>CALNXK010000087.1:1605000-1625000 GCA_942486035.1 Porites lobata
ACACTGCCACACTGTGTTGAATGCAGCATTCAGTATCAATATCTTTAGCTCATTAAAAGTCACCATAGCTTTGATTTGGTTGTCTGTTTTAGTGCAGTGTCCATTAGGGGCCAAATAAGGCCCGAGCCACAGCCATGGTCTCCTTCAGGGGTTTAATTCTAATTTTCCAATGAAGAGCAAGATCACATTAAAATGGAAGTCTACTTGCCGCCTCTCCTCCCTCCCTCCCTCCCTCCCTTTTCCTGCCAACCATGTTCAGGGTTTGAAAAAGTCTTTAAATCTGCCCCACAGTATTATTTTCCAGACCTGGAAAAAGTCTAGAAAATGATGATAAAGTCTGGAAAAAATGGTAATAATTAGAGGCACAAAAGAACTATAAACTTTTTATTGCAACTGTGTATTCTACCCCATGTACAACATTGATCAGACAGTAATAATGAGATACATTTACATTGTACACGCAAACCTATTCTGCATGGCTGTTCCTATCATTGTTGGCGCATTGTACACTAACCCCTCTCTCCTTGCTCTTTCCAAATTGACTCTTAAAACCTGACATGTTTATTAGCTCCCATGTTACCTAAGTGGGTATTAAACAAAGTGGCCTTGTCGATTCTGTGCTAAATTATTATTAGGCTTTATAGAGAAACGAGGGTTCTTCAGTTTTCAAGACAAAATGGGTTTTGAAATAAATCTTGCTGGCTCTGATAGGTTGTGTTAGGAGGTGGCCAAGAGGCCATGGATGTGACAACTACGTCAACAAGAATTGGGAAATTTGATGCTCGATTCTTCCACACGGTGTTTGAAGAGGAAATTGGGCGCGTTAAGGGGCATTTTGGACCAATTAATAGCACTGCTTTTCATCCCGATGGAAAAAGGTAACCCTGAAATAGCTTTACAGTGTATATAATAGGACTTAGCCTGTAGCCTATAGCCTGTAGTTCGTATTAGTGATTTCAAAGTAAGTTCATTTAAGTTTTCGTTTAGAGGCAAAAACAATCAAAAGCCTCGATGCTCCAGCTAGGGAAGTAAAGGTATCATTATTTGAAACTGGAGAAAGACGTTATAAGGAGGCAGTGCCACAAAGCTCTAGTAGTAGTTGAATATCCAGTCAAGGCATAGTTAGTAAAGGAGACTGTTGGCCAGAACCTCTTTAGAACCTCTAATTTGATAGGTTCTTGTTGGCCCGAAACTCTATTGTCTCAGAGTTGGGGTTCACTGTTAGTTTTGTTTGGGGTAGGGCTATCTATTGTTTTCTAAACCAGTCCTGTGAGCCGTTCTTAGAGCTTCCAGCCCACCCAAAGGTGACGAGTTATGAAAGGCGGCAAACATCAAAGACAAAAAACAACAGTGCTGCAGTTTATGTTGGAAGCTCCCTAACGGCGTTTACAATCCCTAGTTTTTTTGCTCACAAATTGTGACGGGATAAGTTAATGTGACGTTTTCGTCGGTAACCAAAATGAATCAAAAGAATGCTATTGAAGCTTCAAGACTTCAAGTCCACAATGGAGTCAGGCGAGCGGGCGTCATGACCATAGCACTTTTTTTACTATGGTCAAGGTTGGTGTCAGTGAATTCGAGACTGGTGCTCTAAACTAGCCTGCGTAGCTGGCGGGAGTAGCGTGGGAGTGCTGTATTTGTTTGGTGGTTCTGCCGCCAAAAAAGTTCCCCGGGCACAAGAATCCCCTCAGCTATACAGGCTAGCTCTAAACTCTTTAAGATGGGTAGAAACGAAGCCATCTTGTATTTGAGAAAAATTGCTGACGATCTCAAGCATGGTTGGTTTATTTCTGGAAATAACGTGGTATTGCTTTACAATGGTTTAAAAGTTATCTTTTCTGTCGAAAACAATTTATGCAATAAAATGGTTACAACTGTTCATCATTAGATATTACTTGCGGAGTCCCTCAGGGCTCTATGTTAGGCCCCCTGTTATTCTTACAATATATTAATGATCTATGTAATGTGTCAAAGTTCTTAAAGCTGATATTATTTGTCGATGACACTAATACATATCTTCTATTTACATATTGATGCTTCCTGTCTCGTGGAAGTTGTAAATTTAGAATTGATTTAGAATTTATCATATTCAGCCACGACAAAACAGGCAAACACTTGATCTAGCTTTTCATTTAATATTAGTAATTATTCGATTGATCGTGTTAAGGAAGCTACTTTTCTTGGTGTAATTTTGGTTGAATATTTAACATGGAAATCGCATATAAATAATGTTGCAAAGAAAGTGTCTAAAGCCATAGGTATAATTTATAAATCAAGTTTTAGTAATTCCTCCTTATGGACACTTTATTATAGCCTTATCTAGCAAGTTGATCATGCATCAAGCGCAGTTTAATCAATAATTCGGGAGACCTATTGTTTAATTGAAGTAATGACTCAGAACCCTTTCAAAAATACTTTTCCTGTGGGAAGAATTAACAGACTTGGGTTGACAGCAGTGAGAACCCAGTGTCAGTTTGGGGGCCTTAGTAGATACAATTGTAGATAAATAAATGGGAACGGCAAAATTCTCATCTTTGATTTCTCCTAACCACGCCCAATCGTGTTTAGACATGATCCTGGAGATTTATTGTGAACGAAAACTGGAAGGGTGCAAATGAATTAATCACCCGGGTTCGCTTTCGTCCTGCCGGCAGTTTGTTTCATGAATGTCCGGCCATTGAATTGAGCGCTCATATTTTTGTAATTTACTGACTGCGCATATCGACAGTAAGGGTACCAGCGATTGGCTGATCAAAGATTAATGCGTTAGCCGTGAGCGTGTTTGTTTTTCGGGTTTGTAACAGAGGCACAATAAGGTCTTTAGTTGCATGTACTCACTGCTTGTTTTTGTTTTTTTTCTTTGTTGCAGTTACAGCAGCGGTGGCGAGGATGGTTATGTTCGTGTGCATGTGTTTGATCCTTCCTACTTTGAACTAGAATTTGAATATTAGCTTACATAAATTATCGCAAATCTCTCATCTTGTCCGGTCATTTTCTTGATGAAGAAGAGACTCTAAGGGCAGTTTACTGTGTGGACTTCAACCCCCTTCCACTCTCAGAATTTTTAATTGGACATGAGTGCCTGAAACGTAACTGGTCTCGATATCGTGTGAATAGCCATTCTGGACTTCCGCCTGTGAGGAATGAAACAGTTTCTATTTTCTGTATGCTTTGTTTCCCGAACCATGCTTTCATTTTCATAGTAATCATCCCCGGAAGAAAGCAGCATATCCCTGGGCCATTTCCCTCCAGACGCGGTCCCTACCTCGTACCCAGCCGCCTCTCTCTCGGTGTAAATTTGCACCTGAAGGAAGGCGGAAAGGAGACAACAATTCTCCTTTGTCTCCTTCCCTTGGTCCCTAGCGCCTCGTCACCAGTCACTCGTGTTTCTCGCTCGCCTTTGTTTCCGACCAAAGTGCGAAAACGAAGCACCTGAGGAGTAGGTAGACGCGGCCCTTTAGTCTTATAAACTACTCGCGTACAAGCAGGAAAGCAGAAGCCATGGTTAGTTCAGTGAGATGTTGGCAAGCATATACATGAGAATGAAAAGTAAAAGATTGTGAATGACTTGCACCACTTTTGGGTCCCAAATCTTGCTTGTTTTTAAACTAAACTCTAAACTTTAGTCTCTTCAGCGAAACCAGAAGCATAAAACCCTGAATCAGGGTTATATGCCTCTGGCGAAACCAAAAGTACCCTTAACGCTACCCTAAACATTAACATCGTCTGCCAATCCAGAATGTCACGTGTTCTACGTTAATTCGCTTGTGTAGTTGGAAGAGTCAATGTACCCGTGTCCCGCACCTGAGACTGCGTACTTGCAGTTGATTCAGGGGTTCGGTTCGCAGCCTCCGGTTGTTGCAGCGGTTCCACTCTATTGGGGGCTATTCTCCTTTTATTTCCGCCTCCCTGCATTTGATTGCGGGCTCTGATCTCTCTTGGCTGGAGGATCCTCTCGTTTCTATTGTGAATTCTCCGTCTGGCACTACCACTGAGCATGATCTTTACAGTCGATCTGAACCTTGAATTTAGAATTAAGTAAGCGAGTGGAGGACAAAGCACATTTGATTCCGCTAGCAGTTCCAATGCAAAAGCAGTAATGGTTGAATGGGGGTAATATCTCATCACCATAGCAGCAACATTTGTCACGTGATTTGGTAAATGGCTGGCAAAGAAATAGACAGTCAAGCCAATAACCATGTAGTTGATTTTTCTTCGATACAGAAGTTTGCGTCTGATAGCAAGGTTTCTTGTACTGTGAGATCTTTGCCAGATTCTGCATTAACGAAAATAATAGGTGTAGTTTAATATCAATGAATTACCGATATATTTTTTCCGATTTGTAGCATCAGGCGTTTTGCTCACCAAACTCGACTGGGTGTGTTCCGTCCAACAAGTCTAAGGACAAATTTTGGGGTGTTCACGCCTTGGTGTTGAGGAAACCTTCGCTGGTTTGCTTTGTGTTGTATTGTGCGTATTGTTGTGTCTTTTCAATCTTGTTTGACGTCATTTAGTGATTTTACCATCCGCATAGGGAACTCAAGCAAGGACGTTTTTAACAGACGCACGTCAACCGGAAGTGGTTGATGTCGTGCACGTCAATACTTGATCCCAGGAATATTTAAGATTAGGCGTTTCTATAGTTACCAGTCACCTGACTCTCTAGTGGCTAATTAAAAAATCAAAACTCCCAAAAGTTTCTCCTTCAAAGGTATGTAACCTGAAACAGTGATACTTTGCAGAAATACAGTGCACATTCTTGTGACGTCACAAAATAGGCTTTTTTTGTCATGCACAGTACTAATCCAAAAAACTGAATTTGAAACAATAACTTAAGAAATATCAATAATGAAAGGCTCCACTCATTATCTTCTATAGCTAGAGGTAGTGATAATATTCCATGCATATATATTTTTTTAAAATTGAACAAATTTGTGACCGATTTTTCGGCACTTTTTTTCCCAGCGTTCTATTTTCGAACTTGTGCTTGCTGTAGAAAAAGCTTAACTGTAAGAAATACTTTACCTTAAAATGTTATATTGCATGGTTAGACAGAGCAACATCGGCAATAGATATATTGCAAAACTACTGAAGGTATTGAAAAGGTATTCTTCAGAGAGCCAATTTAGATCACAGGTCAGATCGGATGCAGATATGCGATAGAGATCCCCAACAAAATACGATAGAGCGCCCACAAGGATAGGATATATCCACAGTAGCAAGAATAGGGCGATATTAGATCTCCTTGACACGGATTGAACACGGCCGCCACTACATCGAAGCATGAAGATTTCAGAGAGCACGTTCATCCCACTCAAAGTTGACGAGTAAGCACAGCTGCCCCAGATGCCCACAAAAGCCGTCCACTTGCACGGAAATACCAGTGTATTATTGTTTGTTTCCCCTTTGAAGTCGATGCCCATTGAGACGGAATAGCCACAGGCTGTTAGAATTATCGAAACAATACAGATGTTGAGCATCATTGGGGCCAGAACTCTGCGGCGCATTGTAGGCCGAAACAAGGCGTAAATGGTGGAAAGGTGCAAGATTAACGCCAGTACAACAAAGGCCATAGAGATGTTAACTGATAGGACCAGTAAAGAACTGGATCTATAGCCATTGATCATTGCACTTGAGTTGTTCATTTTCAGTGCCAATCTACGAGAGTGAAAAAATGATGAGGAAAAACAATGCAAAATCAAAAGAAAAAAAATAACCCCCAAAAAAGGGTTGCGTTGCTTGCTTCAAATGAAATTTTCCGACCCGAAGTCCAGTTTTCCCAGTATAACCACAGGTAACCCTGGCGTACAGTGAGAAACGTTGATGCGAAACTAAAATTATAGATATTTGAGGAATAATGTGATCAACATGTCACGAGCATGGGACAAAGAAAAAAATCTGAGTCCCCGACAATAATTAAAGCTATGATCTTCCGTACACATGATATATATTTTTGTAAGGGGCTGCATCAAAACTTTGGCAATCGCTATTCGGAAGTCATAAATGGTAATGAAGAAGAAGTCCTAATTTGTTTTTCTAGTTTATTACAATTGTTGAGTGTTCTTGGCATTTAAGAGCCACTCCAGCGATATTTTAGTTGAGGAGTTGTCCTCTCTACCAGTAAGAGAAAAACTAACCACTGAAATTTGCTGGAATTGCTCTGAAAAGGCCATAATGAATCAGGGGCACCCGACGTCAATTTTTGGAAAATATGTGTTCGGAAGACGTTTTGAGATCTAGAATTTTCGAAACATTTGTTGTAGGATTTCTTGCTTGCCTGCCTCGCCTAGGATTTTCGAACATCCGAAAACTGATGGTATAATTGCCTACTTTTAACGGATTTTTACCCTAAAAACGTCACCTGGAATTTTCGGAAGCCTTTTTTCTGGCTGAAATTTTCGAAAAGATAAGTTTTGATCCCTATCATTTTCGGATCACTAGACTTTCAACTAGGAAAACCGAACAGATGGAAAATTTTTTAGGGGATAAATATATTCCTATATCTACCGTTTAAACACTAAAATACGTTCAACAATGCTATGTTAACTGGTTTTGAACTATATTCTTGTTGGGTGCCCCTACTAAATGGTAAGAACACTCATAAGTATTTTAACCATTTTAAGTATTTTAACCATTTTAAGTATGGTAATTCTCTTCATAAGGCAATTATCTTATTACTGATTTTCATAAAAGCAATGCCTTAAACTGAATGTAAGGTGTTGTAGTAAAACTTCCCTTGGCCAGTGATGATTTCTTGTGTAGATTAAGCAACTAATGCAGCTAATTAATGAAGTGGATAACTGACCCGCTTTATCAATAAAATCCCATATTTAATTCCTCAGTGCTTTACCCTGCACAGACAACTTTTGGGGTTATCCTAAATTTGATGGAGAAGTACTTTTTACAGGCTTGGATTTTTTCGGATTAGCTTTTCGTCTACGTTATCCGATGAAAGCAGTCACCGAAAAAGGAACTTAACTTCTTCAAAACTCTTTTACCGCGTAGACATTTTTACAACACGACAGTTTCCCATTGTCGTGTAGACAGGTGAAAACGCAAGTTTGACAAAACGACGACGTCACAGACGTCTGACCTCGCGCGTAATGTATTTAAAAATGTTTAATCGCCACCTTTCCCTACTTGAGACCTAAACCGTGTCAGTTTAAATTAATGTTTTCTTTAAGGGTTAAAAATGTTGAAGCTTGTGGTTTCAGAATACCACTTAGTAAGGGGAGCTTTATTTAACTGCCGGTCTCGATAATCAAATCATTAAACGACTCGACAGAGGACAACAAGCAATACACTCCAAGATTTGAGTTGGATTATTCTTACGTAAAACCTGATTGGCTACTCGGAGACAACTTTATTGACCAAACATTGATCGCAGAGTGAAAAAACGTGGATTTTATTATGACTCAAAACTGAATCAATGCGACAGAAATGTATACTCGACAGAAATGGATACTCGATGACGGGGAGGAACGATTCGAATACGTGTGGACGTGAACTTTTCGCGCTTTCTAAAAGAATGGATACGTGAAGAGGGAGGCTTAGTTCAGGGGCACCCAACGGCAAATTTCGGGAAAATATCTGTTCAGAAGACGATTTGAGAACTAGAATTTTCGGAACATTTGTTGTAAAATTTCTTGCTTGCGTGCCTCTCCTAGAATTTTCGAACATCTACAAAATGGTATAATTACCCATTTTAAACGGATATTTACCCTAAAAAAGGCCACCTAGAATTTTCAGGAGCCTTTTCCTGGCTGAAATTTTCGAAAAGGTAAGCTTTGATCCCTATAATTTTCGGATCATTAGACTTTCAGCTAGGAAATCCGAACAGATGAAAAGTTTTTAGGGGATAAAAATATGCCTATATCTACCGTTTAAATACTAAAATACGTTCAACAGTGCTATGTTAAGTGGTTTTGAACTATATCCTCGTTGGGTGCCCCTGTTAGTTAACTTCTTTTTCGGATACTTTTATTTTTTAAGTCGAGGGAGAGGAACATTTTGTCAAACTGAAGAAATGTGTGCTAATCAGAGAGCCGAGAAGTAGTCCAATTCATTGCCTTATCATGATTTGCCGTTATGTATTTACATCTACCTATTATACTGATGTTCGAGAACATAATTATTCGGGCTTTCTCTCTTGAATAATTATTCTTGAAGTAAAGTATGGCACTAGGCAGTTATACCTTTTTCGAAAAAAATAGGGTAAAAAACCTATTGAGTGGTATGCATGGTGCGTAAGGCTCCAGTTTTTTAACTATGGCCGTGATACGTATCGACTAAGATTTAAGCTTTCCGGTTGATTTTTAAAGCATAAAAAAGAATTGCCCCTACCTTCCTCTCTCATGTCCACAGAAACTTAGAAATGAATTCCAGTTTGTTGACGCTTATAAATCATGGTTGATTTGGCATGTCACTTCCCAGTTCAGCTCTGTAGACATATTCACCTGTACAGACGTTCAGCTTGACTGATTGTTTGTATATAGTAATATATGCTACAAGATCTACGTCACTCTGAAGAAGACCTTCAGACTGACTTTAATATTCAGTTTTTAAGGGCACGCCCCGGATACATGCCTTGTTGTAGAAAAACAAAGACTCTCTCTCAAGCTAGGTTAGACGAACACCGGCGTTATAGGTGGCCGCGGCACACTATAGTAATGAAAATTAAGTTGCAGTTTAAGAAGAAAAACTGAAAGCAATTTACCTAGCGCACTGTTACAGTAAGAGGATAAATTAAAATCACGTTTTTTTGTCCAACCGGAAACTAAGACTAGCAAAGCAAGCGGGAACCGATAAGAAACAACGCGTTTACTGGGCAAAACAACAACCCCGCACGTGAGTCCACAGGTAGCCCAGACTCGAAAAGGTTGCGTAACCTTTAAAATGTAAGTGTTGGTGTGAGGAGAAACAAGGTTTCTGAAACCTACATAGGGCCAGGAGAGAGAGAGAGAGAGCAAACCAGTTGATATCTCCTAATTAGCCCGTTATACGCCCAGAAATCGGCTCGGAATTACACAAAATTAGACAAGTACGAGAGAGTAGGTTAGAAACTTTTTTTCCAGGAGTCGATCTGATTTTATCATTTAGTCTCCTATTCATAAATTCCTTTCAACGTTACGCAAGTAACGTGCACACTGGGAAAAAGGCAAGACGGGTTTCAAGAGAAAAATCTATACTAGTGCATATCCTTAGTATTTCGAAGGTTACGCTACAGTAACATAGTTCGCATTTCGAGCATGGCTTAACCTTAACCTTAACCTTATTCGCTTAGCTTACGTCGCTCTCTATTCGAAGGACCTTTGGCCACTAGCAGTGCGGAAAAGTGGTATTCTTAACATTTCGGAGTCCCTGGTTGTCCTTGTCGAGCAATGCGGCCGATCTTTTTACGAACTTTGATGTTAAGTATGCTGGAGCACATTCGTTGAGGCCTCAAATGTAATAAATGACCCTAAATGTAATAAAGGTTCGAAGTGTAATAAATTTTGGCCCTAAAGGTAATAAAAATCCTAACAATAGTAGAATAACTCTTGGCCGTCAACTTGATAAATTTGCAGTGACTATAACGTCATAGCCAGGCGATTTGCATTCTACGCCATGTTGAAGTCATTTAATTAACAATTCCACATTGCCCATAATGCAAGGTGTTTACCTTCCAATATTTCGCATATTAACCGGCGTGGTGTTTCCAGTTAACGAAACTTGACGTGTGCTGCAAGGTATCTCGGAGCAAAAGCTTAAGCCCCCCAGTTCCCGGGCTCGGCTGTCTTTGTACTGAAAGCAGCGTGGCAAACGTCAATATGTATTAAACTCGTATCACCTAGGTCCGCTCAAATCTTATTCCCCGCCTTTCGTCTTTCGAGACTCCATTTGTCAAATCCGGAACGCCTGCTAAGGAAATATCTTCAATGGTGGGATTATTTCAACTACATATAATACTAGGTCACCAGGATATACTGGGGCCACAACATGGGCTTCGGGTGGAGGCCTTTAAATAAATTGGCAAATTGAGCTGTAAAGGGGACTCCTTCGAACCCCTCGAACCCCCCCCCCCCCCTCCTCCCCCTTCTACTCGCCTGTGTACTTAAATAGCTCTTAAATTCTTAAATACTAAAACAGCAAGTCGATAGTATAGTTGTTGCTTGACTGGGAGCCAGCGCAAGTCTTTTAACCAGGGAGTAATGTGATCAAATTTTCCAGCTTCGCTCGTAATTCTACAGGCGAAATTCTATACTGCTTGGTACAACTTTCAAATTTCGTCCTATTCATATGCACATACATACACAGTTTATGAAAAAACAAAGGAAAAATTCCCTTAAGGACATGTTCATCACATCACCTTCATTGGAAAAATAAAACGTATAAGCTTAAGCCGAGGCCTTTTTCTTTACCTTCCTCAGGCAACTACCACGTCCATACGTTCGATTCGGAAACTATTTAGAAAGTGTTTTTCCTTTATTTTTTAGCGGAATAGAGCGTTTTCATGGTTTTCCTAAACAATGAATCGGTACAGGAGCCGAGTAATTGGCTCCTGATCGGGAGCCATGTTATGGGTGCTCCAAGCCAGTCTCTTGCAAGTTGAACTCTTTTCTGATGTAAACACTTTCTTTTAACCTGACAATTTGCATAAGAGAAAACGTTCTATAAAAATCCGTTTTCCAGTAATTCTCTGCTCGGTATAGATTATTTATCATTGTGTTCTTATGGATTCAAACATGATGCTAGATTTGTTCAACATGGACGGTATGGGTGACCATAGGCTAGAATTTAGTCTTCGCCCTTGATAAAGGTATGGCACGTTAAAACCAGAAGTTACTTTCTTGGGTTTTTTTGGCATGTCTAGGCAATTTTTTTTTTACCTCTTTTCTTTGCTTACGATCACCGTACAGGAGTAGGCCATTTATTAATAAGAGCTTGTTTTAATAGAGGTGGGGGACTCCAGGTAGGTGAGGTAACCCGCTTTGGTGGGGTAAGCCCGCCTGTCCAAACAATCTCTCATTTTTATTTGATCACGTTTCAAGATAGGTGGGATGTGCTCGCCGCATGTCACCTCACCTATCTGGGGTCACCCACCTGACGGCACGTGTAAACAGGCCTTAAATTGCAATGTCGCCTATGAAGAAAAACGATTGCTAAATTTTTTTATGGCAGAGTGGAAACTCCAGGGGCAAAATGTCAAATGAGATACTCAAGTAGTTTAAGGCCTGAAACTAAGAGGTTTCCCTGGCTATAACTTCAGCGAGGATTATAAAGTTGAATCAAAATTTGGCACAGATAAAGAACTCATAGTCCTTAACATAAAAAAAGTGTAAATATTGTGTTAATAAGTCACGTGATATGTCAGTGTCCATTTTGCTAAAAATTGTTAAATAACTGAAAAATTGGAGGCGGGTTTATGATAAGACCTCGAGAAATAACATTTTTCTTATTCATATTAAATATTTCTAACACTTTACGTTTGGACATGACCGTCCATTACACTTCATATAAAAATTTTAAGGGTGAACATCATTTAAAATGCCCATATTTTATCTTGAATTATTTAAAACTTTAATTTTAAACTTCGGATACATTAATTCCAAACATAGAAAGTTAGGTATGTTTATTCTAACAGAAATCCCAATTTATCCAAACAAGGCAAATTCGCCACCAATTTCCCAACTTCCTTTATTTTCAATTTTTAAATCACGTGACATGTCACGTGTCCATAATTAACGTTCAGGCAGTGTTTTAATTTCTGGTAAAATGTAAAGTGAACATGAAATTTTGGATCGTTCAGGTGGCAAATCTCCTTGACCAAAGGAAAAGTCGTCTGAAAAGGTTAAGTAATGTTTTTCCGTTGCGGAATTCAAACTTAATAATTATCCTTCATGCCAGGAGCCCATCAAATTAAGATTGATATAGTCAGAGTTTAAGACTCTCCACACTATAATCTACCAGCTAGAAAGAAAAGAAAGAAAATCTCTGAGGGATGAAAACGCTTAAGCCACGTTTCACTACTTATGATTGTGTTTGGCCTGTCAACACCGAATTTCCTGTTTGATGAAGTACAACAGCACTGTCATTTCGTCGTTGTGACTGGCTCTTCCCACTGTCTGCGCGGGAAGTCTCCTCTGGGAACCGTTCTAATTATAAATCTACTCGGGAAAGGGTTGACCCCCCCCGGGGGGGGGGGGGTACTTTAGGAATTTCTGGGTGGGGGTGTGCCACTGGGACCCTGGAACCCTTAACCTATACCAGAGCTAGTTGAGCTGAATTTTGCTACCCTATACTAGAGTAAACTCCCCAAATCCCCCCTATCCTAGAGTAGCTGTTTCCCTAGTCTAGGTAAAATCTTCAACCAACTGATCAATTTCCTGAAAAATGATACCCTATTCTAGAGCCAAACGCTTTGATTTATATACCCTATCCTAGAGTAAACTGCTTGAAAACCATACCCTTCACAGCGGCACATACCTATATAGCCCATATGTGGCAGTGCCCCCCCGCCCCCGGGGTTGACTCTAAGGGGCTGTATGGGAGATGGATGCTCCATTTGATGGGCTCCTGTTCATGCCAGTCTCAGGCTCTCGCTGTCTTTTTTCGCCATCCATTGAAGTTGCCAATCGTCAGTTAATCACGGTCGCAAACGTCTATTTTCAGTTAAATTTGGGCTATTTAGCAGTTGTAAGTTAAAATGGCGCTTGTCAGTAGTCAATAAAACCCATCCAGACCCACTGATCCAAACCCTCATATATCCCTTTGCATTTGGTAATGAAACAAATGTAAACAATGACGTCACAAAGATTCGCCTTTATATACTGGACTCAGTATCCTGCGCTACAGACGAAACTAAACTCTAGTTAAGTCGTTACTAACCGAGGTTAAATTACTTCTGCAACGCAGGTCATGGCCTCCCATGCAGACGTTCTTAGGGGTTTTTCACGCGTTCCTGGGGAGGATTGCGTGAAGACCCAAAGAATGTCTGCGGGGGAGGCTACGCAGGCTATGGCTTCAGCGGCGTAGTCAGGATTCCGCAAAGGGTGTGGGTCACCCTGGAGTGTCACACTCACGGTACCAAACAGACCTTTAATACCCTTTTACCACTTGTTGTAACGGCAAAGTCAGTGAAGGTTTATGGTCTCTGAAAAATGTTTTAGCCTGCCTAGGCACGCTTGAATGGTTTTTCATACAAATCCTTCTAATTTTCAGCGACCGTTGCAATCGCTACTTTTGAGATATACGGCTGAAAATTTACAGGTTACCTAATTTAAATATACTCTTTCAGTTCGTGATAACAAAATTTTTCAAAAGTGAACGATTTTCATGTTTACACAAAGTGCATCACGTGACCAAAAGGCCTTCTAAGAATCTAAATCAATATTTCTTGTCGTCTTAAAGGTGTAGTAAAATCGTAAACTACTCTGACAACTTTTCTACTCGGCCACAGCCACTGCGCTCTTTTTAATATCAAGAAGAATTAATTTTGGGACCTTTCACTTGAAAATATAAACTCTTCTACGTATTGGAGGGTTGGCTCTTCTTTTAGTCTTGTGGGTCTTCTAAACAGAAACACATTATCAAATTGTCGGGCATTGAGGAACATGTTCACTGGTCTCGTTTTTATTGTCGTAAACCGCACGTAATGACAAACGCTAGACCAGAAGAAAGGAAAACGTAAGCTCCACATTACCGCGGAAAAAAATTGGTTATAGCAAAGAAAGCAATGACCAACGGGACCAAAAGCGAATTCACTTCACACTTTCGAATCGCTGCGAAGACGAACTTGTTGTTGTTGTTGTTCCCAACCCGTTTCGAGCATGCTCGCTACAGTTCTCGGATGATTGACAGATTTCTTAACCGGGACGATCATGGAAAGCCGAAAAGCGACAAGATCAAAGGCCGTTGCCAGCCCCCTTTCCACCCCAAGCGTCGTATCTGGGATGTCTTTGCTAATTCAACAACGTTTAGCCACTGGATAACATCACTAAAATCACATACTGCTGCCCCCGTCAGGGGCACCCAACGACGGTTTCCTCCTAAATTATACATTGAAAACACTTTTTAGGCTATCAATTATCTTTAGAAATGCATTCTAAGCTGCACTATAAAATTTGTGTCTGTTCGGTCATCCTAGGGGAACTTGAATATTTTCGAAATTGCAAGGGGTTCTGTATTATATTCCCGAAACTTTTAGATACAATTTAACGTATTACGAAAGTGAGCTTTTTTTCATTCCTCTCTCCATCATATTTTTGAAACCGAACATTTTAGGTTTCCTTTTTTTCTAAGAAAATAGCGTAACCTGGGGAGTGAAATGTGAAAAATTAAACTTCAGAAAATGATAGGGAATTTATCAGATAAGCTTCGAAAATTGTACATGAATGGAACGGTCATCAAGAAAGCTTTAGCCGTCCTCAAGTAATGGAAAATTCTAGGCAATATTTGCTTCTCCGAACAGATATTTTTACAGAAAACAGTCGTTGGGTGCCCCTGCTCCGTGTCAAGCTTGGAGCGGGTTGTGCAGACCAATGGTTCTTAACAGTGGGCATCTCTAACTAAAGGAGGTGTATTCATTCTTTCTCTTCTACTTCTACTACATGTCGGATGAGACGGACAGACGGCTGAAAATGCCCCTTTTTGTCACAGTTACTACAAATAGTGTCTCAGGCAGGGCAATACCTCCCGTCGTGGTTCTGGCTTTCGCTTCAAAAACAGGGCCGGTCATTCTGACTTGTAGGGCTCTTTCATAGATCCTCCATTTCGGCTTCGCGCAGTTTTCTTGTTTGTTGCTTGCTGCTTATGTTAGATCGCGGCTGACTAACATAATCAACTTTTTTCCTTCAGTTTCTTTCCCAGGGACAACGGTTCGGGTTTGTTTTGTTGCTGTGACTAATCTCGGCTTATACGAGCAGCGTCCGCAAGGGTGAGGTTAGATTTAGCTTGTAGAGAGTCAGACAGTATATCATCGAAGACATCCAACAGTAATTCTGACTCTTAGAGTTCCGTACTCATACTTTTCACAGATTGACCGGGGTTTTGTTTTCGTGGGTTGAACCGAGCTCGTTCGCTCGACAGACGTGCGCCGGGCTGAAGTTTTGAATAGCCTTCTTAATTGGGAGCTCGGTTTTGACTTCGTCTTATGAGCAAGCGGTTCCTTTCGTTTATGCCGTAACGTTTTGACGATGTCGTCCGAATGTGGTCCTCTATGCATAGCACGGCATAGAGAAATGCTCGGACCTTTTTATTTGATCCGGTTTGATTTGTTTTGAAGAGCTAAAGCGATCCGATAGCGATCCGAAAGCGATCCGAAAGCCATTTCTGTCACATTGTCCTCATGATTGGGATTGTTCGCTCCTTCGAACTTGCTTGGGAACGGGAGAGGATCTACAGGCTGCATGAATAGGCAGATTTACAGGGAAGGCAGTTTTCAACTGCTGGAGGATCTTCGGTTGGTCTCCCATTCTGTTTAATGGTGTTAGATTGGTTAAAGCCACTGCTATCATGTAGTATCAGGCGAAGAGAAGAAAGGAGACTACACAAGGCTTATTCAATATGGCCGAACAAGGACCCAAGCATGCAATGCAATGCCTAAAACTACACTGAAACTGACATTTTTTTTCTGATGAGCATTGGGCAGGGGGGAAGGGACTAGATTACGAAATAACTGCTTATAGATAAGTCAAGTGGCGAAAAGAACCAAATATGCTGTCTCTATATACCAAATTTTAGACCGCAGAGAACAGCTGACATAGATGTAATACTTTTATAAAGTGAAATTCTCAAGGCAAAATGAGCTTTGAAACGATGGTTTTGGCATTCATTGCGCAACAGATGCCTACAACATAGGGGTTGGAGAGAGGTTGACGGGCACCACAAGACCTCATGTCCCAGCTGCACCCCTAGGCGAGCAGCCTTACCTTGCCTTATTTATGACGTCAAAATATAACTAAATGGATTTTTTCCCATTGTGCCGTTTTTTTTTGGCATTCATTGCGCAACAGATGCCTACAACATAGGGGGTGGAGAGAGGTTGACGGGCACCACAAGACCTCATGTCCCAGCTGCACCCCTAGGCGAGCAGCCTTACCTTGCCTTATTTATGACGTCAAAATATAACTAAATGGATTTTTTCCCATTGTGCCGTTTTTTTTTGGCAGATGTTTTTTATTATTTCGTTATTACTTTATATACATACATTTTGCACGTTTCCTTCAGTGCCGGCCTGTGTTGCTCGTATAATAGTGGTCTTATACTGACGCTTTCATCCAGTCCGATTGTAAGGCCACCCGCATAGGATTTTATATATGCAGAGTATGCATAACAGATATCATCTGTTTTTCACAAGGCACCGAAGATAGGCGAAAAGCAGATAAGAAGCGTATATATAAATCTCTATCCTTATATTTTGTGGCATGACACGCTTCAACTTTCCCAGCTCTCACAATAAACTGTCGTCGTGCTGGCCGACTAATCTATTGTCTCTAATAAATTAAACTTAAAGAAGAGTTAATTCTATATATTAACTCAGAGGAACAATCCCTTAAGTTTGCTTACCTTAATTTTTGCTTTTAAGATGTTTCTCCTTTCAAAAGGTTCGGTAACGAGTGCAGATATAAAATCCTTTTGTATTGCAAAAAATCATGCCTGTTGACCACAGGGAATCATTAAGAAAACAATTTATCCTGTGTAAGTAGTTATAAAACCCGGCCTAATTTCATATGTTTTAATATTCATAGAGCTCTCTTTTGACTCAAATGCTTCCTTGAATTTTTATGAGTGTGAAATATGAATCGCATCCTAGCTGGCGCCCATGTTCCATGACACGTTGACTACAGCCAGTTAACACCGAGGGACTGTTTCGTAAAAAATTAATCGGTGAGTACTCTAAAATATATCACACTTTACGACGCTGTTCAATTTCATCTTGAAATAAAACGTAGTTATCACAGCGAAAAAGCCGATGGCTATAGTTCGGGATCATCTCTCAAGGGATATTTTGCCCCCACGACTAAGCGCGATTCTCTTAACAGTTTGTCACTAATTCAATCTGCATTCAGTTTTCTTATAAAGAAAACATATCGCAAAGAACTAACTCGGGAAAAAATTTTTTCTTGCGAAGGCTGAAAAAGACTTTCTAAAATATAAGTGTGGGAAAGATAGTGCTCTTTCTCCTAAGATTTATGAAGCCGAAAATGAGACTAATTTTGTCGGCTTTTCGGCACGATGAAAGCACTGAAGTGGAATGATGAGGATTTTAGTAAAAACGCAATTACTGCCCTTTTCCTGATAGTCATTCTTCTTCCTGTTTCTAGCTTCTTTAACATTAAAAAATCATTCGAAAGCATTTCGAGAGGTTTAGCGTTTCTTCCGATTCTGGGACGCTCGCCGACAACGAAATGGATACGTTTTAAAAGTTTCCACGAGATTCTATTCCTCGAATGGCCTCCTTAAAAATTGATTCTAAATAAGTGAATTTTCGGCCAGTTTTACGAAGGCCACCTAGCTTTGTAATATTGTAAGTAAAACACCAGTCACAAACCACAAACAAAGCACTAAGCAGATTGTACTCAACTATGACTTATCATCATGATTCTAAAAGCAATTTAGAAACCTTTTGCCAGTTTCTTCCGCCGCACCACGTTTTTACATCAAAACGCCGTTCATGCCGCGTATCTGATATGGTCTGAATTAACCTCTTTGCTCATTTTAGTGAGTTGGTAAGAATTCAATTTTATTTTATTTTGTACTTCATCTTTTGTTGTACTGAGCCACAGGCTAAGTTTATTACTTATTTTTCAATATTTTTCAACAAGCCCACGTATATGAGTCAAACTGAAATCATTAATTTTTGGCCGCTCAACTTCAGAAATCTATTTGGGCCTAAGTGAAAAAAACATATGGCGTTGTTGTTGTCGTTGGTTCGTCTCTCTTCAGTTGGGTGTTTGTTCTACCTTGTCTTGAGGCTATGTTCTGATAATGACACAAAAATTTTAAGTCTGGAAGAGTTAAACCAGTTTGAGTTTTTGTAGCCGTACACTATTAGAAAAAAAGGTCATTTAAGTAAGTAATGAATATCAGTCCCTCTTAAATAATAAATCCTTGGTTGTTATCAAAACATTCTTCCTTGTGCTCAAATAATTTATTTCTATGAAGAATTATTACTTTAATTTTGGTCAACATGTTTATTATTGCCACAATAAAAGAGAAAGGCATTTTTTTTTCCTCATTTTCTTAAAAACTATACTTCGTTTCCCTGCCATATGCGTTTGCTTATAACCGCCAGTGAAACTTAAATGTGGCCGGCTATTCACACCAATTTTAGTTAAACGAAACTATTTGTAAATATGCTTCCAAGGTACAAGTAAGAAATAAATATCTACATTTTGAAAAAAAGTTTAAAAAAACACTGTCTTTTTATCTGTCCTTTTTTTTATTAATACTGACAAACATTGTTTATTTATCAATTTTGTATCTTTTTGCAGCAGTGCCACTATTCGTTTGGCTTCGGACGTGCATAAACACGCGCACACTTAAAAACCAAATCTAAGCTATTAAAATCTGTCATAAGAGTTTTAGAACATATTACGAATACATTATATTTGGAAAAATTTCGGCTTCTTGTAACTTATGACAAAAACCGTTGTAAAAGTTTTAAAGAATACATCTTGGAAAAAGAAAAGTAAAGTAATGTTACCAAATTAAAATTCTTAATGGAATGTATCTTTAGTATCTTAGTGTAACTTTAGTATCTAAAAGTTGCTCAAGTAGTTTCAGGCCTAGGTCTCGGAGGTTTTCCTACGAAAATGATTTATATTGCTTTTAACTTCTGCAAAGAGGGTGTAAATAAATCTAAATTATTTAATGCTCATAGAAGGACCTCATCGTCTTAAACAGCTTAAAACAAAAATCAAGTGAAGTTGCCAACAATTGTTAATGGAACCGAAGGCTGAAAGCTTAAATGGAAGTGAAAACGATCCAAGGCGGAGAATGCAGACATGGAGGGACGATGAGTTTTTGCTCGGTTTTGAGTTTTCAAGTACATTTTGATGGAATTGTTGGACATCAGGAGGCGTGATGTATGAACAGTTCATGGGTGACTACACTTTGCGTGATTCGGCGTCTCGGCAAGTTCAGTTATTTATAAGCTTCGTGGATTTTCGAGCAACCAGCCTAGTCTCCGTCTCTTATATTTTTCCACCTACAGTGGTATTAAGAACTCTCTTCCTTATCCTAAACATATATATGATACGAGCCCACTACATTAGTATGAGTCTTGCAACAGTCATATGGGAATGTTCATTAAACCAATTTTCTACTTCGCTGTTCGTAAGTTTGTTTGTAAACTGAGTCAAGCCACAACAAATATTTATGGGTGAAAATACAGAATACAGGGCCAATTTAGTAAAAGCCAGGGTAAATTTTCCAGTCACTTTGCTTCAAAGATACTGGGTCTGTCAGTATAAGCTATTTTTAATATCAGAAGGCTGGGAGGGTTTTACTGAACTTTCAAAACCTTCACTGGAATATCGTTGGAGTGACAATCAATAAATTTCCAACAGCAGTACTGTATTTAGTAGTTTTGTATTAGATAGTGACTTCGGTTTCAAGTATTTCCTTGAAATTGTTTGGACAAAAAATTACCCTGTAGTTCTGAATTTTACTTCACCTGAAATGATTATATTGGTTTAGTGTGGGGACAAGAGATTATCCAGTTCCTAATAAGAGTGAGTACATCAGAGAGGGGGTATGCATTGAGAATATCCCTCAAAGGACTAAAGTACAAGAAACAGAAAAAGGAAAATTGAATGTTTTGCAAAGTCTATAAAGAGAATCAGAAGGAGCTTGAAAAATGTACAACTTCAGTTGTTTGTGTAAGTTATGAATTTGATTTACAACAAAAACAAACAAGGTAAAATTGATTTTATATCAACAATCAAAAGAAGTTATTGTCCCTTAAGCCCAATCCCTTCAGCAGTTCTTTTTACAATACTACCCTTGGCTTATTGGGC
>CALNXK010000087.1:1630000-1640000 GCA_942486035.1 Porites lobata
ACGAGCTGAAGCAATGCTTTACGATATAATCCTTGTCTTCTTCAGAAAACGTAAATCTGTTAATCTTCACTGGTTGGTGATTTGGTGAGTTGCAAAAGATTTCTTACATGCTACCTCATGGGCACCCGACGTCTGTTTTCTGTAAAATAATTCTGTTCGGAGAAGGAAATACTGGCTAGAAATTTTCTTTTGTTTGAGGACGGCTAAAAATTTCTAGATGAACGTTCCATCCATCTACAATTTTCGAAGCTTATCTAATAAATTCCATAAGATTTTCTTAAGTTTAATTTTTCATATTTTACTAACCATAGGTTTTTTTAGAAAAACGAAACCTAAAATTTTCTGATAGACTAATTAAAAATGTGATGAAGAGAGGAATCACAAATAATTAAAATTCTCACTTTCGTAAAACGTTACATTGTACATAAAATTTTCGGAAAAATAATACTGAGAGAGGTCATTCTGATTTCGAAAAGCCTTAAGTTCCTCTAGGATGACTGAAAAGATAAAACTTTTATACCACCGCTTAGAATACATTTCTAGAGATCTAAAACACTGATAAGCCTAAAAAGTGTTTTCAACGTGTTTTGGAGAAAAACGTCGTTGGGAGCCCCTGTGCCTTAGCTACTTGATTTAAGATTGCCTTAATCTTATAACAGAAGACAATTTTTAATAACGTTGTTTGTTTTCATCTGTGAAATACGATAGAGAACACATTGAACTGTTATACTAATTAAAAAGGATTTCAGAAAACTTGTCCTTGGTAACTAACCGTTTCTTAGCGTGCGTATTTCTGCCTTTTTTCCAAAAAAATGAACTCGCCACGAAGCTTAAAATTTACCCGTTTTCATTCTTATTAATTTATTGAAAGCAGCTTTGAAAACATGCAGTGTTCACCTGCTGCAATCCTAATCACGCTTAAATAGTTTTTCTAAAAAATATAATTTATAACAAAACAAAGATAATACCGGATGAGTTATTTTCTTCCTTCCCCGAAAATCTCTTTTCTTTGTTACAATCCCTTTGTCGTCTCAACTGGAGACGACTAGTGACATTTTTTTTTTTTTTCAAAATATATAAAATCATCTGATTGAGACAAATAACAAGATAAATTGGGCTGAAATTCCATCTGTTCCGTTGTGAACAAAAGGTTCTGCCTCAAGGCTATTAAAGAACGTTCACTTTTGGAGAAAGAAAAGGAAGAGATTCTGGGAAAATTACTGATTCTGAGACTGATATGTCTAAGTGCTTTTTTATTTTGCAGTTACCTCGATCGCTATCACTCTACTGAGCGCTATAAGTCTGCATAACGGGGAGAAGTTTTTTGCGATGGAAAGCATTTACGAAAATTAGATCTGGGCATGAAATAACAGATGATGTGAATTTCACTTATTTTGATCAAAATAGCTCTCAAGATGCTCCAGAGCTTGATAAGGCTGATGAAAGTAGAGTGAGCATGTTTTGTCTACAGAGGAGGATTTTTAATTGGTAAATCTATTAATGAATAAAGTTTCTGCACAGTTTTTGTAGCTCAGTTGAAGGCAAACAAGCAAAAATATTTTCTTCAGCTAGTGAAAGTCTAAACTGCAAATAACTGTTCTGAAATTTTTCAGTATGGTGATTTACTGAGGGGTAATTACCGTTGAATAGAAATACCCCACAGGCAAATAATAAGAATTGTTGCCCCTTACTTGCACGCGAAAAACATGAACAATTTTATTACCTTTCCTTTTTTGCCAGTTTGGTTTTTACGATCTATGTTCGTTGAACGAAAACATCGTCGTATCTTTTTTCATTCTATGTTTTAACCCTTTAAACCCTAATATCAATATTCAAATTCTCATTTGTTGTCCCTATATGTTTTCAATAGAAGTCGTGGGGAGAGTCTGTTGAAGTATCAATTAAATTCATCTTGTGTGATCCTGTCCTCAATTCTCATGACCACTGTGTTTTATAAAGCAGTGATAATACAAGGAGAAATTTGCACTGATCACTCTTAGGGCTTAAAAGGGTTAAAACTCATCACCCTTTTAGTATTTTACTCTAAACTTTGAGCTCGGGCCACTCGCGCACTTTCAACTTCTCTTGTGATGAACCTCAATTTTACATGTAAGGAACCGCCCGCATACTAATGAGTAAAATCTTTTGTGAATCTGTTGTGATCACATGGACAGTTCGGCTTTTCACACAGCCGTTTAAGTGGCTTCATGTCGTTTATAAAAGGTGGTTTGCCGTCTGTTTCCTAGAAAATCTTGTGCGGAAGGCTTGGATCTCTGCCGCCGGAATAAGTTCACGAATGTACGAGATATTGAATAGCCATTGGCTGTTTAATTAAAAGCTCTTGAATTTTTAGCTTATTATCATCATAATAATAGTAATAATAATAACAAAAATAATAATTTTGAATAATAATAATAATAATAATACATTATTGATTTATTATTGATCCAAGTGTAATATAAAATGAACTGCAGCGTGGATGATTTTCGAATTTAGGGCTTAGACATTTCTTAATTCGTCTGTTTTGAAAGTCGAACAGGAAAATTGACCCTTTCATTAATTCCGCACCAACCCAGGTGAACATCTCTATGTTTAAGAGAGGCAAATTTTGATTAAAAGCTTTCAAATCGGTTTGTGATCTGATTTTAGAAGAAGGAGATGGAGAAAGGTTCTTTACCGTAATTTGTCTGCCTTTACGAGGGCAGGTAGTAGTGACAAAATGGTAATAAATAAGAAAACTAGGTTAGAAAAATTCCCTAGAAACACCGGCAGTCGTTTAACTTCATGGCAAAATATCGATAAGATACACTGAAAAGTTAACGCATTACTTGAGAATAGAGAACCACCCAAAAGACAATTTTTTTCCTGGTTACAGTATTTGTTTTCTTGTACAGGATACAACGGTTTTTTAAAGTAATAAATAATATAACAAACAATGACAAGTTCTGACAAAAGGCGTCACATTTACCTACGATGCCCACACTGAACCTCGACAGTCAATTGCTGTATTCGATTCAAGGAATTCTAAAAATTAAGAGCAGTTCACTGATTAATTTAATTTTCAAGGTAAGTCTTGTCGGCAGATGTCATTTTATAGTACTTACAGTTCATCCAAATATTCTTCTACACTATCTGGTTCTAGGTTAGTATTCACCTTTGGCAATCTTTATTGCTTAAAATACAGAAGTCTTTAAAATAGTCGTTTTCTTAATGGATCAGTTCTCCCAAAGGTGTTTATCTCCAGTTTTGTTCTAAAAAACAACTCAAATGCACAATAGGCAGCCTATACTTTACAAAAGCAGGAGCCGATTTTAATTAATTTGAATCACAGTTTATAGTGGAATAAGTTAAATATGCTCTAAATGCCGTCTTTTCAAATTAGAAATAACTGCAGTCCTCAACATGATTTAGCTTGTTTTTGCGTTATTCTACTTTTCTATGATGCTTGTGAATTTGCAAAAATTAAAACACACACTGTTAAAAGTTATGCGATTCTTTGTAAGTGCCAGACGTTGTAAGTCACTGGGCATCTTTTTTTTGACAATTCTTTACATAGAGAACGGGTAGGCTTGTCTGCAAGAATAATCACATTGGTTTAAGGATATTCAATCTGCAAACGTTTGAAAATACGTGTTCGAAAAAAATAATCCAAGCCTTTCAAGTGTGCCTATTGTAATTCCGTTTTAATTGATTAACATTCATGTACTCTGCACGATAAATGTCTATTCAAGTACGGTCCACAGTCTTTTTGAGTCCCTTTGGTCAAACTGATTCAGTCTGATGAACACTGATTACGACAAATTCTCCTGACCGTTGTATTCTCCTTCTTTTGCCAGAGTAAGTAAACTGACGGGACACCAGGAAACCAAAGCAGTTAAAAAACATGGCTATATCCTCTTATGAGCTTCATGGAGAGAGACCGCTGTATGCATATTATGGATCGTCTATGTTTATCATACTGACCTTGGGTCTCCTTGGCAACACACTGACACTGATTATCTTGTTTCATCCTCACCACCGGAAAAAACGCATGACAAGTATGATGGTGAACTTGTGTGCCGCAGGTATTTCAATCAAGATATCAATTATCAAATAGAGTGCTAGATACATCTAGCCGGATTTATGAAAACCGCACTAGCTGGCTCCTCGAAGCCTCACAGCTTAAACAGACTCAACTAAAGTGTGCGAATATTCTCATGATGAATATTCTGGTCCGTTTTGAGACATGTTTTCAAAAATTCGGCTAAAATATAGGCCGGTCCCTTAAGGCCTCGGTAGCTTTCTAACAAGAACTAACTATAGCCAGCCAAAACGAATCTATCGTGAAATTTGGCAGGATTTTTGCGACAATTCTTCAGTGGATTCTAGATTCCACGTCGTGGATTCCAGATTCCGGTTACTGTATTCCTGATTTTTTTTCAGTGGAACTTGGATTCCGGACTCCTGAATTCGGATTCCCTTACATTGTACGAAACTGTGACAAAACACTAATTTCAGGGGCACCCAACGACAGTTTCCTCCTACATACACTGAAAACACTTTTTAAGCTATCCAGAGTACTTTTAGATCTTTAGAAATGCATCATAAGCGCGCTATAAAATTTGTATCTGTTGTTTGGTCATCCTAGGGGAACTTGAGTCTTTTCGAGATTTTAAGGGCTTCAGTATTATTTTCCTGAAAATTTTAGATGCATTTTAACGTATATTACGAAAGAGAGAATTTTTCTGATTTCTCTCTTCAACACATTTTTGAATCCGAAAATTTTAGGTGTCCTTTTTTCTACGAAAAGTAGCCTAACCTGGGGAGTGAAATGTGAAAAATACATGAAACTTGTACCTGAATGGAACGGTCATCAAGAAATTTTTAGCCGCTCTCGAGTAATAGAAAATTCAAAGCAATATTTGTTTTCTCCGAACAGATATTTTAAAGAAAACAGTCGTTGGGTGCCCCTGTGATGTTAAAAGGTTGAACGTAAGGCTACCATTATTCTATTAAGGTACCTTTTATTATCTGCAGATCTTCTAGTGTGCCTACTAGGTTACACTGTAGCTGTCAGCTACAACACGACAGATTTTGCCAACACTGGCGAAGCACCAGTGCTCTGCTTTTGGTTGGCCATTGTAAACTGTGTCACGGGTCTGGCTTCAATCGCTTCCCTGACTGCCATGGCAGTCCTGAGTTATCGGGGCATCGCGAGAAACGAGTTTTCACAGCAGAACAGAATGAGCCGTAAACTTGAGGTCTTACTTATTTCAGGTAGGGTAAGAGGAGTTGTCATAGGAAATTTAGAGAAACGCAACCACCACGACCTATAGCCAGATTGCAAGCAGTCTCTTTTGCTCGAGAATCTGTGATCGAGGCCGATATTTGAGTATGCGAGAGGCGAAGTCGCGAACAGCGAGTTGTGTTGGCGCCACCGCCGCTCGTATTAGACCCCTGCATATCGTGCTCGCTCACAGATTTTTGAGCAAAAGAGAGACTTCTTGCTTTCTAGGAACTAGCGAAAACTAAATGTAACGGCTTAAACCATTTATGAAAGGGTTAAGGAATAGAGCAAACACAAAAGATGCCAAAAAATGGGCAAAGTTGAAGGCGATTCAGAAACGGATTACAACTTGGGTTATTGAAAACTGTCCCGCCCGGCCCATTATAGTTTTTCGAAGTTTATCTCTCTCGTTTGCAAATTTAAGAACAGAGCTTGCGGTACATAAGTATTGACTGTCATGAGGCCATTATTTTGTCATCTACAAGAAATTTCCTTGCAAAACTAGTATCACAGCGAGCGCACTAGGATGAGTAATAAGCGAAAAAAATACAAAAGAAAATCATTTTGACACAGCAAAATGAAAAAGAAAAACAGCGTCTCAGCGAGCCTTGAGTATCACCAAGAGACATGCAGTACCCTGGACTTGGCTTGCTGGTAATCAAAAGTATTTCTAAGCGACATTCGAGCATTTCTTGACCCTATATATAACTTTCCCACCAGGATCTTTTTTCAGCACAATCGTGTTTTCATCGTTTTTAACTTAAGTCAGAAAAACGACCAAGAATCATATACTGCAATTACATTATAGTAACACAATCTTTTGTAAATTTTTGGTTTTAAAAGGGACTTGGATATACGCGATCATGCTGACAATACCTCCAGCGTTTGGCTGGAACAGATTCATTCCCATTCCCTCGAGAATTAGCTGCCACCCGGATTGGTATTCGTCAAAACTGTCTGACCAGGCTTACATCATATACCTGACCCTGTTTGGCTTCTTTATCCCTCTGTTAGTCATCATTTGCAGCTTTACAGGAATTTACAGGTATTCAACTTTTTTGCTTGCTTTTTTACTTTAAATGCGTGTGGCATTTAATCAGTCTTACTAAACCTAGCGAACTTGGCACAGTGTGGAAAAATCCATCCAAGTAACTGTGAGTTGAACCTTTTCCGGATCATTTTGCGTTGCTATGAAACTCCCCATCTACCCCTTCCCTAAACCAACAATAACACCTAGTTATTACTTAGGGCAAAATGTTGGTTTAGGGGAAGGGTAGGTGGAGAGTTTCCCAGAAACGTAAAATGGGGCGAGTAAAACACCGAAAATACCGTTCCTCGTTATTCCTCGGTCTTTCTTTGCTCCGAAACTACAAGGAAACGCTTGATACGCAGGCTAGAGAAGGACTACTTTCAACCCATCTTCCTCAAAATTCAACATTGTTGGGGGTAGTAGAGGGGAGGTCACTAGGTCTACTAATATCACTGGAAAGGTCCCAAGACTTTGACTTCCAGTTTAATTCCTTTCACCGAGGTCATACTAAAAAATTACAGGGTGTATGCAATCTGATATTTAGTTTAATCATTTGTTTCACTGTTACCCATCTGCCTGTTATTCCAGAGTGCGTACTGAAGGGTTAAAGCGACCGGGATAATCGAAAGGGGGCAAAAAATAAAAAAACTTAACAAAACGACATGGACCAAAAAGTAATCACCAAAAGTCCCAGGCCGAATAACTGAGCCTTAAAAAGTTATCGTAAAGGAGTAAATGATGATTACAGAGGGCAAAGAAAACGAAATTTGAATGATCTCGGTTGTCTGTTCATCGTATCACATGAATTTTTCTTTTCCTCGTCTGGCAATCTAGAACTACCCGCGAGCAGTACTCACGAGGTGCGACACCAATCTTCAGATTGTTTTGAATACCCAAAAAATCTTAAATGTAATGAAGGCACTCAAGAAAATGTTTGCCAAATTATCATACTTAGACTAGCCAATCCTTAGATTATCTCTGTCACTTTAACTCACTTTAACTGCGGAATACCCCCCTCCCTAAGCATAGGGGAGGGGGCTTGTGACGCGCTTCGTGGCGTTAAAGAGGAGATGAGGCCTTAAGGACCTTAAGGGCTTTTGTCAAACTAAGATACTTAAAATATACGAAAATAGCTTATCGTCACGATGACAGGTAACCTTGATTGTAAACTAGCGTGTAAGACTTGTCTGAAGTGTTTGTCGATGGTAATTCACAAGCCCCATGCAAACGGCCGCAACATCACATGTTGCGCTCGTTTGCGCACCCTGTTGCATGTTGTTGCGAGTTGTTGGGAAAAGTTTGTTACATCCAACAATTTTGGGAGTTGTTGGCCAACAATGTTACGTCCGTTTGCACGGGGCTTTACTCATATAAGACGTTACTGGCTCATTCAAATTGAGAAATTGCTCAGTCAATCTGGCACAGAAACGATGTTGGTTTCCAGTAATATTCAAGAAATAATGCCTCAAAGGTATCAATAAACTTTCATTTAATGATGTTGAGGCTTTTTTCTATTATCTGTTTGTTTATTTTCTTTTGATGCGACACTGGAAGTATTTGCTATGTCAATTTCACAGGAAACATCGGGTTCATCTGCGCTGCAATCAGCGTTAAGACACATAAATCACAACTTTCTATTTACCATTAGCCGAATAATGCCAACCCTAAAAGTATCGACCAAGTCTTATGTTTTGAAGCCTTTAGAGGAGAGCAACATTCTCTGTGATAAATAACAAGACTTGGCTGTAACAAGCGCAAATTGATCGTTTCCAAATCCTCTGTGATGTGTCCAAATCCCATGGAAGTACTGGAGAAGAGCGAATTTAACGGGCTGTATAAATAGGTGCTGCTCTTGTAGCGGAGTTTTAACTTGATACCCATCTTTTGAGGACGTGAGACTCACTCCGGCCTACGAACAGCCGTAACTTGTTATTTATTTGCGTCTTTTTAAGATCTTACTTTCGGGATTGACTTAAATTTTCAATATGAAATTGAAAATTTTTTTCAATTTTTTTCTTTACATCTGGTTGCGGACGACAAGAGGAACCCGCAATTCTAATCTCCAGGTTGTTTTTACGCATGCGTCGCATGTATGTAGCCAGCATTGTCCACTAGGAAAGAATGGAATGCACAGAACGCAATTTGATCACTCGCGTTTGGACCTAGTCTATCACTCGTAATCTGATCACGCGTGTTTTGACTATCTATCACGTGAAAATTGCCCAAAGCAGAGCAGCGTTGGAGCAAAAGCGTTTTCACCTTCGATCGTTGTCGCGCCCACTCCGTAACTTTTGGTTATTACTAGTTAGTAGTTAGATAAGTACTACTTAAGTTTTATATTGTTAGGTATATCAAGAACACCTCCGTGCCTCAGGGAATGGCAGATGGATCGGCACAGGAAAGGCAAAGAAGAAGTATCAGGAAGACCCTCAAGATCGTTATTGCCATGACAATGGCTTTCTTCATCAGCTGGTTCCCATACGCTTTCTCCAGCTTGGTGGGTTCTGCGCTTGGACACGAAAGTATCTCTCCCGCATACTCCATGATTCCAGAGCTGATGGCCAAAGCTTCCGTTATCTACAACCCGATAATTTACGTGCTCCTCAACGCAAAGTTCCGGCTGACCTTGCTCAATATGCTCAGCTGCTCGTGGAATCGTGTTGGAGATAACAGCACTGACGATTCAGACCTTGATAACGGCTCCACATCGGGAGGACAGGAGATGTTCAGAAACACAGTTGGTATCGGTCACGCAAGAGAGGCGTAGGAAGCAACGGAACCTGGAGTTGACAGGGCAGATTTTTTTTTTCTTTTCTCTTTTTTCTTTCTTAACTCTCGCACGATCAAGGGCTTTTAAGCCGGCTTTATTAGCGAGCGTAAGCATTGGCGAAGGCGGCAGTAGGAGGAACGTCCCTAAACAAGAGGTTCAGTTATGACGATCTTCTGTCTCGATTATATTACTACGTTTATACCGCTATAACGATGGTTTTCAGGCCAGCACGGAAAATTTTCTTAAAATTTCAAATTTAAAAAAAACTTCAGATTGTCATGGTTCGGAAAAATAAGAACAAAAACGTTAAATGGGTATAAGTACATTACTAGGAGTAAAAAATGGTTCTAAGGGTGGAAGTATGGGTTACTTTTTGAGTTGCAGGGGTATAGAATAGTAAATTCGAGACTTCGCGAGATTGCAAAAATTTGGTTTTAAAATTTGAGATCGAAACTTAACTTCGCGAGCCCGAGAGACAAAAACGCCAGTGGAAGCTGGCGGAGGCTCACCAATATACTTCTTTGTCTTGTTTTACTGTCTTAATCTACTGAATCAGTTCGATAAACTTTACCAATGAACCCTGAAACATTCGACTCCTAAAGACCAAACGGAAAGAAAAAACGACAAATCCGAGACTCCGAGACCCGTCGCCAAAAAAAATACGAGACTTTGAGACCCTATCAAAAACGCTAACCTTCCTAGATTTCGAGATGGGGCCAAAATTTTTTCCGAGACCCACGTTTTTCGAGGTACCTTTCCATACTACTTGACGCTGAAGGCCAAGCCGTGATATAATAGCTTTATGATGAGATATAAATTATCTATACATTATGTATTTTTCTTTTCTCCCCTGCTCTTGAAGGAGTGTGAAATATAACTACACTTGCAGAACTGAATGCAGTTTCTGGAGAACGTTAACCTGCATGCGGGGTAG
>CALNXK010000087.1:1645000-1837500 GCA_942486035.1 Porites lobata
ATTCAGTATTTACCGCGAATGTTCATCAACTGCTCGTTTCTGATTGTACTCCTTCAGTCTTGGAGCCATTTCCTTGCCATAACTCGTCCACACTTCTACAAACGTTTCCTGACCAAAATGCGGGTAATAGCAATAGTAACTGGAGTATTTATGTACACGACAGGTTTTTCTTTTCTTCAGTTCTCGGGTATTTCTCATCACCTCCTTCTCATGATTGACGTTTATTTACACGCGACTGCCATTCCAATCATGATCCTGATGGTGGCTTACGTATCTATGTTGGTTAACCTTCGCGCGCACATGCGCAGAAGGGATGCATTTTTCACACGTGGTCGATGTGACGTTGTCAGCGGTGCTGCAGAAAATCCTGCCAGCACGATTAATATAGAAGATAGCGTGGAACGTTAATTTATTCGCATGAATCTGTGCTTAACAGTAGGTTTGCTCACTTGCACGCTTCCCTCCATTGTTGTAATGCACATTGCTGTAAATGCGTCAGATGCCAGTATCAGACAGCAAACAAATTTGGCCGTAGCGCAAAATATAGCTGAAGACATTTTATTCATCAAGTTTGCCCTAGATCCGTTCATTTTTACCTGGAATTTCCAGAAAATGGGAAGCATGTGGAGGTCTATCGCTTTGAGCAGGAATTCAAGTCCAGCACTCTCTAGACATAATAGACTTGAAGCAACTTGCATTGAAGCAACCTCGTTCCCAGGTTCTCTCTCCTACCCGTCTCGCTCCGTAGGGCGGGTAGGAGAGAACCCTGGGAACGAGGTTGGCTTTGAAGACGGGTCTAGAAGATTTTTAAAGTAGCGTTTACCCCCGAGGAGGGTGGGTGTACTAAGCTATAGTACTAGGGTAGTATCCAACTTTGTACCTTCCAGGTCTATGATGAGGTTCCAGTATCGAGTACTAAAGTGTGACGTCATAAAAATGAAATTTCTGAAATTATGGGATTTGTCAGGATATTCTGAAAGAACAATGGGGGCAGATTGTCTCTGAGATCGTAGCCCAGTTATGCTTACAAAACTCCATACAAACCCTTCTAAATTTTTTTGGGGGTCGAGCCCAAAAAATTTAGAAGGGTTTGTGTGGAGTTTTCTGAGTATAACTGGGCTACGATCTCAGAGACAATTTGCCCCCAAATGCTCATTTTTGGCAAGTAGGCCTCTTGGACATTGTTCTTTCAGAATATCCTGACAAATCTCATAATTTCAGAAATTTCATTTTTATGACGTCACACTTTAGTACTCTATTGATCTTTTAGGCTATGTTCACACTATGCCGAATAACGTTTCGTGTCGGCACGAAATCACCGTTCTTATGTGTGAACCTGAGAAGCCTTATCCGGTAATGGTTTTCGCGCCGGCGCAAAAGGTATCCACTATTGTGTCAACATAGTCTTTGTTAGTCTCAGATGGGGCCGCTTAATGCGCGGATGTAACTTTTCGTTATGCGCAATATATGTTGAAAAAAAATTGTTTTCAGTTGTTCCAAATAACGGGTCATTTTAAATGTGCCGGTGAATTTCCGGCTATAATTAACAACAAGGACGACAAAAAAAGAGGTTCACGACACTCAGTTTATATAATTCGCACTTTCCGAGAGATTTCATTGCTTTCGAGTCTTTGGTGTGATTGTGTGTGCCGGAATGAAGATGTTAGAAAAGAAATTAAAGTCACTTTTGATTGTTTATTACAGCATGTTTGAAGAAAGAAATAATTTGATGGGCTCCTGTTTTTCGGTCTTGTAGTAAGACATGACGGGATGGGAAAAAGAGTGTTGGAAACCTACAGACATTCCTTAGTCAGAAGTACATAGGAGGGAGACCAATTAATCTCAAAACTTTCAGAGACAGCTAAAAATGTAAATTTGGATCTAGACTTCTGATCTCTTATTGCAGTAATTACGAAGGTAATGGGGTTTCTAGGGTGTTGTTTATGGTAATTTTGTTGGATTGTTTGAAGGGATATGTATTCCCAGCAGCTCCATTACCGCCTCCTGGATATACTGGGACTCGCTTTGAGGTCGTTAATGATGTTGCCGCAGAGTGTTGCCGTTACTTTGGAACATCATTAGCCTTTGAAAATGATGAAATATGCTTTTGGGAGAAAAAAGTTGTGAGCGACACCTTTTAGGGACTTATTTACAGCTCTTTATTCATACACTGAGTGCAATATAGTGAACCAAAATTCGTGTGAAAGTTTAAATAATAAATGACAATAAAACCTAATGTTACATGAATATTTTAACGCAATGAGGGAGCTCCGAGTTTGATCCAAATCCGATCCTTTTTGACCTCGTACTGAAAACCATATTTCAAGATCTCCTTCGTGTTTGTCATCATTATGTGTCGCGGTCTATGTTATAACGGTCGAATGCTTTGTCATCTTCCCTTGAGTCTTTGGCCACCGCATTCATCTTACGAAAACGACCTTCCATGAACCGTTTGCGCTGAAGCATCAGCTTGTATGATGACGACAAAGAATTCTGAAAGATAACAATTAAAGGAATTTTTTACTATTTAATTCCGCATTCAAACAGTCTGTACTTTTTTCATGATAAGATAATTTTCAGCAGTCTGCTGACCTAGGGAAATGATCAAGTCACCCTCTGCTTTCGCCATGTAATATTGGAAAGCCATTATAAACTGGTGAACATTTTCCCTTTTATTGCAAAGAACGTTTACGACAGAACTTAAATAGCCTCTGTCCAGCTGCTGATCCTGATCCTTAACTAAACATTGAAAATCAAGTTGAAGTAGTTACTATTATGGCTTTTGTGGGTGTAGAAAACTTTGCCAACAGCAAAAAACATTCTCACAGTTCAATGTGCGAAGTATTCAGTTCTTTGCCAGATGCCACCAGAAGTTCTAGAGATTCTATTCCGTTCAGTGCATAGACCAAAACCGCAGCATGTAGCGATTTTTAAAATTATTTTCTTGCGTCATGGTAGGGGATTATTTTAAAGTTGACCATTATTAAGATAATAATTGACCTCAAAACAAAGAAATTGGGTATAACTCAATGGTGATTATTTTTTAGAATGACTCGTTATTTTTTAATTCAAGAGTTTATAATCAAAAAACTCACAGTCCCTATAAACACGGAGATATCCCGGTTTACTATTCCATTTTTTGTTGATTGACCAAATTCAAATGAATACAATTTCCTTCTTAATCAACAGATAAGGTTTTAATAGCTTTGATAACATCAAACTTAAACGTTTTTATATAATACTAAAAATTATGCCCTTATCGAAGAAGAGGTTCAGTTATGACACTGAATAAAGTGCATGAACATGAAAGACACCAAGATTTATCTCCTTTATTAAAAAGATCAACATGAAGTTATTTAATTTCCTTACCGAGTCTGGCATTTGGTCACGGCCACCCAATCGAAACCTGTGAGACCCCGCACTGTATGTCAACTGACCCATGCTTTCTCCAAGAAACAGAACGACATACATAAGTACAACGAGACTTTTCATGGTTTTCATGGTCACTTACGACTGGAGCTCTTCTATTAGCGAGTTGTGGAGTTCTGGCTGAAATTGTGGTCTTTTAATACTCCGCGGGCTTCTCCATTGTTAGTAAAAAATGTTGAATTCTGAATTGTCTTTTAATGATATCATAGCGATAAAACAAGGCATGCTGTTAGCTTTACTTCAGTCCCACTTACTGTCGAACCTAATGGATGTGCTAATTAAAATGTTTTCAAAGAGATAATAACATAGAAGATAGAATAATATTTTCTGGTGGAATTCGTTTTCCATCCTTTTCAGCTTTTTGTATACTATTTTGCACCTTCCGCAATTATAATTTTTACCTTGTAACACTTGGGCTGCTGTGGTAATTTCCCCAATGTAATTACCTTAAGTCCACCTTCCTATTCGATCACGAAATTCACGGCAATTAAATAGAATAGAATACTACATCTTTTTTTATTATTATTATTATTCTCCGAGAGCTTTAATGGAATTCTAATCTTTCTTTATTTCTTATTCTCCAGTGCACTTTGGATATCACTGATTTCAAAAATGTTCTTAAGAATCAAAGTGTTTACGAAAAACAACAACAACGAAAAAAAACTAGATCGGGGTGTACCACCCTTCAAAAGGTGTTGTTTTTTCGTTGTAACTTGCGTTGTGAAAATCTATATATCCATCTTTTAATTTCCCAATTTTAAAACTTCCCATTTCCCTTTACTTTTTCCTTCAAATTTTCTGTTAAGTGATTACGAAGCTCTTTAGTTTTCATGACAATAATATTTGATTTCTCTTAAGGAGTTATTTAGAGTAAAGGTTTAAAAGAAGTCTAATGATTTGGAAAACGTATCGCTAATTGCATGCTGCACAGGATTTTGAAGTTTCAATAAAATATTAATTTCACAGCTACTTTTCTAAAAGATGAAATGAAAGCCTGCTACTAAACAGTACATCATGTATTTTGAATGGAAGGGTGAAAACGTTTCATGATATGCAGTAGAACAACTATAGTGGTTTTAATTGTTATTTGATTATTTTAAAAAACCTAACCTACACAATGATAAGTGCTAACAAATACTTTCTGTTTCATTTATTCTAATTTGCAGCATAGGTGGTTTTAACACTATAGACATCATTTGTCGCCTTTTTTTAAATTTAATACAAATCAATTCACGTTTTGGAAATGGAGAAAACTATTTGTATGAATTCTCTCAATAAAGACAGAATCTGAGTGGAGACAAGGAAGGGAGAGCCGGGGAACTGGGCCCGGTTTGAGTCCCCCTTTTCTTCACGAAAAAAAATAGGAGACTTACTGAGAGGAGAGTCCCCTCAACCTTCCCATTTCAAGTCACTAATTAGCATTCCCCCCAACCCCACCCCTCCCCCAACCTCCCGTCCTAATCCCTCTCGCGACGAACTTGGAAATATGTTGCGACGTCCCTATGAGATCAAGTATCAAGTAAATTGGCTTGTTTCAATATCAAGCCATGATAATGATTTTACGAAATCTGCGGTACAGAATAGGTGACTGATTTGACTGAAAGGAGGACGTTGACATGTACATGAACAAGACAAAGTGTCAGAAAAGCTTTTTAGAGATAATTCATGCACTTATGTCACGGATGAATGGTCTCGCTCGCTTAAGTATCAAAGCTCGGACAAAGTAACATGAAAGTAAACTTCCGAAGTTTGTGTACGTTTGACCCATCAAAAGCTACTTCTTACAGTTAGAAGAAAATTTTCCCCGTCAGTGCTTAAAAACTAACCAGTTTAACGCAGAAAGTAAAACGGCGCCAGAAGAGACTGCGGTGGAGGCAGAACTGAAGATTATGTTTCCTGTGTTTCCGCGCATAAAAAGGAAAGAAGAAAAATGTTAATAAATAACAAGTTGGTTGAAAATCGTTATCTTAATAAGTGTATTATGGAAAATTTTTTTAAGTTCAGGGTCTTTCGCGTACAATTTTGAGCTTCCCCAAGGTCGGTTTTTGCAACGTATAAAATTGTCTAACTTGAGAAAACCTAAAAGTATTATTCGGTTAAAAAACAAATCGAAAAACACAGGAGAGGATAGTATATTATAAAATATTGGGGATGGTATAGGATGGTCGATGTTGACAATGTCTTGAAACAAAAAAATTTAGGCTGAATTTTTCGAGATGAAGATAAGTGACGTTTGATTGATACATAACGATTCAATGGAGACTTCCGCATTGACCCCATTTTTTCTGCTTGAGTCATTAACTTATGTATAGCACGTTTAAACATACATTTTTTATTCATAACAAAAATGCAATGTACGATTTCCATCATTTTTCCGGGCACCCTTTTGTTTAACAAAAACGCATTGCAAGTAGTATATTTTACCTGTGGCCTTCAAAACGACATTTGAACCTCTCTGTGGGTACCTGTAGACGTCGTTTTCTTCGCGCATTTTCCATCAAATAATCAGGTTTTTAAACGAAATCGTCGCATATCGAGAATTGTTTTGCGTGGTCAAACACTTCTAGCGAGCTCGAGCAACCTTCGACGACCACAACGGAAACGAGAAGATAAGGTTAAGTAAGAAAAACAAAAACTCTGAACGTGCAGCACCCTTTTTGACAGATATCTTTGCCGTTTAGCACGAATGAAGCAGTCGAACTTGATCGGAATGGCAATGTGATCGTCGCTTTAATCTCTAAGATCGCCGTTTGATCAATAGCGATCGTCTTGATTCCGTCGGAAATAATCAAACAGAGTCTCACGTTTCTCCCTACCTATAATTTTATTAGGCATAGGGAAGTCGCTACAAAGAGTAGCAAATACTACATATGCATGAAAAAGTTTTATCTGATTTTCAATGATAAATATCAACCATTTCAGAAAAATAATCACGTGATATATCACGTGATAATTAAAAACTTTATAAATATGAGGCCATGAAGTCTTTGTGTTTGCCTGATATCGAACAAAATTAACGCCAGTATTTTTCTAAGGAACTGAGAGGAGAGTGAAAGTGTCAGGCTAGCAAAAGAAATGAAGACGGCAACGTAGAATGATTCTTAAATATGGGAATTGCGAAGTCATCCCTGATTTCCAAAAACTTAACTTAAAACAAGGAAGGTGGGTGGAGAAAATTAATCACCAGAGATCAGACCGCCTACTTACCCAATTCGACGCTATTAAAGTACTTGACTACCTTTTCCCTGAACTTCCTCAAAAACATATTTCCGCGGCGAGTGAAATTGTGTAAAGCACCCTTACAAAAACATATCGTTGCAAGTCAATGCAAGTTCAAAACTACCTTGCGTTTGACCGTGTAGAGGTAACTCGCTTCCTTTGATATGGAAATTTCTCTTGGCATTACTTGAGTAGCGTATAATTTTTTTTTCTAATCTTTTTAACGAGATTTGTACGACTAATTACTCTCGCTTGGTTTCTGGGAAAGTTGAAGAATTTTACCTCCAACAGTAAGATATTACAAAGAGAACAAGAAAGTTTCCCCACAATTGTAAAGACGGCTATTCAGCGGTTTGTTTGTCAAAACTCATTTCGAAAAAAAGAAATGTCCGATTTGTGAGTCGGTGTAAATGGTTTTAACAATCATGGTCGATCTTTTTAGCTAAACGAGTTACTTGGAATATTTATTTGCAAAAAAAATATTTTGTAAGAATTATATGACAGCAAAACCTTTTTCCACCCCAATTCTAATTGCTCTAATACAGAACTTGTTTGTTCATTGTACAAATCTGATAAAACTAGGAAAATCTTTACTGTTTTCATTGCACAAGATTTTCACTGAGACTTATTTTGTATCTGATTAATTTAGTTTTTGTTGTCGTTGTCGTTTGATGAAGCAAAAAATAGAAGACATTTTTTTCAGGGAGAAAAAGCAGTGTCTCTATAGATACTCTTAAAAACAAAAAGCTCTCTTCAGTTATTAGGAAGACTATCATATACTTTCCCGTTTGCATTTTGTTTGTCCGAAGGCGGATCAAAATAGTTGGAATATTCCTTTGCTGGTCTCAATGCAGTGTAGGTGGAGTATACAGAAAAGGCAATGAGCTTTCGCTACGCTGCGGAACAAGATCTCAAACACAATTGCCAAAGCGACGTGCGGCTGGCTAGGAAATTAATTTAAAGGGCACGTTCACAACAAAAGGTTAATGGATCTGATAGATATCACCGCCCTGTTGGCGGTTGTGTAGAATCGTGTAGGATGTCATCATTAATTCATTAATACCTCTGTTTTGGTGATATTTGCTAACCGTTGCCTCTAGTCATCTCAAAGGTCGTGGCTATGTGAATCCCGGTCAAGGCTAATTTCTTTAATCCTGACTTTGGTCGATAATAACAATTTACGTCAGTGAATTGACTTTTTATTAATCATATATTCACAGTCGAATGGCAGCTTTCAGTACTACATTTGAATAAAAGAATTAGTTTACCGTGATAAAAGTATTTTAAAAGTTCCTGCGTCGGCAGGGAATAAACCTAGTCAGAACAATATAAGGTTAATCAGCTGACCTGATAACCCTTGGATATCCAGGCGGACCTCAGAACATGGGTTTCAAAACAAAAAGATTGCAAGCGCTTATTCTTGGTACGCTTGAGCCAGGGACAGCCGGCTTTGAAGAGCGACGGCTGAGTTATTCAATCTTCAGTTTTTTTAATATATTTTTATATATATAAATTTTCTCAAGCGCGACTCATGCTGGGGCACCTAATTAACTTACTCAATGGTCTTATTTTTTTTAGCAGTAAATGATAACTATCTTGCATCTTACACCCGGAAAAGCTAACATTCTTGGAAAATATACGCCCAGGGTTTTTTCTTTAAATGAAATATTAATTAACACCATTTAAGAAATTGCCTTTGATCCCCTGCCTTAATCTGTAGATCTTGAAAAGGCCTGAAAAAGCGGTATTTTCAAAGGCTTTGGTGCGGTGACACATAGTTTGTCATGATTTAGACTTGAACTTCATTGTACAAATTATGATCATTTATTGATTTACATTTAAAACTGGCTCCTTTTTATCACCCAAGTAAAAAATTCGCGGTTAACCCAAATTTTCTTAATTTTTAGATTTATTAGTCATTGCTAAAATCCACCTCCATGCATATTTCGAACTTTTCCAAATAAAAAAAGCTCTCTTTATGATGGTCAGCGAGTTTTAAAAGTTAGACCTCAACCAGTGAAAACTAACTGTTGACTTCAAAGCATAATGAAATGTGGGGATACAACCTCACTATTGGACTTGCTGTATTTTGGGGGATTCTTTAGATTGTTGTCAGTTTTTGTTGTTGTTGTTGTTGTTTTGTGATGGTCATTCAATGAAATCTCACTAAATCCTGGAGACTGCAAATAAACTAAATCAACTGCAATGGGTGGTTTGTCTTTCCCAATTGCGAATATAATAGTATAGTGCGAACTACTTGTTATGCTGAATATCCAATGCCTATTGTTTATAGGAAATATTAACACCGGGTAAGTTGTTCCCATGACGTATTCAACTAAGTACATTTCAAACACAAGTGTTCATCGTACGTGATCCCGATAAGTTACTGAACTGTTATTCAACATCAAATGATATTTGTGCGTCCTTGCTTAGTGCCGTGTGCCCGGCGTAAGTAAAGTTTCTAGAGAGACTTAGAATGACGTTGATTCTAAATTCAAGTTAAAGTCAAGTTGATCATTTTTTAAATTAGAAAATGAGAAGACAAAACTGAATGTCCACCAAAATAATTCATACGGCATGCTTAATTTTGCAGTAATGTAGGAGCCGCTCGTAAGGTGTTTCCTAATTGGTAGCAGAAAGCAATAATTGAACAAATCTTCATTGTTTATCATTATTTCCCATTGTTTCACGATTAGGGTATCGCCGTAATTTTGTGTAGACCGTGAACTGTAGACGACAATGAAAACGGAGGATCTTGTGCTACAAATTGACGTTTGCAGTTTGCTGTTCAGCGTTTGCCGTAAACGCGTTTCTAAATCTCTCCATCATTCTCTTCCGCAGCTTTGAAGATTTCCTCCAAATAGATGTGGGAGGGGGCGAAGATTGTTTTTGTTAGCTCATACTTAGCGTTCATGTGTTTCGTTCTCGCTTTGTGCATAACCTGATTAGTCCTAAAATTATTCTTGTTGTTCAATCATACTAGAACTCATACCAATCTTTAAAGTTTCTTGTTGTTTATTTGCATTTATCTATTTTACTTTTTATTTTCTACTAGTTGTTAACTTTTTATGACTTTCTATCTTGGGCAGAACGCTTTGGTAAAGTGGGTTCATCCTTGGACAAAATTGAACTGCCATAGTGAGGGACGGACGGACAACTAGAAAGTAATATGGGGGCGAAGTACAAAAAAAAATCATGCAAAGGAAAATTAACTGAAGAAATAAGAGAAACGTTAGCAAATAAAGTGGTTGTAGCCCAAAACTTCCCCACTTCAACCACGCCACAATTTTTCAAATGGAAAGCTACTAAAGTCGATTAGTTTTTTTAAGCAAATATTGTTTCGAGATGTAGTGATTAGTTGTCTTGTATGATTATAAATTTCATTAAAAAATTTCAATTTGTAGTTGCCTACACATATTCTTTCTTAATAATAAGAGAGCAATCCAAATTCTAAAACGAAGATGTTTTATTATATATTATTATTTTCACTATATTTTCCATTTTACAACATCTTTTGTTATTAACTAAACAACATTGGCGATATCAATACTCAAATCTTGTAGTTTGGATCATCATAAATTATGTACTGAGATCTTACAAGTTTTTTTTTTTTTAAGTTCATTCTAAACGCTTAGGTTACATGAATGCCAACTGAGTTTTCGTCGAGTTTCTTCCGTCTTAAATACGCCGCTTGGTCCGAATGAAGCGTCTTTGCCCTTTGGATAATCGATCGGTGGAGTAAAGCCTCTCTCTCAACTTCCTTCTAAAAAACAAATCACACTTGTTAAAAAAAAAACCTGAAAATTTCAACGATTTTACAAAAGAACCCTGATCGAGAGAGCCACTTTCTCATGGCAAGAACATTTTTTCTTCACTGTACCACAAAACAGCTGCTTAGATCTTACTAAAAATATGTTAAACTATTTCAATCAATATTTTCTTTAATGTCACCACAACTGGGCGGGAAAAAGATATCAGAAATATAAAAGATTTGTTCAATTGATAATACCTTCAAAGGCGAAGAAAATTACTTGTAAATGCGAGATTACGGCTTACAAAAAGGGTCAGTTCAAACTTTAAGAGGCAAAAAGTACCTAATACTATAAAATAGACTTTATCATACAGCAATTCATGAAATTAAACACCGGCGGAAATTGCAGTGAATAAAGATCACCATTTTTACACCTAGCGGAACCACTGACTTCCATTTCGGATGTTCTGTTTGGATGTCTAAAGGGAAGCCTGTTTTTTGTAACGATTGTCAGACAGACTACGAGCAGCGAAACTTGGACGCAAAAAAGTTTCGCCACAAAATTGTTCTACGTTTTACAACTCTGTGCGTTGCATCCTAGATAACTCTCGTGAAAGCGAAATCTGTAGGTTAACAGTTGAATGTATATTGTTGTTTTTTCAATGTTGGGGACCAAGACCTGTGCTCCGCGCTTAAAAACAACAAGCATTAAGTAGCGATAAAACTTACTTCGTTGGACGATCTTTTTCCGCCATTCCTAATATCTGACCACATAAGCTGTCCTTCTGAATTACAAATTGTACCAAGCAGATAAAGTAATGCCAGTTGGAGAAAAAGCAGGGGTAAACCTTTCATTTTAATTCCGTCTTGTCGTTGGAAATGTATGAAGGCACTCAAAAAACAACCCAGTCGGTCAATAGTAGCTTGTAGAAACTTCAGAGTGCAATGAGAAAATATTTTAATTACACTTCCTTTTTATATCACGTGTAACAAAAGTCCCACCCCCGGTGACGTACTTAACAGTGATAAAGGGCGAAACCTTTGTCCCTTTAGGAAAACAATTTGTCTGTTTGTGGGGGCGACCTAATTTAGATTCACATTCAAAGATTTGGCTGGCAAGGTAGGAAACTCAAATTTTTGCAATTGGGTTAAAGGTGAGCATTAAATTCTAGACTAGTTACATTAAATGAATTTCAACTCCCCAAGATTACCTTACAGAAAACTCAAGGGAATATGTTTTCAACTTATTTTGGCCACATGAAATTAGAGGTTAATGGATATACACTTCCTATTTCCACAATGTTTGCATCCGCGCTCAAAATGATAGGTTATTTTTCTTTTGACCCAAAATTTGTTTCCCTTAAAAGCGTGTTTTTCTCCACTTTAAACCGGTGACAAAAAATGAGATATGGACCTCAAAAAAAGGGGTGACGCAATTTTTTAAAACTTTTCAGTAAACGTTTCCAGCTTTTGTTTTTTGAAAGGAACTGTATGTTCCTGAATGTTTTTTATGCATTTCATAAGCAAGTAAAAGGAAGCTTGGGTATCAAAAATATTGAACAAGGGCGCAAATGAAGACTAAAAATAAACTCAATTAAACATATATATTGAAAGGCTGATATCCATTCAGTATTGCCACTCCATCTCAGTTTAATTTCAATGTTTTATGGGAGAATCTATTTGTTATAATATATTTAATTTTGTCTTTTTTAAAGACAGTTAGCCACATGATACATTAGGATTTACGAGAAGGAAATCGAAAGGAGAGAACGAAATATACGTACATCGTTAAAGAATGACTACTGACGAAAGAGCGTCAAGGTAATTTATCATTTGTATGGAAAGATTCTTCCGTTTATGCTTTCAGCAGATGAGTTCCGTTTTCGTACTAGAACACCCCCAAAATAACATAAGGAAGAATTAACATTATGTTTTGGATTTTTATTGAGTTTTGTATAGAATAAATGGACACTATGACTGCTTCTCTATGTACTCTAAAAGGATATGTAGCACACATTCTACTACTTTATTTGCCGAGTTTTTAGGTTTAATGGCCACCTGAATTTCTCAACCTTTCATTTAAGGTCTTGTCCTCTTTGGTTAATTAATTAGCTGACCCCGCGTGCAGCAGTCTACTTTTAAGTATCCCGCCTGTAATCACACTTCGAAGAATTAACCTACTCAGACAGCACTGGTCTAAACAAAAATTACTCCGTCTGTTTGATTATCTGTTTTACAGTAGTAAAATCGCTAATATTGCCACAGTGTCAACAACCGTTTCTTATTTCCTATTAAAAGAAACGTACATTTTCTACAATCACGTAATTCGTCGCGTTTTCTAGACGCAGTTTTTTAGATATGATTCTCCGCACGTACCTCAGGGACCGAGGAGGGGAGGGGCCAGGGGGCCGTCTAGTCCCTCCTCCCTCCACTCCCTTGCTTCATTTTTCGGCGAAATAAAGCATTGTGATTTTCTAACGTTCTTTCGCTGAGATATGTGTTCATTGTTTTAGCCTTCTTTTCTGTTCACCACAGAGAAAAAATAGAGAAGTGTAGGAAAAAGATGTACTGATTTTTGTGTTTGAGGCGGTGGATTGTGCTGGAGTTTTCCGTGCTAATAATTTCTTTTGCGATATGTTGTGCGTGTAAACTAACAGCGATTGTATGGCTATTTTCTTTTATAGTAGTTTAAAAGCGTAAAATTAAGGGAAATTTTTAACCTATAGTCGTGAAACAGTTAGTCGTAAAATTTCTTTTTCTAGCCACAATTTGTCTGATAAATAGTTTCAATATTGTTCCTTATAACGCAAAACCAGTTTCACTCATCTCTAATACAAGACACACGGTCCTATTACCGATTACAGTGCGACTACTATAACACGGGCCACTTAGACAAAGTAGACCAGATTACAGGAAAATAGTAATACATTCCAAGAATGTTGGTCGTGGGTCGATGAACAGCTCGTAAAAAACAACAAGTTACTCGAAACACAAAATTTAAATACTGATAGCAAACGTTTTTCAAGAAAGCAAAAGTTTCACCAGACAAATTATTTTTCTGTTCGAAACTTTACACATAAAACTCAGGAGACATATCTGTTTGACGCAAGTGGTTATTTTATAATCTACCAGCAATTTCTTTGCTACCATTGCCTCACTTTGCAATAACGTCTCGACCTCAAGTAAAAAAAATGTAACTAGCGTTTACGTTTTTCTCCTCTGTCATTACCACGTTATTACCCCAACGGACCACTCACAAAACACGGGCTTTTTTCAGCGGGTTCGGGTTCTGTAAGTTGTAAAAGGATTTTGTTCATTTCGGTTCTGAAAATCCAATGGAAATTTCTAATTTTTCATCCCCAAACAGCCCCGGTTAAATAATTTTCTTCTAACAAAACATCTGTTCATCGTGGCTAACAAAATTAGACCTTATCTTGAGCCGTTCAAAATGGATGGAAGCCTAAAACGGATGGAACAAATAATTTTCTTCTTAAACATTGTTCATGTTAACCCCAAGCCGTTATCGATACAAAAGCAACAAGTATTAACCATTGAACTGTTACGCTCTTAAACGAGCACTGCCAAGAGGGTGATCGGCTCCTGCTCCAGAATCTGACTACAATGACTGAACATGAACAGTTCTTTTTCAAATCAAGAAAACAGACTCGAACTAGCTTGCCAACAAACTCTCGGCGGAGAGGACCGGGGGAGGGGGGGGGGGAAGGGTTCCCCAACCTCCTTCTGTCCCCGAGAGTATCTCGATCTTAACAATGTTATGTTGTCAACCAGCTGCACATGAATTGTGTGGGCTTAAGAACAATATCTGCGATAGATATGTCTTTGCGACGGCTTAAAAAAGAGAGAGGTTTTTACCATTTGCCGATGCATTCCGGCAGGTGACCGGAATGCGTGGAAGGCGCTCCAGCATTGACGGACTGATCAGTTCCAAAAAATTCCAAACGTCCACGAATGGCGCCCGTTTATCGGCCACACAGACACACACACAAAAAAAAAGAAAAAAAGCGCTTCAAGAGGTATGTTAAGTTACTTGGTGGTTAGATAATACTTCAATACAAAATGAGTTTTTGCCTCATAAATTTTCTTTCAAACTTTCATTGTGTAACATTTTGAAAGAATAAAAGGCTCGGCCTCGTCATAACCATTAGTGCTGATTTATTGAGATTAGACACCATGTACGGATTTTTCGATTCCTTTGACGTCAACAAAGCTGTTCTGCAATTTCCTGAAAACCTAAGCTATCCTGGTCGTCTATAAATAGGCTGGTGGGTCCATTGTGGATCAACTTTATGAATTATGGCCTGCCCCTTTTGGTTAGCAGGAAGTGAAGAGCATAGAAAATGTATACAGCTATTTTGAGAAAGGTTGTCGGAAGAAATGTGCACGTGCGGCAGTCCCGGAAGGTAATATGGGATATGATCAATACGCTGTTCCTGACAATGCAGCTGTCGAATCTTCTATAATAAATTGTTACTTTTCTTTAGCATTCGCAAAAATACGTCTATGGCCTCTCGTGACCGTGCCATTCGTTCAAATTTTTTGAAGAACAGTGAACTCAAAACCACCCACAATACCTTTCGGGATTGTCGTGTGCACTTTTTTCCATAACCTTTCTCGAAATAGCTGTAATTAATGGCTTATGACTTAAAAGTAACACTCCTAGGCCCGTCGAAATTTAGAAGCATGGTTTTCCATCAAGAGAGATTGATTTCCTAATTCTCTCTTGTTTTTCGTACAAATACTTCAGTGCAAATTTTTTAAATTTTCAAAGCTTCGTAAAATCTCTCCCTCTCACTCTCTTTGGTTGATTTTTAAACTCTTTTCCTGTTTTCTTACAGCAATACAGGAATTCTGCTCATTTCACAATCTAGCCAATATTTAATTCAGTTCAAAATGGCTTAATAGGTTAGGAGTCATCGGTTCAGAAATGTCCGAGAATTTTTAGATGATTTCAGCTGTGATTTTTCGAATGTTTTTTTAAGAATGGAAATTAGACGGGGATATTTAAAACAATGGTAAACTGGGAAATGTCAGTTTCAGTTTCAGTTTCAGTTTATTGTTTTGCCAAAAGGATGTACAAAAGACAAAATAATCTAAATATTTAAAAACCTAATGGCGAAGAAGCCCAAGCTGAAGCCAAATTATTACAACAAAATATTAACAGAATTATACATGCAAAAATCAATGACAGAACTACAGTAAATCTTAAAATATATTAGATAATCATATTATTCATAGTTAGGCTAAAAAAAGTGAAAGGAAAAAAAGAATGAAAGGCAGAGGTAAAGAAAAAGACATTAGAAACTGATGGAGCATCTTATATTAGTCCTGCAATGTGGTAAATAAAAAACCTCCGAACGTCTCAAGTGCATTATTCTTACAAAAAACCTGCAAATTTTCCTATTTGAAAGATACTCTCAAGATTGAAATTTTTTAAAAGACGGAATATCCACCAGGAAATTGAGTAATTTTGATTTTCAGTGGACAAAATCTTGTACCAGAATAATTTAAAGAATATTGCATTCTTTTTTACATTTTTCAAGGGCCAAAGATGTAATAAATCATCTGTAGTAACACCAAAGAAAATTTCGCATGGAAGTCCGAGAAAATGACTGTCAAATTTCACAAGAATTGTGATTACAAAGGCAAAATTCTGAAAATTTCATGTGTAAGATGTAATTCTGTGAAATTTGACATTCATTTTCTTGGGCTCCCATGAGAAATTTTCTTTGGTGTTACTTACAGATGATTTATTACAGCTTTAGCCCTTTCAGCCCTTTAGACACTTTCCTTCCAACATTATGTCTATGTGATTTCCATGTTAAGGTGGCCCGAACCTATATTTATATGCGCGTTGGTTATGTTTTTGAATCGCGTTTTTCGATAGGAAAGATTTAACCGATTTCTATGATGTTTGGCATCCTTAATAAAGAATGGTCCAACTTTAAGAAAATGTTATTTATCTTCTTGAAGGTATAAAAAGGTTTGAGATATCGGTATATATTTAAAACCGCATTTCAATAATTTAGAAACCCTATGATAGATTTTTCTCTAACCTCAGCAAATAAGCCTAAGAGCTCTCTAGTTTTATATCTGCAAATTTGAAGTCAGTCGTGACCGTAGATATATAATAAGAGTAACAGGTGACCTAACATAGAGCCCTGAGGGACTCCACAAGTAATATCTAATGTAAATATTATATTGCACAAATTTTTTTCGACATAAAAGATATCTTTTAAATCATTGTAAAGCAATACCACGTACTCCATAATGTTCTGATTTGTAAAGCAAAATTTCATGATTTACTGTATCAAAGGCCTTGGATAGAAGTTACCTTCTTATTATCAAGTATTCAGGGCGGAAAAACGTAATGAGCATGCGTGAACTTTTTTGCCCAGATCCCCTGGCCGGGTTTGAAAAAATGGCGGGATTTCAAATATTTTATTGCCTAAAAATAAGATGTTTCCACTCATAACCTGGAAAGAACAGGCAATTTGTCTTCAAAAGTTGTAAGCTGTGGTTATAACCTTGTCGTTACTTAATTTTCTCGAAGAATACCTCATAGTAAAACGGACTTTAACGACATCAATTTCCTTGCGTTGTACTGGAAATGTGCATGCGTAGGTCCGATTTTTTTCAAGATGCATTCACAAAATGTGTTCATATAAGGAAGTTCCTGGATATATAAGGTCCGGAGCTCCACCGTGGACACAAAAACAACATATCTTTGGACAGTGATTTGCCCAAAAAAATTAACGCTTGCCCACAATGTGTTTGAAGGCACTGAACTTGTCGCACTCGAGCTGATATTTTAAAACCCTCGCTCGATCGGACACTCGTAGTTTCGCAGATAACTAAAATATAAACAAAATGCTCAATGTAGAAGTTATTGCGTTGATATGCGGGCAGAAAAAAGGTCAATCTTCATCTAGTAAAATCTTCCCAAAAATCGGTTTTAAAGCAACCATAGTTTATTTTTAAACTTGATCGTTTCGCGATTAAATATAAATTATGCTTGTGTTGTCAAGTTGAAAATACATAACATCTCTCAAAAACCTACACGTAAGTAGGATTTCCTTCAAACAAAGTTAAAATTACATTACTGCAAAAACTTCTTGCTGACAATGAAGAAATGAATTTTTTGTACGAAAACAACCAACCTAAAGATCTTAAAAGCAAAAGATCAGTTGCAGTGAGCTTCGCAGCTAAACCATGATTCACCATGTAGCTCTTCTCCTCGCTTTAAAAACTCAGTGAATAACTGGTCCATGTGAGGGTCTTCATTCAAACAAATTAAACTCAGCCAATCGTTACAAAATTCAGAAAACTGCACATAAGGGTATTTGTTTTGCTCGCTTCAGACAAATCCAGCTCCAGCAATTCAGTGTTACGGGCAGAGTCAATTGTTTTGAAGTGACTGCCGGCAGTTGTCCTCTACTTCACAGCGAGTGAAATGGAAAATTTGCGTACAGAAAGTTATTTCTTATAAAGAACAGAAACTTTCACAGAGCAGTGGAAAACAAAACTGTGTAATTAAAAGTGAAGAAAACTCTGACTACTTACAGTATTTGAAAGTTTACTGGCCTTCTACCGGTATTTGCCGAGAAAGTTTTACGGCGCACAAAATGGTTCTTAGACTCAGAAGGATAAAGCTGGTTCTACAAAGGGAATAAATCTGGGCATGTGAAAAAGTATTTACTAATTTAAAAAAGAGTGGGTTTTAATTCAGCCCGGCGAAAGAAGGCGAAATCAACTCACAAATAAATCGAATGAACAATCAAAAAAATACTCGCCTCTTTGGAAATGTTCAAAACTCTTTATTCCACCTCAGACTGACGGAATGATCCGTTTTTCCTTTAACATTGGTTGTTCCGAGTCCAAAGTAATTTTCAAGTGGCGAAAAACAAAAACCACACAAAAGTAAAAAGTCTTTTCGAGGAGCAAACGTTCACACCTTGTGCATTTCATTCAGTCTTAGTCAGAACTCTCTCAGTGACAAACAAACAAACTGTACAGTCAACACACTTCAACACACAGAAAAGCCGGCCTTGAGCCTGCGATAAAGGATGCGCAGAAGCTTGCGCAGAACGTTTTTCCGCCCTGAATATCAAGTACGTTTGACCGTCAAATAGCATATGTGTGTGAACTGACCAGATGGCGGAATTTCGTACTGTACTCACGTTCATTTAGTGACGATTTAAATTTAGCGACACTTAATTTTGGTGCATTTTAATTTAGCGATTTTAAGAAAAATCGCTAAATTCGCTAATTTAAAGTGTCGCCAAAATTTCATGTAATAAGGTAATTTAATCTCAAGTAGCCGATTGTAAATTGCCTACACGTAGCGAGATTTACAATTGTACAATCAAAAACAACAATAAAGTTTCCATTATTATTAACATCGTTTTGCCTCGGGAGGACATCGAAAGATTAAAGAGGTTATGATGCTAATAAAAATTACCAGAGAAAGTGTCAAATTTATCAGAAGTAAAGTCTATTCAAGAGAGCTTTATAAATATAGCATAGTTATAATAGTTATCATTATGATATTATTAATAATAGTAATAATATAATCGTAATAATAATAACAATTATAATCATAATTGCGTCTATAACAAAACGCTCGAATCTGATTGGTTCTTAAAAGCCCTTGATTTATTGCTTAATTTGGCTGTTTAACAGCACCAGAACACTCCAATTTGACCTGTCCGATGATCATTAGAGGCTGCTTGTAATCGGTCAGGTGAAATCGGACAGTTAATCAGCCTATGAAAATCGAGCATCAAATTTTGCTAGCGAATAAGGTTTAACAAATTAGTCCATGCTAGCATATCAAAACTAATATTAAAAAGAAAACTTCAGTAAGAATGTTTTCCAGCTTCAGTTTGAAACATTTGATTAAAAAAAAAAATGTAAATTAAAATGAGTTCATGCAGTCGAGGCTTGGGAAGCTGTAAGCTGATGTAATAGGAATTTTGAATTAATCGGTCATAGGTCCTTGAGCCGTATCATTCAGAGTCTGGGAGAGATGAGTAAGACAAATTCATTTTTTCAGCCAGTCGAAAGTATAATTCTCGTCCCCTGAGTCTGTTTTCACTTTTAGTTAAGGTGCGGTGATACGGGCAGAAAATTTATGCAACTTTCCGCTTAACATTGTTGGAAATCAGTGTAGCTCGTACAACTCGTTGAGAACAATTTGTCCCTCAACAATATATCTTTGTTTCAACTTGCAGTGTTTGTTACGCAAAGTCGAACTATATTAAAGGCTCTTTTATCTTCTGCAAAAAATTAACTGCAACAGAATCGTTCCTCGACAAGTTGAGAGCGCGGGTAGTAAAACAATAAACAGCGCTATACAACTCGTAAGACTATAATGGTCATGATGAGAGAAACCTTGCACCAATTACCGCACCTTTAAGAGTGCCCTGCGACTGAGAATGGGTTCAAAAGCCCACATCCTAGAGCCAGCTTCTCGCTAAGGTCTGTCGACACGATCCTTGGCTGTTCCCTGTTGAAACACTAAAGATGTACACTCATATTTTTCCATTGACTAAAGAATCAAAAATGTGCTATTTTCATTTTTCTGAAAAGCCAGCTAAAAAACTGGTAAACATAAATAAACTGGCGGAAGGGTTAGCTCAGTAGTGAGTGTGTAGGACTAATACTCAGGGTCTAGCATATGAACATGCCCTCCGTTAGAAGGGGAAAGGGGGGTCCTAACCTCCCGCTTCCCACACCTTGCTTCTTCATTTCCCGCCCCTTATTTCTTAGCTTCCTTGCTTTAGCCCTTTTCCGATTGCGAAATATTAAGCATTTTCAAGAGCCATAATGGCTCTTGGCATTTTTGCATAATTCTCTGTCTATTTCTCCCGCTTCCTACTCTTTTAAAAATCCTTCCTTCCGCTTCCCGTACCCCACCCACCCCCTATTCTCCCGGTGCTCCCACCCCGCTGTCCTCCCCTATCCTTTACATCCCCATATTTCTCTCTCTTGAAAAAAAAAAAAAAGGCGCTTCATCTCAGGGCACTCAGGGTCTGTATCATGACTAAGGAAGAAAGTAATAACTTTGTGCTGCAATCTGCCAGCCTCGCCTTTGCTTGGCTCGAATGAACACGATCAAGGTGGCAGGCTCGTCTATAGAGGGTGAGGTAAAACATTTAATTAGTTTTCGCTGCATTCAACTAATAAACTGACAACGAAATAAAGTCGTTTTTATTATTCAGCTTGTTATGGGTATTTTTAACTTCAATATAATCTGAGTTCTGGATTAGACACTCTCATGGAGCCGACTTAGGTGAGAGATTGGAGGAGTTTTGTGATGAACATTAGCCTTCGTCGTGTGGTTTCGTCCGTCTCCTGTTCGCTCTGTTTGGCACTCTGGTGTTCATTTTTACAATCTCCAGCTGGAATGGCCCTTTTTCTTGTATAACTCTAAAAGATTAAATCATAAAATTCAAGTTCGGCAAATAAAATACTCAATGGGCTGTGACAGATGACTCATATTTTAATTAAAATGAGTTAACTGGCCAATGGGCCCTTTTCAGGTAACATTCACTGGACACTTGTATTGTTGGGCTGCAAATGACACAATGGGGCAAGAAGAGCAAAACAGAGGGAGAGAGAGAGCATCACCTGACATGCTAATTTTCTTCTCTTTTAAAGTCACACTGCGACATCAATTGCGTCCTCTCAAAGTGTTTTTGTACCATGTGACCGCGTGAAACTACAAAGGGCACATTTATTCTGCTAGCAGGCTCACTTGTGCGAATTCGAGGAATTGAATCGCCCATAATGCGTGAGTTTGCAGTTCTCCCAGGAAAATCAAACCCAAAGCTAGATTGCGTTTTCGTTTGTTTGTAGCCCAATCTATTCGGACGGATTCTAAACGCCAAGCTTGCACTTTTAATCCTTAAGTTCTCTTTATTTGTACTTGAACTGTAATATATGTTCCTTTAAGAAATTTTGAGAAAAAAATATTGTCGAAACTTTAAACGTGCTTCCTCTTGTTTTTGATTATGCAAAAATCCTTATAGACCACAAGATACATATAAGTAAGAACCTGTTTACATGGGATCCCAGGTAAGTGAGGTAAGACGCTTAGGTGGGGGTGAAAAAAACAACCCACGTTTTTACATGCAATCTTACGACCCCGCCATCCCGGGGTACACTTTCTCGAGATTATTGAATGGTCGCTAAGTACGTCTTTGCCACGGCCAAAGTGAATTTAGCGCGAATTTGATGAATCACGAATCCGATCCCGGGTAGGCGGGTTACCCCACCTTGAAACGTTCACATGGCAAAGTTTGACCACAGCTGAGAAGGTTACCCAGTCTGGAAGACCGGGCTACCCAAACCACCCCACCTACCATATAAATGCAATCAAATTAAAACGAGAGACTATATGGAGAATGGGGTTACCTCACCTACCTGGCGTTCCCCACCGCCATGTAATCATGGATGGTACTCAGTAACAAGTGCTTATGCTAAGTTCATGTACAACATGTCAGTCTTGTGTGAAGCCAAAATATTGGCGGTAAAGCGCTCTTTTGAGGCGAGTATACTGGATCCAGGGGATTCATTGGCCCGCACTGAAACAGACCGTTGTGTACTACGTTTCGTTTTCACACACAAAACCCGAACATAAGCCAAGAAAAAAGAAAAATCTTTATCGTTGTGCCTGTGAGTCGATGCTAAATAGTTTGGTTGGTCACGTGATCGTATCAACGACAGTCTGCCCGCGTCATATAAAACATTATAAAATGGGAAATATTCTTTCCCTCTGAAGGAAGGATTTGTATCTTAGCCAGCTGGTCCGAAATAGGGCGTTTTCTTTTATATTACTGTTAAACTGAAAATTCTAATCTATGTTTTTCGTTTAGCTGAAATCAGAAACACTCATGTACGAACGGCAGCCAAATCAAAAACAAGAATACCTCAACCATGTACGCCCTCTTTAGAAGAAGAAAAAGAAGAAAAAAAAGATTATGCGCATGTGCAGTATGGACATGCTGCCAAATGGTTGTTTCAAGGGACTGTGCCTCACAACATTGATTAGGGTATTAAATTCCATTATTTCGTCACTTTTGAAATTCGAGCAGAAGAATATACTAACTTCTTTCATTTCTCAACAGGTAAGTTACAGGAACACAAATCATCAGCATCATTACTGAAAAGAATTTCCTGAACAGTCCCATTTTAATAAGTGACATAGTTTGATTGAAATTCTAAATTCAATAGTGCCGTCTTGATAATCTGGCTGCCGGTCTCAGTCATGTAAGTCTTTGTAGAGACCCACGCCAAGAGTTTCGCTCTTGGTTTCGGCCGGCAGAAGAACTATGGTGTTACCGTTTTTAGGCGAGGAAAAAAAAACACTGATGCCCAGGCAATGTCTCAAGGAATTAGTGTGACATACTACTTGGTACAATACTTACGTTAAATACTGAGCGTCCGGGCTTTTTTGGCAGTCTACGGCCACTCGACGGACGATTGAATTTCTTCCAGTTATAAGTAAGCTGTCCTTCTACTTGGTAGGTCTTCGCAATAAAGCATATAATTGTTGCCAGAAGAGCAAATAGGAGAAAACGAGTCATTGTCCGCTATGAAAATGACTGAACCCAGAGCAACGTGGTGTAATTCACTTGAAAAATGAATGACTTAAAACTGCGCAGCTTTTATAACACCTCAAACGATACTACGCATCGTGATGCGGCAGTTAGCATGCAAATTTATGTTTTGATAAGAAGAATGGCTTAGCGCCTAGGAAGTCGTATCTCTCCAGCTTGCTTTCTTCGGTTACACAGGGTCACTGCAACAAGTAGAAGAGACGAACGCCATATTTACTGCGTGTTAAAGATTCTAAATTAGTGTAAACGCACTAACTAGTCCGTTTATCCTAAAAAGCGGCTTTTTAATCTCATGTCCATATTTTCACCCCCGGTCGTAAATTTATGTCAGTACTTGGAATTATGAATGTGGGTTGAAACGGTAGCTGTTATAGTAGTGGCAGCTCCCTAATCTACTGATAGGAAAAAGATTTTGTGTAATAATACTGCTAGTAACATGAAAAGACCGAATGATTGAGAATTCGACGATCTATGGAAGTGAGTAGTTGAGTGCCTTATACATATGAGTACAACAGATTGGTACTGTTGGATTCCCTTCAAAGTAATATTTTCTTTGTTTGCGTGATAGCATTAAAATAGTCAAACGTATTTGCACATTAATCTAATTGCTTCCTAGATGAGCTACTTAGAGGAGCAGATAAACTAAAAGGAGAGATAGTTATCTTTAAAGTGTTGGTTTTTCACTTAAGGTAATCAGTAGGCATTAGCCAAACAGGTGCCAACACTAAGTTTATTACCCTAACGTTAACTATTCTACGGTGAAGGCTTCTATAAGTATTTTAAAGATAAATTTCTACTACGAGGACAAACAGACGCTCAAAAGCTACCTTTTTGTTAAGTCCATCGACGATTTTCACAGACATCAGTTAAACTGAATCTGGAAGCTTAAATATGAGAATTTAAGCTTTCGAAATGTTTCAAATATTTCACTCGGAAGCTCAGTATTTTGCTATCTATTATGGCCAGCAAAACGGATGTTAGAATGTTTTCTTTAGACTATACATATTGTTCCATTTATGTGTCTGTTTTGAATAATCGTTTAAGATAACCTCCGTTAACTTGTTATATAATTTTAAAGTCATCTTCCAAACGCCCGTCTTACGAGACTCTTACGGCTCTATTAGTATTGGTAAAAATACCCCTCCCCCAACATTCGACAAACAAGAAACATTCTTCATAGGAATGAAAAAAAAAGCCTCTTTTCTGGAGCAATGGAAAATAACTAACTTTGTTAACAATAACAAGGCACCAGAGGCCATTTTTTGAATCTCCTTTGTTCTGTAAAGAGTACCAGAGGCAAAATGTGGTACCAGAAGTAATTTTTAAACACCTTTATTTTGTATCGTCTTTCTGTGCTCTTATTAAAGTGGATCTGTGTAAAACGCGTACATCTATCTCAACTTACAGAGATCTTGTGAGGGTGATTACCCAACCACCATCTACTTGACATTAATTAATTGGAAAATAAAGCTTTAAGCAAGTAGACATTTTTTTTTTCAGCAAAATAAAAAAATAGGCTTGCTCTGTCAGAATTGCAAACTTCGAAGTAGCTGTCTAGGATTAGATTTAATGTAACTTATCGCGTCGAGCATTTCGTTTGGGACTAGTTTCTGAAATACTACCATTTTTGTGTCTTAATTGCGAAATGAAAGTGAGTTTAGTTAAAGCTTGCAGTGCTCGGTTTATTTTCTGTACTAGAAATACGCGTTTCGTAGTTCTCTTGGACGCGGAAAAAAGGGCTGACAGTTGTGAATAAAGAGAATTAACCCTAATACGAAGAATTTGTAGAGCCGCTTTTTGGTCACTGTCTGGTGGAGAGGAGAACCAAAACTGCCCAAACGTGGTTTTTACCCGTCAAGTATTGGGCTAACTTTTGTTCCTCATGGTAACTTACAGCTTTCGAAGTTCAGGTATTGTCGCTAGGCAACTTTGCAAGACACAAACACGATATTAAAGCGAATTCGACAATAATTCTCAGGATTCTATTGAAATAGGGAGGGAGGTGGGATTCTCCAAAATCATGGCCTGGGATGCGCGCAGAAATGGAAAAGAAAACGGTATTCGGCATAAAAATGATGCGAGATTGTCGTGAAAAGGAGCGGGAATGTAGGGCCAAGAGCCCCTTTCCAGTGTCTGATGCAGTCCAGTTTTGTCACACCTTGACACCAAGTTGATCAAAGGCAACTTTTCCCATTACTATACTTGTATAGGCATGAGAACTGTTTGTCAAAAAAGCTCTCTTTCGCAAAGGAAGGGTAAGAGAGGTAAGAAGTGGACTACAAGGACACATCGCCTCAGTAAGGGAGTATAACCCAGTTTCCGAAATCCGGGAAATCTTTGCTTGTGGAATGGCATGTTTTTCATTTTTTTCGATTTTCGCTGTTTTGGCGGGAAAATGGCGTCACAAGATTCACAGCAAAATAGAGAGGAGAAGTGGGACGTCACGTTACCATGGTAGCAAAATTTCTGGATCTCAACATTTTTTTCTTAATACGGACAGCCATTTGCGATGTCGAACGATGTAAGAACAGTTTGGGTTACCGTTTTGTTCATGAGTGCAATCATCCACAAGAAAGTCATACGTGTCACTTTTGTTCGTGTTTTCTGCCATATTCGCAGGATGACGTTTTGATAAGATCCAGAAATTTTGCTACCATGACAACGTGACGAAGCGACTTCTCCTCACCATTTGAATTCCAACTAATGAGGTAACAAGTAGGTAAGTTTTAAAGAGCACGACAGGATACTGAAACAAAGGTGAAAATTTTTTTCAAAAGCGAGCTCAATTGGTTAAGTATTATTACGCTTTGATTTTTGTGCAAAAACAACATGCGATTGGTTGGCGCGTGATACAAAGTTCTCCCATCCGCAAACTTCGAGCTCAAACGAATTAAAGCTACAAAAGTACTTCCTTTAGTGCGGTTTCAGATGTTGTGCTGCGAAGTCTCGTGACAGAGCGAAATCAGTACTTACGTTTGAACAAGACTGAATCAGCAAACACACAACATATATTAAGAATTTGATTGGTTTATATAACAGACACAAACGGGCGCGGGTTTAGTTTGGTTCTGCAAACGTAACACGCAACAGATTTCAAGCTAAAGAAGGATAGCTGAAATTACGTTGTCCATAACTTGGGGCAACAGAAACTGGGCTGCCGATTACACAATCTGCGAACGATGCCTTTTTTCGTCTTTGGGTTTTCTTTGGCGACAAAAGGCCGAGCCTATTGTAGCGAAACAGTTTTTTAAGGTCTGACGAGATCAGTTCATTCTACTCAAAAAAAGGAAATTGCACACACTTAGGTAAAGTATGAAATACGAGTTTGGAAACGAGTTACAAAGAAGTTTCATAAACGTCACACTGAGACACGGAGTTTGAGTTAATGTTTGAAATGCAAGATTTTGAAGATAACATCTTAATTACACAATACTCCCTCAAAAGCCAAATAAATATGCTTGTTATCACAAATAGTGGAGGCGGTATAATGCATTATTTCACCGGAAAGGCTTACTTGTGCTGAGTGCTTTGTTAATTGCAGTATCTTGAGGTTTGATAACTATGAGACGTTCTGTCGCAGATAATATTTCGTATTTTCATCCAGAATCTGAACTCATCCTCTTTCTACACAATAATAATTCAGCTTGAACCTGTGAGAGGATAAAACTGAACAGCTGCTTTAAAGCTACAGGTTACTGGAATTTTTTCCGTTTTAAAAGTTTAGTTTTAAGTTCTGTTTTGGTCTATTTGCGCTCAACGCAATTCTGCTTGGACGGAGAAAACAAATGAACTTTATTATTTTGTACGAAATAAACATATCATATTGGCATTGAAAACTGCTTGTAATGAATAAAATGCACAGGAAATCAAAAGTTACAGACTGGCTACACTCACAGGCGCGCGCTTGAAGTGAATTGGACGAGTGCACGTTCTTCCCCGCAGGGGCGTCGGATGTAACTGACTCGTAGATTTGGCAACGTCTGCAAAATCCGAGGAAAAGGTTACATGGCTGAAAAATAATTCAACATTACGATTATATTTTTCGTTTTTTAATGTTTTATAAATTGAAATATAACCCTGAGTTTGAAGCTCATCAAAATGAAAAAGAAGAAGGAGTGTATCAGGGGCACCCAACGGCAATTTTCGGGAAAATATCTGTTCGGAAGACGATTTGAGACAGAATTTTCGGAACATTTGTTGTAAAATTTCTTGCTTGCCTGCCTCTCCTAGGATTTTCGAACATCTACAAAATGGTATAATTACCCATTTTAAACGGATATTTACCCTAAAAAAGGCCACCTAGAATTTTCGGGAGCCTTTTCCTGGCTGAAATTTTCGAAAAGGTAAGTTTTGATCCCTATAATTTTCGGATCAGTAGACTTTCAGCTAGGAAATCCGAACAAATGAAAAGTTTTTAGGGGATAAAAATATGCCTATATCTACCGTTTAAATACTAAAATACGTTCAACAATGCTATGTTAAGTGGTTTTGAATTATATCCTCGTTGGGTGCCCCTGGTGTATGAGAGCGATAGATCCTACCAAACGCCAGCCTAAAGATGACGGTAATGAGCGACGTTTTGCTTTTTCGGTTAAAATTAAAAATTTCCTATTATTTCGTCAGCTTGTATCAAACCAAACTATATGACAAAAATCACTCAAAAAAGAAAAGTTATTTTAGTCATTGCAGTACCGGAGTAGAAATATAAGTCTAATATAGCGTGTCACTTATGGAGCTTATCGTCTGCGATGGAGCCTGGCATGGCAAGCAACCGAGTCTTTTCGTTGGCTGATCAAGAGGCGAGAAAAAAAAATTGTCTTTTGAGTTTTACTTCATTTGTATTTGCACTTAAAGGAAGAGGAGGGGTGGCAATAAAACCTGAAGATTTAAGCCGGTAGCAGTTTCATTTTGCTTCTACGGATGTTTAGCAAGAGACACGTCATGACCCTATGTCACGAAAATACATATATAGTAAAAAAACAACAACAACAACACAAGTAAAATGTCACACCCAAAAGAAAATCGTTACCGAAACAAAATTTAAATTTCAAAAACTCCGCTCTCGAATCCGCTCTCTAAGCCAAATGTTTTCTCGATTGTTTACGAAAGGGAATTGAATTGTTGCCGTGCTATTTTTAGTGTATTGTATGTTTTTAAGGACTGACGGTTTACACGTACGTGAATGACCGGATTTAATCATAGAAAATTGTGACTGAAGTAAATTTTCCGCGGTCGAGAAAGGTTAATAACTAATTTCCTTTCAAAATGTCACATTGCATTGTTGATTATTGTTGTCTTCTAAGTATGGACTGCTGTCAGTGCTGTTTGCCTTAATTTGATATACCGGTACGTAAAACCGGGGATGAACTAGTCTTTTACGTAGCCCTTGACTCGTTCAGGAATGTCAGCTATTTCAAGGTATCACCTCGGACGTGATGACTTATAAAAGCGCATTGCATTCTCATATGATCCTAATTCTAAACGGATATTGTGATATTACCTCGAAGAACTCACTAAAAGCGCACAAACGCAAACAGTCTTGACCGTCTTCTAAGGTAAAATTATTGGTTTTTCAACAAGATATCGCTGAAGAATTTGGTGTACAATGGGTAATTGCCATATGGCGAGCGACAGAGAGGCAGTTGTCGTCTCAGGTGAGGCTTTTTATCCTCAGCTTGTTGTGTTTGCATTTTGAGAAGTCAACAAATGTTCAATTCTAAATTTATTTCTTTTGGTACAAATAAATCTAAAGGCGTGCGGTTTGCTTAACTGATTAATGCCAATTGTAACACTAGATAACTACAATACTAAGCTGATACTTTTGAAAACAGGCTCAAGACTGTCAAGAGACTAGAGAATCCTAAGAGACGGAACTGAACTGCTCGGTTTCAAGATATTCAATTAAAGCGATTCGAGTTCCGCGATATAGTACATCGCTATTTTCTTGCTTTTGTGAGATCTTTTCGTCTCAGTTAGAACTTTTTATCAATTCCAACTACGTCTGAAATTTACATTACGAGGTCTACGAGCTGCGCTAATACCAACCAATACAGTGTTACAGTTTTCCAGCGTTTTGGAGAACAAAAGATCTACCGTGACTTAGTGTTTGTCAATTGTCAGTGAACCATTAACATTTAAAAAGGGGCAATAGGGCGTCGTTTGAACTGAAAACAAATAAAAATATTTTTCGACTTCGATCATGTATTAAGAATGTATGTTAAGAACTAAGGGCACTTCCTTTAAGATCGTTTGAGTTTACTTAGTACGTTCCTTAGATAGATAATAAAGTTTCTTGAAATAGACTTTTGCATTCTTTACATATTTAGAGGTGGTAAGTAAGTACGTAGTACAAAGAGTACATCAGCACAATATTGTAGCCATCGTTCGTTCAACATTGGCCTTAAGATATGCGGAGAATCCTCAGCCTTGACAACATTTGTTGGATATTGTCATTAAGTAATGGGTGTATTTTTGTGTTAAGACATTTCGACCAATCGCAAGAGTTGCAAACAATGGCCAAGAAATGTTCACAATTTTACATGATCCGCACATACGATTTCTGTGTTACTTAGACTCAGACGAGATTTGTTATAAGGAAGTTGGATAGAAAAAAAGGGATTAATATACGTGCTGCTTTGCGAAGATTTCGTAAAATTTGATGTTTAAACAAATCAGAACCTTAGTAGAGACAATAGTAAAGTTAGCACCTTTTTGCATTCCAACGTGTTCACTACGTTTTGGTCCTTTCCTTCTTATCTGGACCATTACTTAAAAGAAGTTGAAAACATCTGTTGAAATAAATACTGAGTTTACACAAGGGAACGGGGCCTTTATGTTCTCTTGATTTACAATGTTCTTGTTCCGGATTTTAAGTGAATAGTTCATTAAAAAAGGTAAAAAATCCCTCCGTTTAGAATCACATATTTCAGATTCCTATGTAACAAGCTATATTAAAACATCTTTTGACCATAAAAAATCTGGATTCAGCAAAAAAGGAGTTGTTCTTGCCGAATACTATCTAGCCTGCGAGCAAGCTCTCGGAGAGATACCGTGAGAAGTGACGCGGGAGCGGCACGCGAAAGGATATGCGAGCGCGTTCTCTCGCGGCCCGTCACTTGCCACTCGAAATAAAGAGGAACTTGCCCACAGCGATGATACTTTCGCAAAAGACCCTCTGGTAAGCTGTGGCCTTGCAAAATGCTCCCTAGGGAACTGCGGAGAGATCCCTTATTTCATTTCCCTTCTCCCGTACCCCCTAATTTACGTGCTTTCTGGACTTTTCTTCGCCCCCCTCCCCCCGCCAAGGTTGGTTTAGCCTGTTCAGAGGATGCCGTGTGCAACTTGGACCCGTGGGTCCTCTGACTTCATGTCTGACGCCTCCAGTAATAATTTTCTGTGCTATAAACCTCTCCATTTCCTTTATTTCAAATTCTTTTTTTTTTTTTCATCACAGGAGGATGTTGTATTCCTAGGACTCAAAAATACAAAGCTGTTGCTGGAAAGTGGAAATGTTTATGGGCCTGGGCAGGTCTAAGCAAAGTCGAAAGGTATTGTATACGCGTCCTATAATACTCTCATAATAAGCAGAAAACTAGAATTCAAACAGTTACACTTTTTTTTTTCAATAAAATGAATATTACACATTTAAATTATAACTTGCTGTAAGGTATACCTCTCACAGAGCAGTCAAGTGTATAGCATGGGAATCGTTTTCAAAATTCAAATTCAATTTAATTTTCCATTCATATCAGTTATTATACATATGCCCTGCTAAAGTTTAAGTATGTATTATTTCCTCTTTCACTTACAACATTATTTCCTCAGGTTAACTTTGGACGTATTAACATTTAAACACGTTTTCAAAAATGTGAGGACAGCGCAAAGAAGACGTGTTTCTGTATCGATAATTGTCGATGTACAAATCATGCAGGATCTGCAACACTTCGCACGAGCAAGCGATTATTTCCTGGGAAAAACAAAGGACGAAATAGGATCTGTTGTTCTAAACGTGCTGGAGACGCATCTACAGGACATTTACGGAGAGTTGGCGGTAAAATGCATTAATGAAGGTACGAATAGAACATAATGTATGGCTGGTTATTAAGTCAAAATAATCCTTCCATTCTCAAAAGTCCCCCAACAGAACAGTGACTACATTGCATTCGTAGAAAATAGGGCCATTTGAAAGAACGAGGGAAAACCTTGAGTGGCACTCACACCAAAAGATTTTGCCCAAGGGATACAAACTAGAACTACGTCACTGAAGAATTTAAAAAAGTAGGAATTGAAGTTAACTTGAAGCATCGGACTTTTCCTGACTTGCATCCAGCGGCAGCTTTTTCTTATGGTCTTCCATCCTCGTTTCTTTTACTTACATCACTGATCTAGCCTCATTAGATAGAGTTTATTCGTGTTAAAGCCACGACTGCAATCATTTTTGCTACAGTAGCGAGAGCTTCACATTCACAAATAAATTGCATTTTTATTTTTATTTTTATTTTTTTTCAGATGCCAATCACTTTGCGCCACGAGTACAAAAAGCAGCGTCACCCGACATGTGGGATCTCGGAGTGTTGATTCATAACTTCTTCATTATAGATGTTACTCGGGAGGAGATGATATGAAAATAGCAGTGAATTATTTGATGACAGATGTATTGGGAAGAAGAAACTTATTTACGTTCAGTCAGTTTTCACTAATTTAAGCCTCGTTCACACTAATGCTTTTTCGTCCGAAAACGCATACATTTCGGTGCGTTTAGGCCTTCTGTCCACACCAGTACGCTGAGTGTTTTCAATGAAAACGCATCGATTTGAAAACACTCTTGAAAGTGGATCAAAATGAAAACGCATACATATCTTATTAGTGTGGATGGTCGAAAACGGTCGAAGACGCTCATCAAAATGAAAACGATGACCGAAAATATCGCTGGCGCGTGTGTTTGAAGCGTGCGTATAGTCTAGAGTTCAACTTGCGTCACGACGTGTAATTCTATTGTTTTCGAACGTTCTAGCGTGGACAGTCGAAAACGCATCAAATCGGTAGTGTGGACCCGAATTGATCATGCGTTTACCAAAACAACGAAAACGCATACTTTGAGAACAGATTAGTGTGGACACGGACATGCTGTAAGATAGGAAAGTAGAGAGGTCAAACTACACAACATTACATTTCCAGCGATAAGTAAAATAGTTACAAAGCCAGGAATCAAACCTGGCCATGTCTAAGCATTTCTACGCATGAATGAGCCTTTGATGCATGTGATCAACGGTGCAAGAAGTGAGAAAAAAGTCCGGATATAAAAAAGGGTGAGAAAAAGTCGAGAAGGAAAAATCGAGCAGAAAATTTGCGAGGCTCCGTATTAATGGGACTACATAACACACCTTCTTGAATATCGTTACACCATTTTTCATCGCTGAAAAAAAACGGTTTTCTTGTAGAGGAAGACTAGGTTAAAAGGACGGTAGTCTCAGTTTAAACAGCAGCTCACGTATAATTATTCGGACGTCATCGTGCATTAAGGACATCAAGTACAATGCAAACCGCCCAACGTACTACAAACCAGGTCTTTCAAAAAGATCATACAATTAACCTTTATCCTGGATTTTTTACCATAATAATTAGCTCACTCTTGGTAAACGTCGAATCCATTATTGTGTTTTCCTTTATGTTGGCCTTAAAATACAGTACTTAATAATCCTCCCTTCGATGTATATATGGCAACCAAAACGCTGACGTGCGTTTGACAAATATTTATTTTTGGCAATATGATAGAACCTGTATATGTATATATTACGTATAAATTAAACCTTGAGAAACTTATTTCTATACAGAACAATAATTTAAATATTATTATTATTATCGTAATAATCATCAAGATACATGTTTGAATAAAATTCAAATGAAAAGCTTTATATAAGATCTTATCATTTTTGTGAAGAGTCATATTCTCCTGGCGCGTACTCCTAGAATTAACTTTGGTAACGTCTAATCAAGATCAGGGAGAGTGAGCTTCAGGTCTAATCACTAACTATATATGGTCTAATGACGTCCTAGGTTTGAGATATCAGAATAACATTGGCTAACTCTATAACTGAACTGAAAAGAAGAAGAAAGAAAAGGAAGAAAAAACGGGAATGCATAAAACAGGGCTTAAAAAAAAGAAAAAATGCCTACATAGGCAGCCCAGGCTCTATGAGAGTTCGTCAGAATTTGATATTTATAGGAGAATGGGATGTATGAGAATAAACAAAATACGTTATTAATTCCCTTTATGAAAATATTCGAACTAATAACTACCGTATTTATTCGATTAACCGCCCTGAGCGCTTATTAAATTTTTGGACCTTGAGAGTGGGCGCTTATTCGAGGTGGGCGCTTATTCGAGGCTGGGCGGTTATTAAATTTTCACCATTTTCAGCAATTAGTGTAGTATTTTTATTTTGCAAAAAAACAGTAAATGCCAGTAAAAAAACGTGAAGAAGTAACAAAGCAAGGTTTTCTCGGTACTCGGAAGAACACTCCGTCTTCGGGGAAGTCTCTTATTAGTTCTTATTCAATTTCAATTTCAATCTCATTATCGCTCAAGTAGGTGGGGTGGGGGTGGGCGCTAATTGAGTTTGATTGGGAGGGGGAGGGGGTGGGGTGGGCGCTTATTCGAGGCTGGGCGCTTATTAACTTTTTCTGCCTTTAGGATGGGCGCTTATTCGAGGTGGACGCTAATTCGAGGTTGGGCGCTTACTCGAATAAATACGGTACTCACCTTTTTTTTATCGGGAGTTTTACAGTCAGTTCGCTTCTAAAGTTTGAATCTAAAACACCGGAGGGTCAGTCAACAAAGATTTATACGGGGAGGCTCCGCCCCGAGGTCCAACAAGTTACCCTTTTATATACCATTCTTGAAAGAAAAGGTCCCCCTTAATTCGTATACCGTCCATTGACAAATGGTACCCTTTTTCACATACCTAGTTTAGAACTTTACACCCCTTTTAACGGCTGGAAATACACTGTCTTTAAAGTGTCAAAAAATCACAAAACCAGAAAACTTTCTCGACCATATATTCCTCTTTTGGCCCTTTCTGTAGCATTTTTACAGACCCAACTGACTAGTTTCCCTGCCCTTTTATATAATTCAACTAGTGAAATCGTTACCTTTTCATAGATCTGAACTCTGAAAAAGGTACCCCTTTCTGTCAGAGCTTCCCCGTATACGCTATAGTCCATTATAGTGAGTTCTCTTTCCCCGTCCTCCGGGGTCTAAAGGTCACCAAAACGCACAAAACGGCTTCGAAATAGCCCGCGAACCGCAGACGTATTTCCGGTCGTCGCTTCTCTCCCTCCGAAATTATTTATCAGAATTATTTTTCGGAGGGAGAGAAGCGACGACTGGAAATACTTCGAAATGGCTCTGCATAAAAAGCGAACTGACTGTAAAACACAAACTAAAGAAGAGTCATTTTTATTTCGAATCTTTCAAAAAGCGGAAACCTTTTACATTCTCTGATAAAATTCAAATTCCATTTTACAGTGGTGGACTTAGTATCCTAGCCTTCGCGTGAATGTGAGTCTGACGATGACCTTGTTTTGATACAAACCTCCTCTGCTTTGTTATGGAAAGTATCCTTGAAAAAATACTACAGTAGTTAGCTTAAGAACAACTTGATTTACATGATGAAGCAGGAAGGTTTGTATCAAAACAAGGTCAACTCCAGCCTCGCTTCCACCTCGGCATGATGCCCACAGCAATCCCCGGGTGCCACGTCGTGTGTCATAAATAAGGAATTAATGTTTCGCGGCAAAGACCGCTGAATCAAAAGACTCGGAGAGCTCTCAGAGAGAAACGAGACCAGGGTCGAAAAGGTTTTAATGAAACAGTTGATAGAGTAACCAGCGAGAAGTTCAGGAAGTTGTGTGCGAGATGGGAGAACCCAAAAGGTTAGTATTTTAACAGACTGTCTTTCCTGCATGTTAGAGGTATAAAGAGAAACAAAAACGGTTATGTTCTGTGGCTCATTGTTGTCAGTTGTCGTTCGGTGTGAATACTACTAGTAAGTGTGGCGGTAACGCAAGACATCCACGTTGTGAAATCTCATGGCTTCTTTGGGATAAAATTCGAGGGCATGTGTTAAATTTGGACTAATGTTACTGCATTGATTGTCTGGTCTGGCGCTTGTAAGCAATAGAAACTACTGTATTCATCCCCACAAAAAACTGCTATAAACTAAGAAGTATAATAATTTGATAATGTTATACTTGTAATGTGCTGTAGAAATATGTTATCAAATGCCATAGAGAAATGTCCTCAGCTTAGGTTTGGTACCACCAATAGTGGTTAACCATCCTGCTAGGAAAGCCTTTCTTTTACTTCCTTGATTTTGGCGTACTTGAGAAAGACTCTGCTTGAATCAAGAACGATCATTGTTGAGCTTGCGTTGGATGTTCCTAGGATACATTTTTGAACACAGGACTAACAGCCATGCGCTTGGTGTAGTGGGCTCAGTCATAACCATTGCTGTATCAATAAAAGGATGCTACAGTCAAAAAAGCCACAATGCAGTTTGACGAGAGCTAGCCCAGAGGTTTGGGCTGCAGCGACCTCAGTGGCTTGACGTGATTCAGGAAGAGCCTCCTTTTCGACGTTCTCTTTCAAGAAAACAAAAGGAGGCTGTGCTCGCAGGGTGGTGGCTAACAGGGTAGCCAATTAAATTAACTGATACAAATGGTGTCCTCAGAATTTACCCCTGCCTCATGTTACTTGAAACAAAATTTCATGACAAAAAAACTATGGTGCATGCATGAAGTACCTGAAAATTATGTACTTTCAGCCTTAATTTCAGCATTCGTGTTTTTTAAATACAGTCCACCTAGCCTGTGAGAACAGACACCTTTTGCGGCTGTTGTTTCACTCAGTGGGTGAAAGTTTGAAATCAATGCTGGGGGAAATTAGTTGATGAAATGTGATATACTTTACCAGGTAAAGTATATTTTTAGAGCAAATGTCTAAAAAGAGACCAAGAAAGATGTGATGAAAGCAGGCTTGTATGTTATATTTTAGGTGTACTTGATTCAATTATTTATTTCACTTTGACTTCCAGGTATGGGCTCATAATTCCAAGCAAAAAGTCTGGCAACAAACCCATAAAGAAGCTAGCAGTCTTTGGAAATGACTCTAGTGACGATGAGGTATGCTTTTTGACACTTAAGCAGCTTTTTTGTAACTAACAGAGTCGTGTAACAACATATAGGCCAATATGTTGCTTTGGTAACCCTGCTATAAACCATAGACTGTTTCCCTGTTTGGGAAAATAATGACACATGCAGCCTATCATATTCTCACAATAAATCTTATTCACGATACCCACCATCTGTGCAGGCAGTCTTTAGGATCGATGGGATAAAAGCAATGTTATGTGGTATTTCAAGGAGCAAACAAGTGATAAAATTTTGTAATCGTTGTAGTAATCATTGTCGAGTTTGTATATTCTATCTTTATTCGAGGCAATGATTTAATGGTCATGCAAAATGTCCAGTTCATTTTTCAAGAACATTTACATCGTTGTTTGCTATAAGGACATTTACAGTCGCTTCTGCATCCAAAAAAGTAACAATGATGACTTCCACCCATAATTTACCATTATCATCTTTACGTGAAAAGTTCTTAATTTTTTGTTGTCTAGAATAGACAAACTCGACCATGATTTCTTGCATTCACAAATTTTTTTCACTTGTTTGCCCCCTGAGTAAAATGGGAAATTGCTTTTATCCCATGCACATACATAGATGTCATGGATATCATGAATAAGGTCAATTACTAAAATGCTTGTGGTACTCTAATATTTCAACCATAGCCTGGGAAACCTAGACAAATTTGAAGTTTAGTGTAAATTTGGAAAGAACTTCTACAGTAGTACTGTTATTGCTCCAGACAGCCAACAAAAGTGTACTTTTAAGTTTACATGTATCATTATTTGTTCAAAAATATATTTCTCTGTTTCTTATTAGCTTAATAGCCTGCTAATGTTGTGGCTACATGCCTGAGATTGACTACACTTGCTGCTCACTTCATGGATTAGTTAAACTGAAATTTTATTTATAAATATATGTATAATTAACTGTTACGAAAAATTTCCATAGGATAGCGCTCACAAAGAAGTGAATTTATCACTGATTCAAGAGGCTCAAAAGAAGAAGCAAATGAAGCAGGTAAAGAATAAATTGCACTCTGTTCATCTTAATATTATTACTAATTACTGTAAAATCCCAGTTATTTGTAATAGAAGATATAGTAGCAAACCCCAACCTCTTATTTAGTATAATTATGCTGTGTATAGGTAGCCATTACAACACCTGACGGAGGATCATGAAGTTTATAACTCTACATGTATTGAGATCTCTCTTATAAATCTTTGTATACAGTTAAAGCCACAAGCAAGAATGTAGTATTTAAGAACCTGTAAGGAAATATACAATGTGTCACTTAGACATCGCTATACAATAATCTGTTTAGCCTAAAATTTGAAACAGATTCCTTTTTTCTAAACTCTGTAAAAAAATTGTACTCAACATCTGGGATCCTATGTAGAGACACAGGTGCCTTATTCACCCAGTGGCAATTAGGCTTTTGTACACTTCCATGCTTTTGTTTCCACACTAAAGTACTCTACTTAAATGCTCTATTTTCTCACTTAAATGCTTGGTCACCCCCCAGTCATTAAAATGCTTAACTCAAGCTCACCAGAGCGAGGCTTTTTATTAATTCTAACTGTTGTAAGAGGGTTTACAGTATGTAAGACTAACAGTAATGTCTTTAAGTGGTTTGAAAGCAATGTATACAAGTTTTAATAGTTTTAATACAGCAAAAAATGATCCTCTACGTGGCTGTACTATTATTAATATTAAGGTGAAATTTGAGTCATCATTTTCTCTTAAAAATGTTCAATAAAATAAGATTTATTTTGAAGATTAAATTTGGCCACATCACTGTAACATTTTTTAATAAAGAGCAAAGGGAGGGAGGGGGCTTACAGTGCGACTACTCAAACTGGGGCACTTAAAAGAAGTAGTAGTTGCCCTGTAAAAGGCAAGGGGGACTTAATAACTGTCTTCCCCTAAAATGGGGGGGGGGGGGTGCGTATTAGGGGGCTTAAAACTTGGATTTTATGGTATTACTCTTTGGAAATTAAATACATTGTTTTTCTTTGACATTAGACACAGATTGAAATCCAAAAAGCACTACGTGAAGATCCAACTGTATATGAGTATGATGCTGTTTATGATGAGATGGAAGAGAAGAAGAAAGCTGCTAACGTAAAAGTTCCAGAGAAAGACAGAAAGGTACACATGTTTATTTATTAAGCCCCAAGGCTTATATTTTTCAAAGACCTTATTAGAGGGGCTTATCTACGGAGGGAAATTTGCGTTTCAAAACCGATTGGGCTAGCCTTATAGTTGGAAGTAAATTTACTGTTTTTGCTTTGTTTTACTTTGTATTTGAGGGCAATTTTCCAGGTACGAGCCCCCGGGGGGCTTATATTTGGAGGAGCGATTTAACAGAGGGTTTTTGCGTTACCGTTTTGGGGGGCTTATATTTGGAGGGGCTTTTACATGGAGGAGCTTATTTTCGGAATTTTACGGTATTTAATTGCTTTCACCATGATTATAATGCTAAAATAAGACTAGGAAAAAAATTACATTTGAACATGTCACAAAAACGACAGACGAAGGTGCGGAACACACAACAGAACGAGGCTCCAATTTAAGACAGTGTTTAGCAATACGTTTAAAGTAACTAAATTGAAATAGCTTTGTGCGGCACTTGGGAGTTAGTACGTCTTGATCAGAGCTGTTGTGGGTGAGACGAGTGCCTTTAGGCTTGACGTAATCATCTACATGGGTAACGTGTAGTGGCCAGCACGACAAAAAAATTAAGTCTTTCACTTCATGCCAGTATGTTAACGGTAGCAGATTGAGGCGAGAAAGGCGCTCAAGATAAGAAATATCCTCTTGCCAGTGCGTATTTAAGATGAATTTTGACGCCCTGCGTTGAAGACTCTCTATTTTTGTTATACTACATATCGTACTGGGAGCCCATACCTCGCAAGCATAGCCATGATATCTTACAAACGTGAGATATAGTACTTTCTTTAATTCCAGGGTGCGCTGTGCCACTGGTTGACCTCTGAAATCTTTACCGAAGCTGGATGGAGTTTAACCAATGGCTCATCCTCGGAGACCCAGGGGCAGTCAGTCGGGTCGGGAAAGAAAACGCGCGACGAAAGTATTCAAGCACAAGTGTTATTTTCCGCTTTTTACCCTGGCTCAACTGACTGCCCCTGGGTCTCCAAGGATGCCAGTGGCTGAGAATTGGCCAAAATTTTAACTGTCTGCTAAGACATTAAGTTCTTTTTAAATGGATAGCTGAGGTACCCGAGAAATGAGCTAAAATTTTCACTTGTAACTTAGAAATTGCTGAAAATTGGACTGATAAAATAATAGGGAACTTAAGAACCACGACGAAGTTCACGACGACGACGTCTGTTGACTGGGAAAGGACTGGAACGAGAACGTCAGTTTCGGCGGGAAAAAGGAAACTTAAGATGCAGTCGATCGGTGGGTCGACGACGACGACACTGAATGTAAACACACATGTAGAAGTAGTACAACTGTGATGTTCGTTCACAACAACGTTTTTTCGCAAAGGCGTCTTTTAAGACGATGCAAGATCTTATTTTATAAGCCGTACGTCTACTTTCTTTGACGATGAAGAATTTTTAGTGTTGTCTGACCTTTTCGAATGGAAAAATCTCTGCTTTCCGTACGAAGGTTATTCAACTTTCAACCTGAATGACATGACCGAGTCCGAGTGTCTGTCAGAGTTTAGATTTGGAAAAAGAGACATTCCGATGCGATAGCTGTTTTCCATATAAAGTTCATTTCCTCTGTATTAAAGATATATGATTTGCCTGACCTAAATACGTACAAATAAATTTGTCACGTACGAGTTCGCTCGCTCGGCCTGCACAGCTCAGTGTTGTCTTCGAAGTAAACACAATTCATCAGTCAAATTTTCAATCAACATCGCTTGTTAGCAGAAAAAAGAAAGGATACCTGGATTTACGAGGTGAAAAAATACAAAGCCCTTGAAAAATCGCTTAAAAACAGGGAGTTATACCTGCCGAAGCTTGTGGACTGCAGGACGACGTGACTCTACTGTGTTTGGCGTCGTCGACGACACCACGACGACGAAATTTGTTAACCGCGCTTGCGCAGTGCACGGTATCTCACTTCCGGTCGTCGTCGACAAAGTCGTCGTCGTGGTTCTTAAGTTCCCTAATGTGACTCGAATACCCCATTGCACACCCTGTTTACCCTACTCACGACCTACTCCCGGCTGTCGAAGCTGTCCTCGAAGCTGAGTCAGTTAGAACTCTGCTAGATCTAACCTAGAGGTGGTCGTGACTTCAATTCACGGCGGGGTCAAAAACATTTTCTTTTATTCCTTGTTTATCTCACTTTCCTCCCTAGAACTTACAGTTCAGAAGGATCTTTAGAGTTTCTCACTTCTCAGCACTTACAATATAACACAATTTACATTAAATTTCCCTTTACTTTATACCATTATGGTATAGGGTGAAGAGGGTCTGCACGGATGTATACCAGACTTGTTCATCCTTAATCATTAACCTTCCTCAGGACTAGACACCGACAAATTACTATAATGCCCCCATTTTTATCCCTATTCTAAAGCTATTCCGAATTAGCTTTAGAAACTTCCTCAGGTCACTGAATAAGAATGCAGTTGAACCTCTCCACAACGACCATCTTGGGAACAGAAGAAAGTGACCGTTGTAGAGAGATTTAAACAAGAGTCAATGTATGGACTGTCCGCCTAAAAAGTGGCCGTTGTAGAGAGCCGCGGCTGTTAGTGGAGGTTCGACTTAAAAAAAAATTGAGTGTTGTGAGATACAGCTGTTTCGAGAAAGGTTGTCGGAAAAAGTGCACGCGACAATCCCGAAAGGTATTGTGGGTGGTTTTCAGTTCACTGTTTTTCAAAGAAATTTCAAAGAATGGCAAGAGAGGCCATGCAGATATGTTTGCCAGTGCTAAAGGAAACCAACAAAAGTAGGTTCGACAGCTACAGTGTCAGGAACAAGTGTATTGATCATATCCCATATTACCTTTCGGCTTGTCGCGTGCACAGTTTTTGCGACACCCTTTCTCGAAATAGCTGTAAAAACCGTTAACGTTTTGGAAATTTGCAAAACTGTAGCCAAAGTACATAGAGGGTCTACTGAAGTCTGCTGCAGCCCGGAAGAGGGAGTTTGAGCGGACAGTGGAACGACAAGTACAGAAGGAAAGAGAAAAAGAAGAGGGACAATTTAACGATAAAGAAGCTTTTGTTACTGAGGCGTATCCTTTTATTTAAAACGTTAGTTACTGGCTTAGGCTGCAAAAGCAGTGTCTTTTCTTTTGCTGTTTTCGCCTCGGTGTGTTACCCTGCGAACAGAGTCTCCTTCGATCTTCCTGCTAGCAGGGTACTAGTAGGACTGTTTACAGTCCTCTATTTTTTCGTAAGATCGTCGAGATCGAGCGCTTTGCGTTACGGGCTGCCATCTTGCATGAGTGTCAAAACTACTTAGGGGGCAGGGGGCGGTTTGGGAGGAGCTATTTTTCTCGCCCGCCACCCCTTGGAGCTATAATTCCCGACGCCCGCTGCCTCGGTACATTTAAAAATCAAGATGGCCGACCTTAACGGTAAGACGCGCTATATCTCAACGATCTCACGAAAAAATAGGGGACTGTGAACAGTCTAGCAGGATACGGTAATTTGGATAAATTGCAAAGTCCTTATCGTTAATTGTAGTTCACACGTTTGCGTGCTCGAGTATGATGCAAGAAAAGCTTCGGTAAAACGGGCAGCACAAACTTAAACGTGCAACTTGTTTTCCAACATTGCTGCAAAACGAGTTGGAAAGTTATGTTGCGTGTTTTACTAACCACGTTCAAACCTTTCTTGCAACAAATCAGGTTCAGACTGTCAAATGTACTTAGCATCATTAGCCATAGTCACTGAGACTCTAAGGCTGTCTTGATTAATATCCGTAATGCGACTTTTTAGGTTGAAGATTTGCGAAGAAAAGGGGGAAAAATATCGGCTCTATTTTGTTTTTCCTTTTCCCCGTCCCATTACTCCCGCGCACCGCAATCTAACTTCTTTCGCCACTGAAAAAAAGGAAATTGCAACTGGAGAGAAACTCGAGAATGAGCCAATTTGACGAATATCAAACTTCTGCCGGTCAGGCGGTATTGTTCCATGAATGTTAAGCCTGATGGAAACTGCAGACTTGACGCCTTGTCTTCATTTGAGTTTTTTCAACGGCTATAATGAAGGCCAAGAAATTGCAAGGAAGTTATAAAACTCACCTTTCTTTGTTCTCGGTTGTTTTATTCTTGACGCAATTTACTTCAGATTCCGTAAGAAAATGCAAGAACAGGCAGAGGAGGAAGAGAGACTCAAACGACGAGAGGCCATTGATGGTAAGCTTAAGTATTGATGGAAGGCGAAGCAGTTTTAGTGGATAATTGGGTCGGACTTTTGATCTGGAGGTCCGCCCGGTTCATGCCGATTGTTCATGTAGTATTGATACGAGATATTGCTTCACATACTCTCCCTTCAATCAGTCGACAAATGTGTACCAGACACATTTTTAACCATAGGCTGGCATCCCGACGACGGCGGCGGCGGCGAAAACGTGAAAAAGTTAACTGGCGCTGTTTAACACTTCATAAGTCTTGCTCCATCTCGGTCGAATTCTTCTGGAGTTGAATTCTAAAGACTGTATCTATTAAATATTTAAAAAATAGAAAATAGTTTCCTTGTATTCACGTTCTCCATACAACGTGAAGTTAGGAAGTTTCACGTCGAAGTCGTGCAACGAAGGCAAGAAAAGTTGTTGATGTAAACCGATTGCTTTTTTGCCGTTCTCGTTGCCGTCGCCGTCGTCGTTGCTTAAGGTCTAAAAACTTCATGCTACCGAAAAGAAGCTCCCTTCAAATGGGCGTCGTGACTCGAGGTGTGCCTTTAAATAACAGCTACTAAGAAAAACTAGAGAGGATATGCATGTGTTCGCTTTGACCTCTAGCTTAGCCACCTTTTGTTTACTTTTGTTATTTCCACTTCTGTTTCGCCCAAAGAATGAATTAGAAGGTAACATTATTATGGCCTGCGAGCTAGCTTTTTGCGGCATAAGACTCTTCGCTTCTCGCGATCTGAAATAAAGACCTATTCTTGACCCCAGTGCCTTTCAGCCTGCCCTCTAAGCGCAAAAGAGCTACGGGGCCAAGATTAATGGAGAGGTTGCTCACAGGGTAATGATTTTCTGCCACTGCATGACAACAAGTGCATGTGGAAGGTCCCACGGTGATCAAACGTCAAACTTCATCTTCATAGTCATGCACTACAACCATTTCTACATTTGGCTTTTATAATTGTTGTTGATGCTACGGATAGAGCTGTTTCGTGGAAAACCAATTAGTCCCTGTCTTAATTTGTTGTTGTTGTTGTTGTAGCTGCCAATGATGTGACGAAGCAGAAGGATTTAAGCTTATTTTATCGGAATCTTCTAAACCGGAACGTTTCACTAGGAGGCTCATTTACTGCCGACAACGCGACAAAAACAGATTCACATGAGGAGAAAAATAACAGAGGCGAATCAAAACAAAAGGAAGAAGAGGCGACTCAAGACACATTTGATGATAAACAATCTGAAAAGCATAAAAATAAAGATGACAAAAGGCATTCAACAAGTGAGGAAATCTCTCGTGAAAATAGAGGACGCCCGAGTAGTCCCAGACATTCAAGACATCAAGATCATGGTAGGCGGAAACGAAGAGATAGTGAAAGTGACGAAGATGGACGAAAACAATCGTCAGATTCGCCCGAAAGGGAACGACGGCGACACAGTGACAAGGAACGGCACGATAAAGAACATCGTAAAAAGTCGAGTCATTCCGAAAGACACCGATCAAGCTACGACGATAATCGACACTCAGATCGTAGTCGAACCAGCCACGATGATCGACGAGAGAGAGATCGTAAACGCGATCGTGGTGAACGGGATCGCAAAGAAATAGACTCGGCGGAAAAAACTGATAAAGAAAGCAGTAACGTCGACCAAAAACCTAAAGATTCAAAAGAAAAGGTGAAAGAAGAAACTGTTGGCAAATTCGCTAAACGAAGTACAGATGAGACTGTCATGTCTGCTAAAGAGAGATATCTCGCACGCAAACGCGCGCGTGACGCTGAAAACACTACCATGCGAAATGACGACAGCGACGAAGAATAAACTGTTGTCAAATACTTGATTTTATTTCTCGCCATTCGAGTAAGGATGGACAAGGGACTGGATTTAAGAAGTCGCCACTGTAGAAAGGAAAACAAAACTTTTAAAAAGTTTCAAACTTGTTTTTCACTATTTGCTGTGTTTCTAGAGTCTGAGAACTAACTGTTGGATCATTGTGACAAAAAATAATATTTTAAAAAAGTAGAACTGAATGAGATACGTATACATGTATACATTTGCGATGATACAATAATCCTCTTTACATAGCCATCATCCCTTCTTAAAGGTTTCAAATCAGCAGGTTATTTGAAAAGGTAAATTCCTTACCCGTTGGAGGGAACAATTTTCATCCTAAAATTTGATCTTGTTTAATATTTAAGTGGAAATTATCAATGGTTGTGAACAAAGCTACTTATAGAAGAATGCTTTAGATGAAAGACATTCACTTTTTCTCAATATTTATTAGTTTTATTTTAATTAAATACCCTCGAAAGCAGGATGCAAAGAAAATCATTTTTACAGCTTGCCATTCGGGCATGCTGAAGTTAGCATTTACTAGCCCAGGCGTCATTTCAGCTAGCCCCAAAACCTTTTTGACTGGCAGAATTGACTTCACAGTTCTTCTTCTTATTCGAATTCCTCAAAAAGGATCAGCATTCACTAGCCTGATAGCAAAATCCACAAGCCCTGGGCTATTGGACACTACTTTCTTTGCACGCTGCTCGAAAGTCTCTTCGGGGAAACCGTTTACATGCAGAATGCTCCAGTACTTGGTCCTAACTGAACAAAACATTAATTCATATAAAACCTCTATTTTAATCTACTATATGAAGGAAACCTGAAAGTATTCACTGAACCTCGCATGTGAACCTCCATAAAATAGTCATTTTTCTACATATGACAGTTCTGGCTAAACTATTTAAAATTCCTACCTCTAGAAAAGGAAACTTTCTAATGTGGACACAAGTCTCTGTCCTTTGCCTCGGTGTCTACATTGGATATTGTAATGTAAGCAAGATAGATTAACTGACAGACGACCAATAACATCGCAACGTAATTGACCAATCAGGCCAATAACCAGAGTATAATACCATCAACTGACATGATACAACTCACTTTGACTCTGAAGATGACTTTCACAGTACGCAAGATAGTTAAATGGAATATTAAATACCTAAAGAAAAAGGTTTCATTTTGTGCATTAGTGACTTTTGCAAATGAAAGCTAGGATGAAGAAAATTTCTGTGGAAAAGCACAAGCTAAAGGCTATTTTTTCCATGGTAAATTATCAAGGTCCACATTTCCACCACACAGTATAACAGCGACATTTTTCAGATCCTGTGCAGGAATTTCTTGGAATTTCTCTGTTAATACTGCTGCCACGCCCACAGCAGCAGAGGGTTCAATTAACAGTTTCATTCGTTCCCAGACCAGCCTCATTGCTGAGATTATTTCTTCTTCTGTTACAGTTATGACATCAGTCAAATTGTCTCTTATGATTGGCCACGTCAAGTGGCCTACACTTGTTCTCAACCCATCGGCTATTGTGTCAGGAGGTCCTGTTGAGGATAAAGTTTTATATGTTTCTTTACCGTTCAAGGTCTAATTGAATTGAAGATATTCTTCACAATGTTTTTCAATATGTTTACTGCACTTTTCATAAACATGCGAACTCTAAAGTTCAAAAGCCGCCTTCACAATTGCGTTTTTTGCTGCTGTCAATCATAATTACGATCACAAGAAACGAACCTTGAAACACAGAAACACACAAAATGAATCGAAATCCACCAATCACAAATCAGAAAACACGACCTTTTGAACCTGTTAAAATAAAGTTTTGTTTCCTAAGAGGTCTGTTAAGATGATTGATGGCAGCGAAAAACGCAATTGTCAGTTGGCTTTTGAACGTCAAAATTCGCATTTTTATGAAAAGCGCAGTAAAATAGTAGTCATGTGGAGAATTTCTTTAAAGATCAATACCTTTTCCATGATTGAGACTTAACAGTCTGAATTTAGAGTAGGGAAAAGAGGTAAGGCATCTTTTGTTGTTGTTGTTGTTGTTGTTGTTGTTGTTGTTGTTGTTGTTTTAAAATAGAAGACCTTACTTGGGAGGTGACTGCAGGTCAGTGACTGCTGTTTACCATAAACTGCCACTTATAAGCCCTAAGCTTATACATATCTTCAAAAGGGGTTTTAGGGGGGCTTATATCTCAGAATAGAAGAAGCGCTTTAAAGCAAGCTGTAGCAGTGCTAGTCAAATACATAACTGGTTTTTAATTATAAGCTTCAAAATGTCAAAATAATTTGATCATTTATTTTAACCCTAAGATCAAAATTTGAATTCTCATTTGCTGCCCCTATTCATTTGCTACAGAAGTAGTGGGGAGAAGTTGATAAATATCAAGCAAATTCATCTTGTGTGATCATGTCCGTAATTCTCATGACCACTCTGTTTTACAAAGCATTGATATCAAAAGGAGAAATTTGACGCTGATCACTCTTAGGGCTTAAAGGGTTAATACACTTGGAGGGGGCTTAAAATCAGATGTACTTTTTGGTTTACAGGTAGATAGGCCTTGAGCTAGGGGGCTTAGAAGTAGAGGAGGTTACAAGCAGTATTTTCCAGTATAAGTACATACTGCTTTGCTTTAAAATGATTGAATAAACTTTTGCCTCTTGGAAACTCTATTCATAATAAAATTAATTACTGTATGTTATTGCAGCTACAGGTGGTTCTAAGCACACACCTGGAAGAGGAATCCTTTTCTTGGCTGCAAATGACTTTGCACAATCATCTGCATTGAGAGGCTCAGCACCATAAATCTTAATGTCAGGCTTCAGTGCTTTGGCAGCAACACATATCCCACTGAGCATTCCACCACCACTAACAGGAACCACGATGGCATCCAAGTTTTGAACCTGCCATGAGAACTTGTGATCAGATATCAAATCAGAAGACCATGCACACAGTTGCCTGACAAGGAAAGCTAAATTCTTAGAAATAAACGCCATTGATCTACATTCTAACGTGCAATTTTCCAGAGAATACATTATGTCCAACAGGGTTGTAAACAAAGAATTTGGAGTCTTTAGGCACATGCATACATGTGTCCACATTTAACAAATCGACAACAATTTTCCATGGTCTGTACTCTTATCAACCTTAGAAATGACGTTAACACTATTTAAAACACATGTGGAACCACGAGTCGTAGGCAAGTGGTTTCACTGCAAAGTTTTGAACATTTTGACATCATTTTTTTGGTCAATAAGAGTATAAACCATGGAAAATTGTTGTCAATTTGTTTTTACCATAACATTTGATAGTTTTTGATGTCCATTTCTGTTGAAGTTTTTCGGAAAATTGCATGTGCTTGGAAGAGAAAGACAAATGGCACCACCAACATGTAATTTTCCGGTACTCTTTTTGAACATAGCTCTTGACCAATCAGCGCAAGAGAAATCGCTCAGTTATTGTGAAAAAAAAAGATTAAAAAAAGATTACTCCTTCAAGTAACCTCTGATGGAAATTCATAACACAAAAATTAGAATAAGTTATCCGTTACTGTAACAGCGGACTCCCTATTATTTGCACCACATGGGCAAAAGCCAATTGATTGAAATTATCAGGAGGTTTGAAAATTCAAGGCTAAAATTACAATGTTTGACCAGTGAAGGGAAGTTACATTTGGTTCAAATTATCAGGAATTTTTCAAAAGCCAAGGGCCTGAGAAATCGAGATTCTACAGATGTAAGAAAGTACCCGTACATAATTTAAAAATAAAGAAATGGTGAGCAGCTCTGTGAGCCACTGCAGTTATTTAGCTAAGGCTATAGAAGCTTGATTGAAGGTTCCAACCTGATCGAGTAGTTCCACAGCAATGGTTCCCTGGCCAGCTATGATGTGAGGATGGTCAAATGGTGGAATGAGGAATGAATTAGGTTTCTCCTTTACAATTTTCTCTGCAGTTGATGCCCTATCCTGTGAATATAAAACAAAAGGCTTGCTATTTCATTTTACCACAAAAGACAATCTAATAATGGCATATGTGTAACTTTAAAAAGTGGATTCACTCATGACTATGGTTTTGGATTAATTAAGAAGAGGCATATTTTCATGTACGCCAAAGTTTTCAACTCACATAAGCTACTAGCTTTCTGTTAACCATAATTTGTTTTGTTTAGCTGACCATTCTCTCCTGGATGCAAGGTGACTTAATTGTTTAATCCATTACTGTTTAATCCATAATCTTTCCCCTCATGCACCTTCCTTAACCAATCTCCCCACAAAAATTAACACTGGGGCAGCACAGACTACAATAACACACTGTCTATATGTGGAAGGAAAAGATCAAGAGAAAAAGAGGGAAAGGTGATGGATTCTCTCAGCTTCAACCCCATTACCAGGAAAAGAACTCGTTACTATAAGCCATACACAGCAATGAACACCTCTTTCAGATAGATATCTCTGAAAAATAGACATTAATAATTGGTCTCTACTGTGCATGCATGTTCTCCCACCCTTTTTAATTAACTGTAACTAAAACTACAAATTAAATAAGAAGCAACACCTCAGCAGAGTTTCCGCAATCAACAATTGTTGCTCCATAGCCCCGAACAGCAGCTTTCTTCACTAGTGGTGCATTTAATGGCATTGCAATGTAAGCCTCAAGTCCCATAGTTTTTGCTGAAAGTGCAAGAGCTTGTGCATGATTGCCACTGCTATGAGTGACAAGAACAGGTTTATGGCCTTCAGGTAGTGAATCCAACAACTGAAGGACAGCATTCATTGCTCCTCTTATCTGGAGTGACAAAATGTGACAATGCTTATTTATTATTTATTTATTTATTTATTTACTGATATAAGGTACATGTAAACATAACATAAATGGAAAACAAATTAAAGTGTAGGACACAAAGTCCCCTGCAGGGTTAAGCCACCCAAAGTGTACAAATATGAGAGTGAATAAAATTATGACAAATTTCACTTTCACGTGGTGAATGTGTAGAAGAAAGTTAAAGCTTCTTTGAAATGTTTGGTGGTGGATTTAAGTGGTCACCACCTATTTTAGTGGCCAGTTACCATAGTCCGGCAAATATTGTCAGTAAAAGAACATATAATATAAATTATTTATTGTAAACTCCGAAAGTCAAAGAAATCGCCTTTAGTCCAGTGGCATAATCACAAGGGCACCCGACGACTAATTTCCTTAAATTATCTGTTTGGAGAAGCAGGTATTGACTAGACTTTTCTATCACTTGAGGATGGCTAATATTTTCTAGATGACCATTCCACTCATGCACAATTTTCAAAGCTTATCTAATTAATTCCCTACGATTTTCTGAAGTTTAATTTTCGCACTTCACTTCCCAAGTTTGGCTGTTTTGTCGCAGAGAAAAGGAAGTAAAACTTTCGCACTCAAAAATGCTATGGAGAGAGAAATCAGAAAATGTCTCATTCTCGTAATGCATTAAATTGCATCTAAAATTTTTGCAACAATAGTACGAAGCCCTTGTAATTTCGAAAAGACTCAAGTTCCCCTAGGATGACTGGACAGACACAAACTGAATTAGAATGCATTAATACTCTGGATAGCCTTAAAAGTGTTATCAATGTATTTAGGAGGAAACCGTCGTTGGATACTCCTGTAATCAGGAATCATCAGGAAAACTAGAACCATAAGCTTTTCTTTTTTCTCTAGGCATTCCAGATTTCTGTGATGGTTGGATTTAATCTGTGAGTTTTAAATCCTTAATCCTCCAGGATTTTCCAAACATCCTGAAATGATTCAATAATTTATTTTCCACCCTCTTGAGATCTACAGTAGTACTGTTAAGCATCACCTACACCAGACCCGGGGCTTAGCTTATCTTAAATCTCGCCTACCGTGTTGGGTTGGGGGGGGGGGGTGGGGTGTAGGTGGGTAGGAATATTATGTTGATTGCCATTAGAATTGCAGTTCATTAATTTCCAGTACTTCCTGTGTATATGTAACTCACTTCAGAGTCTAACCTTGAAAGCACCAACTTTTTGGAAGAGATCGCATTTGAAATGCAGTGATCTTCCAGCCATACTGTCAAGAGTTGAGCAGGTCATTACAGGTGTTTTGTGTATATACGGTGCAATTCTTTGAGCTGCATCTTGCACATCCTGAATGGTTATTACAGCATCACTGGTTGAAGGTGAAGTCATTCTGCAAAATGCAAAATGTATGAATCATTCCAGAGTACAAAAATATTGCAAAGCTTGTATCTACTTTTATGGCTCAATCACATCCAACTTCACAATTAAAGCTGTGGACTAGCCCTCGATTCCTGTAAACTTCTATAAGGCATCGAGGGTGACAAGAAATTGCTTGCTACCTGCCGAAATCTTGAACACATAAGTACGCCCTTCGAAGTCTGGTTAGATTTCTAAAGTCGATTATCGTCATTACCATTCATACATTCGAATAATAACTCTCCTCGAGCTAAAGTCTAGGTAACGATTCACCTTGCATTCTTCTATACGAAATAACAGTTGGAAGATTGAAAATCCACTGAAAAGAAATAACGTGGGCTTTTTATCACAGTCGAAATTTTTGACCGCGCGACTGGGTTCTTTTTTACTATATGTTCGGTATTAAAGTTCGTCTGTAGTCTTTCAATATACAGACTCGTCCCTGTTTGGGGGTGAGAGAAGATCGAGGGCAGGTTGAGGCGCGCGGGGACTCATGGAGCCCCCATGGAAGGGACGAAGAACATTAAAAAAAATTTCTTTCGTCCCTTTCCATGAGTCCTTGCGCGCCTCAACCTAATCCCAACCTTCTCTCACCCCAAAACACATAAATAGCAAGTGGCTACGAGTCTGGTCTTTACAGCCCGGATTCGGGATTTTGACAAAAAAAAATGGTGGCGGGGGGGAGGTGGGATTCGGGATTGAAAGTACGCACGGCATGTGGGATGCCGAAAATAACCGTAGGGGTTACGGCCTCGCGTGTCTCCCTCGCACGCTCCCGTTCTCTCTTTCGCCCAGTACTTCCAAGCGCCCTGCTACGCAGGCTACTAGACTGCGAGCAGTCTCTCTTTTGCTCGAAAATCTGTGAGCGGGTACACGGCTTTTAGCGTTTACGATGTCGTTCAGGTGGCTTGTTATTCGAGTAGTTAGTTTGTTTTAAACAACTCGGGGTAGAACCATTGCCTTCTGTCACAGAGGGTTTATGCCCTGGATATCGTAGATCAAGAGTACGAGTGGTTTGCTAACTTAAGGTAGAGTTCAGGTTATTGGGTTCCAGGGAGCTTTCTCAGACGCCGGATCGTTTTTTGTTGCAGTGCCCCAAGGATCGATCCTCGGACCTCTTTTATTTGTGCTTCATGTGAACGATTTACCCACTGTTACTCGCAATTGTAATACGCTTTTGTATGCTGATGGCACTGTCTTAGTCTATTGTATAACACATTTACTGGAACATTTGAAGTACAGTAAAAACCAGCAATTTAATTTAAATTTTAAAAGAACCTGCTTTTACCCAAGTTAGCCAAAACAAGTTCTTGCATAAATGGTAATTTTTAGCACAAAATTTAGGCTATTTAAGTTCTTAGGTTCTTATTTTCTGAAGAACAAATTAAGGTAGCTAATAGTATTTAGTGGTATGCAGCTTACTCCTTATATAACATCTGTATACCATTACATTGCAGTTAGTGAAGGAGTGATAAAACACCTATGCCTCCAAAGAGGATCCTGAATGTTCACCTATCGTTTCCCCAGGTATACAGAATCTTTTATAGAAAAAAAATGAGAACCTGATTCAATTTTTAGGCTAAATAGGTTCTTGTATAGTAGAGGATCGAGGGCTAACTGCCAAATTTTAGCCTTACAGGTTCTTAAAAACCAAGTTCTTCCAGTACTCGCGGGTTTTTTCTGTGTACCTGAGAAATACACGACTTACTTAAAAGGTAAACCAGACGTTCCCCAACGCGAAACGTCCCCAGCGGCGAAGAGCGAGGAGAAACGGGTGTTTTCGCAGGCTACTGGCTAGGATGGCATAAAACAAACAAACAATAACGACCTTCATTCAAGAAATTTGTCATAGAACTGTGAAAAAAATTTTGTTCTATGAATCCGTATATTTATAGCTGAAAATATGTTGTCCCCAAACTCATGCTTTCCTTTAAAACATTATCGATAAGATCAAATATTAAAATAGTATTAAAGATTATTTCATAAAATCAAGAACTTTAGTGTTCTTAAAAATAATGACAGCTAAACCACTTTCTCTTGTGGTAGTTGAAAGCTGTTATTTTTTCCAGGGCAGATTGTCCAAATCTACATTTCCACCGCACAGAATAATCCCAACATTCTTCAGATCTTGCGCAGGAAGAGCTTGAAATTTTTCCGATAATACCGCTGCCACGCCTACAGCAGCAGACGACTCAATCATTAGTTTCATTCGTTCCCAGACCAGCCTCCATGCAGAAATTATTTCTTGCTCTGTTACGGTTATGACGTCAGTCACGTTGTCTCGTATGATTGGCCAGGTCGTTTTACCAATGCAGGTATCTAGGCCATCAGCAATAGTGTTAGAAGTAGCTGAGAAGAAGTCAGAAATGATGTTTTAGTCTCCGTCCACAATAATGCACGCATTTTCCTTTGAAAACAAATACATTTTTAAGCATTTGCTTCCATACTAAAAGGATTGAAAATGGAGGTTTTCGGAAAAGGTAGGTACACCAGAAACCGACCCGAAAACGCTCACGAAATGAAGTCTTGCCGAAGGATGTCTGTTAGACCGATAACAAACGGATACATTTGAAAACGTAACTTTGTTTTTTAAGGTTACTAGATCTATCGTCCGCACTTATTCCAGTGTCCTCCGTGGTCCAAGGGAGGAGGATAGAGGATTTCCGCCTGCTTTGCGTCGCACTGTGCACGAACATTTTTTTTTAAAATCCCTTTTTGTCTAAACCTGAGGCACAAAAGTGTGCTTTTTCAAATTATTCGGATAGTGTTTTATTCTTAGCCTGCGTTGCAGCCGGTCCGTGCATCGTCTGAGCCATTTGTATTTGTATTTCATCACCATTGGCACCTTGCTATGTTCACTTGTTAACAATGTAACATCATGACAATGTTCAATGTTCAAACTGAATAGTTTATTATCACCATCATGCATTTTGTAATTAAAACGATGATTAAACAGATTTCAAAAAAGAAATGTTCTTAGATAGTGATTGTGATTCCCATAGACTTCTTCACCTTCATATGTTTTTATAAACCTGACATACGTTTAACTACTTGCACATGAATTGAACTCAATCATTTTCCACTGCATAATGAACATTTGTTCAGGTAGGTACATTTTCAACTTACTTGTAAGAGGAACCCTCTCTTTTGCAACAAACGACCTTGCACAGTTATCTGCATTTAAAGGCTCGGCAGCATAGATCTTGATATCAGGCTTTATTGCTTTGGCTGCAATACAAATCCCACTGATCATTCCACCACCGCCGACAGGAACCACAATTGCATCTAAGTCTGAGACCTGTGGACAATGCAAATAAGGAAGCCTCCTGACAAATATGATTATTTCGCCGTTTCTGGATTAGCTAACCTCCATAGCTAATTACTCAAAAAATGGTGCTTATTACAATATTTGGAAGATGCGAACAATATGCCACTGATTCGATGGTATATTTGCTTGGAAAGGAGGATGAACGATGGTATATTTGCTTCGGAATTGTGTTTACGGCTATTCGAAGAATTAAGCTCGAAGACGAAGAAGCTGAATTTCTGACTAACACTGCCGGAAGGATAAATGCATGCAAGAATAAGGAAAAACATATTGCTAGCTGGATGTTATCTACTTTTTGAGGAGCATCTGCAATAAAGAAAAAGCATCTGTTGAAACTTCGATCTGCATAATTCTAACGGCATCATACTTATTGTTAAACCACCCAGCCTCTCCCTTAAAGATAAATAGAAGACTACTCAAGTTAAGAAGGGATTTGAAGGTTCTTTTTACTGGCTTTGAGTTTCCAAGTTTATCGTTAATTGCTTTTAATTACAAGTATATAATCAGGGGCTTCGCGTTTAGCCTTGGTTAATCGACCTAATCTATACATTAGACTGATATTTAAAAAAGCTAGCTACCTGCTCCAGAAATTCAACAGCAATTGAACCCTGGCCTGCTATAATGTGAGGGTGATCAGATGAGGGAATAAGATATGCATTTGGGCCATGGTCTGCGATGAGTTTCTTGGTAGCTGCACACCTGGCCTGATATAGGGGAGACAAATCATTACTTGACAAACTGAATAACAACATCAACTGATCGCTATGACTTTAATCACCACTCTCGGGGTGATAGCGACATAGGATGACAAAATCCTCGACCAGTCAGAGCATACGAATCTTTATAATCACTTGAGTAATTATACTTTAGCTTGATATTGCTATCAATGCATCTCATACGGAAGTATTCGGTAACTAAGTTAAAGTTCAGTAGATTTGTGAATCTCTTTGTGAATCCCTAACAATAACAGTTAATTATTATCAGCTAGAATATAAACATAGCTCCGTCTGGGTTAAACTTACACTTTACATTTTAAATACCTCATAGGTATTAATGAAACAATCAATAATAGTTGCTCCATATCCTCTGATAGCAGCTTTCTTCATCTTTGGTGCCCTTAATGGCATGACAATGTAAGCATCAAGTCCCATTTTCTTTGCAGTAAGTGCAAGAGCTTGACCATGATTTCCACTGCTTGCAGTGACAAGAGTAGGTTTCTGATTCCCTGGCAGTGAATTCAATAACTGAAGAACAGCATTTGTTGCTCCTCTGATCTAAACAAACAAATAAATATAATAATTTCTAATTAATTCTGTAAATGATAAAAATAATTGTTAAAATAGCCTTTTGTACAATAATTTATTATTTTCTTATAGAAGGAACAAGGAAGTACATGATTACCAGAGGAGAAATATATTAAATAGGTTTGAAAACCGCAGACAGAGAATCAATATGTTAGAGTAGAATTTGTTATAAATTCAAAGTAAAAAATTAAATCGATGTAAATGATAATGATTGTAATAACAATAATACACTTTATTTAAAGAGGGGAGAACTGAATAGCTAGAATAACTAATAAAATTAACTTAATACAGAAGAAGTTTGACAAGAATTTATTCTAAGAAAACAAGTTTACCACTGTATTTAAGACAAACGGACTCGGTGAAATCTTTCAAACATGCAACTTTTGAGTTAACAGCAGACTCTTGATCATTTCATTATTTAATTTGTTTGATAATTTTAGATTAGATTAGATAATTTATATCTTTCATTTTTATATAGTTTAGTATCATCTATTTAGATGATGTAGCTATATCTGGCATTTTATATGGTTAAGTATTATCTATTTATATATTTATTTATTTATTTTTAGTATTTTAGAGTTTGTTTGTCTTTATCTTACTTCTTATATATCTCATTAAAACCTGCTAGGTTTGCTAAATTGTGGTTCTTCAAACAATGTCTTCTACAGGAAAAAGGAAATTTAACTCAAATTATTGTTTTCATGCGCTGGATTTGTATTTCAACGAGATTAGACATCAGACATATTTTACTTCACTCAGAGAAATACGAGTTTATGTGGATATTTCATCAATCACTTGATCATCATCAGCTGCTAGAAAGCACATGAGTGATGGTCACAGAGTGATTATGTGAGTAAACTGCCACATAATACATCTCTATGGTACTGTCAACTCGGTGGTTTATCGCTGTTCAGTGTGATGCGTGTCGCAACATGACCGAATTTCATCTTTTTGAAATCTTTTTTTAATAACGTACTCACATGCATAAAAATGTTCTTTTCAGGTTAATACTAACTGCTGAATGCACTTGCGTTATCGTCTCGAAATATGCCAAGAATGAAATGCTAATTTTGTCGAGAAAATCTTGAAGATACGAGTTAGTGGAGCCGTCTCTGTTGCTACCTATCGATACTCGAAAATTTAGCCATGACGTCAGCGTACGTCCACATGCCAGTAAGTCCGTACAAACTCTGGTAGGGGGAGGGAAATTCTCAGTAAAGGAGGGGAAGGGAGACCCAGACATGTACCTTACTCTAGTATAAAGATAAAGGTATAAAGATATTTTATTTCTATGGTGCTGAAACTACAGTGCTGTCAACTCTCCCGAATAATCCTGGAGACTCCCGATTTTGAACCGTTTCTCCCGGTCTCCAGATTAGAAGGGGTGGCGAATGGTAAATGCGAGACTTTGCGAGACGGCGAGAATAGCGTTTTTCTTTGCGAGCCCGAGACATTTTGACTTTTTAGATTGCGAGACCGAGACTTCAAAGTGTTTTGAGTGCGAGCGCGAGACGTTTAGACTCTTAAAATTCGAGCCCCAGATTTGGTTCAGAGCTATGAGAAGATATGACAATGAGCTAGAATTAGCTTGTACAAAAGTCTTACGAAGGAGGCTTTTGTTGTAAACCTGTCAACAGTCAATAAACTCTATTATTTTCCTGGCCATGACCTAATTTCCGGTCAGGAGGTTACACTTGGTCGTTTGCCTTTGAGTTTTTTTGTGACTGACGCGCTGTCACTTACATTTGTCTGGAAGTCGTCAAAAAGAATGCGCGGCTGTGTTTGAATTCAGTTGAAGCTAGTTGAGTGGAAACGTTCATGCGTTAAAACCATGGAGGAAACGGAAATGGAGGAAAAGTCGTCTTCTTCTCATCGGAAACGAAAGCGCGAATCACGTAAGTACTGTACAGTACCGCAAATGATCCCCAACCGCAAATGATCCCGAGACCGCAAATGATCCCCAAAATGGACCGCAAATGATCCTCGACCGCAAGTGATCCCCAAAGTCGACCGCAAATGATCCCGTAAGAAAAATAGGAATGACTTGGACTCAAGTTGGCGGATCATCGTGTCGATTTTATTATTATTACCAAAACGTCAGATTAAAAGCTAAATTTTACTTCTCAAATAAATCTATGAATAAAAACTAAATGAAAAAAAAATCATTTAAGTGTAAAAACGAAGTCGGCAGGCAACACACGACTTTTACCTCATGCTAAAATGCTGCTTGTTCCAATGAATTTTTTCCGGATCTGGCGGGTAGATTATACCTCGGAGCAAAACGTTTTGACTGAGCAAATCTAATTTTTGCCGCTTACTTCATACTGAGAGGTCATGACACGCATTTTCTGCGGTTATTGTTGTTTCTGGTCAGCATGATTTGCCCTTTGATGCAAGAGCATTTCCTTTGACCTCTTTTGAAATGCAGTGCCCTTCATTGCCGCTAATTAAGGGTTTTAGGTTGTTTATTTTTTTCCAAAGTGCCTCCTGGATCCGAATAATTATAAGTGGTTTTCTTTCTCGTCCGTGAATATGACAATTTCCTACGATGTTTGTCACGCGGTAACTACCGCTTACCTCGCTTTTGCGTTCCTCATTACCAGGTTTAGATTCCTGGTAACTGTCTCCAGCAAAGGCAAAACAAATGAATATACATAAAAGCGTCAATATAACTATTCGCAACATGTTCATGAGTTGTAAGAAAGTTGCTATTTGGAAATAAACAGAAACCTGTGGACATTGATAAGTTTGGGGGCATTTTGACTTGTGTTTGAGTTAAATCATGTCTTGTTTCGTAACGGTCACCTAAGTTACGAACAAATGTCTTCCTGTTTATCACGTAAAATTAACACTTCAGAGAAAAATCAAAATTAAATATTCTGAAAATTAATTTCACACTTTCAAAAAGATCAGTAAAGTCAATAAAGCTCTTGTTTATGTAGAGGGTGCTCGGCTTTGTATTCCTCAGCTTCTAGGCGTTAAAATAATAGAGTCTTTTCTGCATAACGTCCTGCCTGTCATAAATTTTTCAGCGGCGAAACATTCTTGAAAGAAAATTGAAGCAATTGAGGTAAGGTAAGCGGTAGTTATCGCGTGACAAAACATCGTAGGAAACCGTCACATTCACGGACGAAAAAGAAAACCGCCTATAATTATTCGGATCCGGGATTTTAGGATGAGGTAAAAGTCCTCTTTTGCCTACCGACTTCGTTTTTACACTTGAATGATTTTTTTTTTCATTTAGTTTTTATTCATAGATTTATTTGAGAAGTAAAATTTAGCTTTTAATCTGTCGTTTTGTAATAACAATAAAATCGACACGATGATCCGCCAACTCTTGAGTCCAAGTCATTCCTATTTTTCTTTCGGGATCATTTGCGGTCGACTTTGGGGATCACTTGCGGTCGAGGATCATTTGCGGTCCATTTTGGGGATCATTTGCGGTCTCGGGATCAGTTGCGGTTGGGGATCATTTGCGGTTCTGTACAGTACTCTATTAATGTTTGTATTTATCAATGTGCCGACAATTCGTCTTAGTCTATCAGTAGAACTTCAATCCCGGATTCGAGAAAACAACCACGCCATGCTTAACCAGTTAGGTCCCACAGTTCATCATTCATCCAGGTTCGATTCTATTACTATAAGCTAAGCTAAGCTACAGTACTATAGCTAATTATGAAAGGCATAGGCTGCAAGTTGCATTGATGGTGGTTTTAGCTGTGATTGTTTGCTCAAGATGGCAAAAGCTGGCAAAATAGGTCAAAATATTAAAACTACAATGTGAGCTAATGTGAGCGGCAGCAAACCAGGTCTAGCTCAGGTCTGTGACGTCAATTCATAATTTGATTCATGAGGCGCTCCTGGTCGCCGGAAATATTATCTGACTAGGTATACCTATCGATAGAGTGCACAACGAGCAAATCATGCGTATTTTGCTTAGGAATAAAATTCCTTTTTTTCCCATTTGACCGTTTCTTGGTCCCTTCCTGTTGCAAGGATTATTTTCTTGAAAAGTTCTCAGATTCAGTCTGGTGGCTTTACAAACCTGCTATGTAAAAGTGGGAAGTGTCTTGAAAGAATAAAGTCAGCTTTGCAGAGGAAGCGATCGAGTCGATCGGGAATATTATTAAGTCCAGCTAAAAATCTACTGTCGGTTCGGTTTGACATTGTAGATAAATATTTGCACAGTTTAATCATTTAAACCTCCTTTCAAATTTCCCAAGACTTTTTGTTATCGGATTGAAACTTAGAATGATTCGCTGCGGCCATCTGAAATGTTTCCAAGGACATGCGATGTACGGCACGTCGGTATTCAATTTGAACTCGGCCAGGTTTCGAAAAAAATGGCGTTGTTTTCTTTTCCTTTGTCGTTCGCTTTAGGCTTTCAATTCGTTTTTGTTCTCATTTTTTTTGTTTGCTGGTTAGATTTTTTCCCCAACACCAGATTTTCCAACAGAAGCGACTGTATTCTTCGTGTCAAGCTTTCCTTATCTCCTCGTGAAATCTGACCCTTTTTAGTGGTGAGAATATTGCTTGTTGCACGTAGAACACTTTTCAGCTGACTTTTGCTGTTTTACAAACTTCTCTTCGTTAAAACTTAACAGTATGGCCCCTAAAATTAATAGAATATATCAAGTGCTCATGTTTCTTGACTACAGTGGCCGGGTTTGACGAAAAAAATTAGGTAAATGAACACAAGAAGTCGCGACGGCCGGAATTGTGTAAAATTTTATATTTTATTCAACTTGAGCCCGTGCGCCCGATACTGCCTTTTGATTGGTTCACAACTGACCACTTGGTGTCAGGTGAATCTACATTACATTAGGTTACACTTTTTTCAGCTCGATCGAGAATTTTTCTGCCTATTGCCCAGTCTTGCGCGGCTCTATTCTGCTGCCGCCTCGCCATCCGAGCGTCTTCGCTCGGATGGATCGTTGGCAATTACAACCTACAGCTTTAAACATTTATACATTTGCCGTTCTATTTTTTTTAAAGTTTGCTTTTCTAACCTATTCTGTTTCATATCATTGCTGCGGAAGAGCGCTGTATGCATGGATACTGTGTTCTATAGCTTTCTATGGAAGAGTTCGTTTTTTTGAGTAGAGAGGCGCCGTTCGACTGTGCATGTCGAGATCTGTCAAAAGTGACATGTTGGTCTGGATGGTTTCCGTTGATACCCTGCAATTTGTCATGCAAGTTTTGCTAGTTCAGTTTGCTTACCCACGAATTAGCTCATTTAAAAAATTAATTTTGCTTGGCTTCGTCAGAGACTGGTGTCGCTGTCGTTATTTGCCTGACTGTTATGTCTCTAGCGTTTCTCGTTGTGAACTTTTTAAGCTTTTGATTGTCTCTGACGTTCTCTTAAGTGTCATTTATCAATTCCGCATCATCTTCCATCACGGGCCGCAATGCGGCCGAACTGACTAGATAAGCTTAGATAATTTATGCCCGACAAAAATCTGCGGGCGGTTATCTGCTTGGTTAAGACTAATGCACTTATCAATTGAAACCCCGACCCCCCGCCACCCCGGGCCTAGGTGGGGCAATGTGGGGGATTTTTATGGTATTTGAAGGCATGGTTAGCCCGTGGGGGTGGGGGATTTCTCAGGATTTGCTTAGCATATTCATGGAAGTCCATGGAAGTGATGGAAGTCGGGGAGCGAGGTGGGGATTTGACTCGTGCCTAGTTTCCTCACGGTAATTTCTTCACGTGATCACTGGTATTTTGATGTACTGCTCGGCCATAAGTTTCCTAATTGTTTTTCCTTTCATTTCTTCACTGAGGCTAATCCTTTGCGATTTTGCCTTGAGCTTTCATGGTTCGTTGACTGGAAATTGTTATTGTTATTCAAAACTTCTCAAACAATGCAGATACAAACTCCTCTACTTATTATAAAAGGTGCTGTGTCACGGCTATCTGGTTTATTTTGTTAATATTGCCAGTTACGTGGTCCCTATTTGCTTTTGAGCGTTACGTTGGCAAAGAAATGAAGAAATCAAAGCTTCGTTTTAAACAGATGTTTCTCCCAAGCATATCAAGCGTTACGGACGAAAACAATGAACTTTGAAAAACTGTTAGGTTAACAAGTTTTCAAAAACCAAAATTTCAATCCGTTTTAATCTTCTTCACGTTTTCCCATCTGTACCTTCTTTTGTATTTGCTGAGTCATTTATACCATCTTTTAATGTCTTAAGCGGTTATTTTTATGTTTCACTCAATTTGGTGGCAGTTCCCACAGCCTACATTTTGGTAAATTTCATGACACAGCTCGTTTAACGTCTAGTGTTAAACCCATGTGGTTGCTGAAGTTCTATATTTTCCTCATTCTTTAAGCCAAAATATAAAATATAGCTCCTAGGAACTATTTTATGCAGTCTATTTATAACATCAGCTTGTGAAGGTTAAGGTATGTTGGCTGCTATTTTCAATTAAACTTATCATTGCAGATATTACTTTCAATGGAGATGGTACGGATTTCCTTTTAATATAACTTTATAGCAATGTGCTACTCCATCATCCATTTTGTACCCTGACTTTTTTATAAGTGGGTAGGGGTCATTATGTTTACTTATTGTCAAATATTTGTTATATCTTGGTCTGTTATCATTTTTGCCTTTTTGCTGTAGTAAATTTGTCAATATTAAGAAGTTGAAAATTCGAACGAAATATTAATAAAGTCAGTCAGGGAATTAAAAAGGTTTCCCCACCTGGGTGGGGGTTTTACCAGTCAATATGCCCCAGTAGGGTGGGAGTTTGCTAAGATTTGTAATGATGTCAAGTCAAATCCCCACCTTGGCCCGGGGTGGTGGGGGGGGTCGGGGTTTGAATTGATAAGTGCATAAGACTTACTCAGAAGACTAACTCAGAACTCGTCCGATTGCATGGATGAATTGAGAACAGAGAACAATTAAAACTTATTAAAAGGGTTCCAGATGACCATCGAACAAATTACAAGAAGAATGATGGAACTATCTTATTCAATTGTCCATGTACGAGGCACTAGGGCACTGTTAGGTGAGTAATAGTAACTTTTTTGTTGTACTGGGAATATTTGTGCTTTTACGGTTCCACAGGGGACAACCGATAAGTTCTCCGACTTCGTGGGTTTCATCATGAGCTATCGTGAGGTTGTGTGGGTTTCTTCAGTCCCCTTTTAGCCTTTTGGCCAGCTTCTGTGTAAGCTTGTGTATTTGCTGGAACTGAAAATTCGACTATAACACTACGTTATGATATGCTAAAACAAAATAACTGTTTTTCTGGCTCCAAAATGACGTTGCGGTAATTTTTCTAGCTTTTTGTGGAATTCAGACAATTTAGGAGAAGTTAGGATGAACTTTTTCTCGGAAATTGAAAGTTGCGTTACTGAAATTCAATATCAAGTGACGGGAAGACGTCATTTTAAAAAAATACAAACCAACGAATCAGGACTTCGAGACCCTTAAACATTGCAAAAAATCGAGACTCCGAGACACCTTCGTATAAAAAACGAGACTGCGAGACGCACATAACCGCTCAAAAAACGAGATTGCGAGACCCGTGAAATTCGACTAAAATTTTGCGAGACCCAGAGTTTTTGAAGAACCATTCGCCACCCCTATCAGTGTCTGAAATCTCCCGGATAATTGCCAAAGTTTGCTATTTCTTGTAGATTCGACTTTCTGTCAATGAAATTTAAAATATTTTGTCCATGAAAAGTGGTGAATTCGATTGACGAATGTGGTGAAAACTCCTCAAAGTCTTAGCAAAACTTCGATTCAAATGAGATTGCGAAGGGGGCCCACAGCAAGTGGCGATTTTGACAAATATTGTGAATCTTGCGAAGTTAAGATTCGCCAAACTTTTGGAGAAATTTTAAAGGAGATGGCAAAATGGGGCCTTTAGAAAGTGATGATTTTGACGCCTATAACGAATTTGGCGAAGATTTTTCACTTTATAAGGAGAACCTCTTGTAAATTTATTCAAATTTTCGCCAACCCTTTAGCGCTTTTTTTCCAGATTCGCCATTTTCGCCACTGCATGCTTACATTTCTGGGCATTGAGTGTACTATGCTCGACGCTCTGACAACAGGGCTGCCCTAAATTAAGCAGGCATAATGTATCTAACCCTAAACTCCACCTCTTTTTGTCACTCAACACAATTCCTCACTTACCACACTACCCTTCCTTCTCCTTCACAATTCAGCTACTTCGCTCCTCCTCAAATTTTGTAATTTTCTTTTTTATGTTACATAACGAACTGCGTTGTTGCAGTTAATTTCCACCTTAGTAAATGTCACAACTTTTTTACCGGTAATTTCAAAAAAAAAAAGAAGATATAAAATAAAAAGTGAAATTTATAGCAGATCGTCGTTTTTCTTGATTGTATAGCGTATTGTTAAATTGTTGTTATCCCCCGCGATCGTTAGCTATCATTATATTGAAATATGATAGTAATTAAGAACCCGTAACAGCGAACTACCCCCATGGACCCGAATCGAGTCCAATTTATCAAGCCGTAGTGCAGCCATAAAAAATTTCTACACCGAGATCAATGGTCTTTTTACTACTAAGACCAGAATTCATTTTGTTTTTCCTTTCATATTTAAATTTGGTAGTTCCAGTGAGGTTTTATTAACAAAAGCCTTAATTTGCACAAGAAAGCAATACCCTGAAAAACAAATTGCTTACTATGTGGCCTTGCTCACGTATCGTTCAAAATGTCCGGCTTGGACACCAGTTTATCATGTTTCAAAACGAGATATGAAACCGAGTATCTTAGACTTCGTGAGAAGTTAACTAAGATTTTATTGGAAGTAGCCTGTGAACAGGCCTTGGAAGAAACTAGAAAAGCATTCCCCTGGTCGTTTTCATTCTTTCCACTGATGCTTACGCTGTTATTAAAATACTGAGTTATTCCTTTAGTATCTGATATCTGTCCCTGGACCACAGGTGCCCGTACAATCTAAGTGTAACTGTTTGTAATTTGTTTACCCACGAAACACGTAGGCGTTCTTACGAACTCGTTTAAACGTGTCTGTGAGGTGCAGATCGAATTGAAATTTGGAAGTGTTGGTTCTTGCCGGGAGAGGGGAAAACTGGAGTATCCGAAAAAAAAACCTCTCGGAGCAAGGGAGAGAACCAATATAAGGCATCAACTCCAGGATTTGAATGCGGGCCACATTGCTTGGACTGTTGGAGGTGAGTGCTCTCACCAATTCGACAGCCTTGACCCCTAAAACTTACCTTGAAGGCTCCAGTTTTTTGGAAGAGTTCGCTTTTGAAATGAAGTATCCTTCCAGCCATGCTGTCAAGAGTTGAACAGGTCATTATGGGCGTCTTTTTTATGTACTGTGCGATTCTATGGGCTGCATCTAGCACTTTATCCAAGTCCACCTCACTCTCACTGGACGCCATCCTTTAATTTGAGTTGGGCATTCAAAATTTATTCGAAATTTTGAACGCTCTTGTGCGTCATCGATATCAATCAATCCTTGATTCAAGTATACAAAGGGGTGATTCGCTTGTTTGATGTACCGGCACAGAGCTTGGAATTTTGCCCTCTATGAAAGCCAGGGTTAAACGCCAAGGATCGCAGAGGTGCGCACTAACAAGATCATCCGCTACATAGAGATATAAAGTTATATGATATCATTTGCCTTCATTTGCATTCATCCATTTTCATTGTTAAGCAAGAAAAATGTAAAGAGATGAAAAATCTTCGTAGGGTGCATGTTTTGACTAAACGTTGTTATTACAAGATTCTTCAGCTTGAAAAGTATTTATATGTGAAGGAAAATATCATTAAAACAATTTGACTCATTTTACTTGCTGTTCCACTCCTTGGTATCGATAGGATACCGACCAAATGACATCCCGGCCTGAAATGAGAAAATGACTTGCTACCAATTCAGTGTCTTTGTTTCTGTCACATCAGCCAGTTGTGCTGTTTGCTACGCTACCGATGCATATTTGAAGTGAAGTTGTTTTAAGCGTTCTTGCCGATTATCTTAGTAACTTATTTCACTACCCATAGTTTAGTTTATAAGTTTATTCGATGATCGATAGAAAGTTTTTCCTGACATGAATCCAGAACAAGGAATATGTCCTATTTTGGTGCATCTCTGCGGTAACACCTCTCCTGCTATTTAAGTATTTTCAATTAAATTAGAGTTTTTGTAAGTAGAAACCCATAAAAATTGTTATAAATTCTGCTCTCCGAGTTTTCCCATCACCGCCATAGTTAATTTATGGAAACGTTTTAGCCAATCATTCTTCGACAAAAGGCTTCATACCTCTACGAAATCGGTTCCCTGCTAGCAGAGGTCTCTCGCGACGAGGCACTTTTGCACTTTTGCCTCGTCGTGAGAGACCTCTGCTAGCAGGGAACGAAATCGGCAACATGCCAGGATTTTCAGAATGCATTCTCGGTTTTCACTCACATGAGAAAGCAGAAATAAAAATGGAAATCTTCTAATACAGAAAGTCTAGAATCTGGGAAATAAAAGAAGATAAATATTCAAAAAGCCTTGCCAAGAGTCAGGTCGATGCAATAGTTCATATGCGAGATATTCGGAAAAACGTTTTACCCAAATTTATAAAGCTTTGTATGGAGACGCCATGTTTGTGTCCCTTTCAGGGGCACAAATATGGCCGCCGGAAACCAACAGAAAGATCTGTTTTTGAGTTTTCCTACTTATGTGTGAATTCTTCGCTTGAGGAACTCATAAAGATTGAAGTAATATTTTTTCTAAGACAAGGAATGTTTAGATAGCAAAATGTCCAAAAATCCGTGATGTTTTTAACCCACGTAAGAGCTTTCCCGGCCGCCGGCTAAATGCCGCGTCACGCAAAAGCCTGGAAATTCAAGAGTCCTGTATAGCAAAACAAAGAACCCTTTTGAACCGAAAATTTGTTTGTATAAAGGTTTTATTTTTCCGTGAGATCGTCAAGATATAGCGCGTCTTACCATTAATGGCGGCCATCTTGATTTTCAAATGTACCTAGGGGGCGGAGTCGGGCATTATAGCTCCCCCCGCCCCCTAAGTAGTTTTGACACTCACGCAAGATGGCAGCCCGTAACACAAACTCGGGGGGGGGGACTCCCATATCAAACAGACGGGGATGCTCGTCGGAAATTTTGAATTTAACCCCTAAAGGAGACCATCTGGGCGTGGCTCAAGCTTTCTGTGACCCATAAAAGAAGACCAATCTGAGCGTGGCTTAAGCAAATTTTGACCCCTAAAGAGACCGCTTAAAAACACACAAATACGACATGCAATGAGTTTTAATGATATAAAGACATAATCATCGAATGGTTTTATCTAAAAGTAGTTTTTAAAAGCATTGTGGTGTCATAAATCTCAAGGTCTTCATCATGTTCATGCATTGTCTCTTTGCCACTTGGCAAAATAGAAAACTAGTTAATGTTAAAAGAACTGTAACTGTTCACAATGTCATCAAACGCTACACATGCTGAAGGCTAAAGGCTGGTAGTGACAAGCTCTACTATTTGTAGAAATCTTTGATTTATAATCACAGAGGTAATGCGGTAAACAAAACAAGTTAAAAAGAAAATTTGACTTCTGTTTCTTATCGCGTAATTCTGTGTTTCTTCGCGGAACCCTAAACGAGACCTTGGCGGCTTAAAATATTGGTGCTTTGCCCGTAACACCCTAAGCGAGACGACGAGCATCCCCGTCTGTTTCATATGGGAGTCCCCCCCTCCCCCCGGGAACACAAAGCGCTCGATCTCGACGATCTTATGGTAAAATAGGGGACTGTGAACAGTCTATTCTAACTGAAATGCTGCACTGCACTTCTTCTCTTTGCCGAAAGAATTAGTTTGAAATCATATTATTTATTTCGGTCGGGAAAATTAAGTAAGCCATTTTTAAAACTTAAAGTAATTATACGAGGAAATATCCAACTCAGTTAAAAGGTAACTGGCTAGAGTTAGACATGTCAAGTTTATTTTCTGTTTGAGATAACACAAATAAAAAACAATAACGACCTTCATTATGGAAACTGGCCAAAAAACTAGGGACGATATAACAGTTCATCTGTCAATAATAATAGTAATAATAACATATGTGTTTTCTGAAACCGTGTATATACTGCGAAAAAATATACTCTCTTGTGAGGATCTCAAACTTTCATAAAATCAAGACTTTTTGTGTTCTCTAAACAGTTCGACATCTAACATCTTTCTTTTGTGGATAGTTGAAAGCTGCTATTTTTTCCAGGGCAGATTTTCCAAATCTACATTTCCACCACACAGAATAATCCCAACATTCTTCAGATCTTCGGAAGTAAGGGCTTGAAATTTCTCTGTGAATACTGCTGCCACGCCTACAGCAGCAGACGACTCAATCATTAGTTTCATTCGTTCCCAGACCAGCCTCCATGCAGAGATTATTTCTTCCTCCGTTACGGTTATGACGTCAGTCACGTTGTCTCGTATGATTGGCCAAGTTTTTTTGCCCAAGCCGATCCTGAGGCCATCAGCAATAGTGTTGGGAGAAGCTGAGAGGAACAAGGAAATAGCTGTTTAGAACTTCGTCCACATCAATTCGTTTTCCAATTTGAGAACATGACACATTTTCCCGCTTTTTTGAGGCGAGCGAAGGCTACCGCTAGGCGGGACGTGGAAGGCGAGACACGCGAGGCGGAGGACATCCCGCACATATTTCTATCGCGGTTTACCCCACCGCACTTATCTCCCTTCCCATCTCCACGGCGTGCTGTAAGCAAGCCACGCGCTTGCCTTTTCTCCTTCACAAACGCAAAAAATAACGCCTGTTTTGCACGCATACAGGTTACGAAAAAGGGATTATTGCTAACGGATGTCTGTCCTTTGAGAACCTGTCTACACTGTACTACGTCGGATAAATTTTAAACCGCGACTTTATTCTTACGGTTAGGCCGACCGTTCACAAAAATCCAAGCTGGAACTTTCCGAAAACACTCTTTGAAGTGGATATATTTGAAAACGCAACTTTGTGTTTAGTGTGGACGTCACAACAATATTCAAGTGGGGGTTAATTATGTTCATCATTGTAATCATTGTATTCCACAATTTTGAAACCATAAATCGACAGCAGCACCCAAAGAAAGTTGTGTCCGATAGACCGGGGTTAGTGGATTTTACTGTCAGGCTAGTCAATTCTTTTCTTAAATTGCCCATTGGGAAAGTTAATTTTGGGGTGGAATTCAAATTATGTAAGAACTGTAAGCAATCCTACTCATCAAAAAGTTTTTGTGGGCTACTTGAAATGACTTTTGGGCTAGTACATGTTATGCAGCTTGTCCGAACGGCACGCTGTTAACTGACTATCCTTGCACCCTGGAAAGGTCCTTAGATTGTAATAACTCCCCTCCACTTCTCATACACTTCTTCCCCTCCATATTTTACCAACGTTCACAACTATACATACCGATAATAACAGCATTCTTTCACAGTTCAGTTGAATGGATTTCAAAAAGAGCTCAACGCTAATTCATCAGAGGACCAAAGATAAGTCCATTGAGTGTACATCAGACTGCAGAAGATATTCTTTCGTTTAATGCAACAGTTCTGTTTCGTATGGTCAAAAGATTACCACACTCATCGGGCAATTTATTTGAACCAATGACCCGTACATTTGAAAACTTGCGGTTATAAGCATTTAACACTGTTGCTTTGTACATGAAGGCACATTTTCAACTTACTTGTAAGAGGAATCCTCTCTTTTGCAACAAAGGACCTTGCACAGTCATCTGCATTTAAAGGCTCAGCAGCATAGATCTTGATATCAGGCTTTATTGCTTTGGCTGCAATACAAATCCCACTGAGCATTCCACCACCGCCGACAGGAACCACAATTGCATCCAAGTCTGGGACCTGCGGACAAAACACAAATACATGTAAGAATGACTAGCAACAGGAAGACTTGATGCTGCATAAGGATTCTTAGTTCAGTTTTGGTCTTGACTTTATCACAGTGCATCAACATTCATCACTAGTAAGCTACGCAACCACGATGGAAGACTGCGAGTAGTCTCTCTTTTTCTTCAGATTTAGTAAGGGGAGTGCACGCGCGCGAGCGGCGAAGTCGCGAGACGCGCGAAACGAGGGCGGCAGCCCGAGAAGAAAGAGAGTGCCTCTCCCGTCTCGCGCCATCAGTCACGCGCGTCGTCATTTGCGTGTCTCGCGTTTTGCTCGACGGACTACAGAAAAAAGGAGACACTGCTCGTAGTCTACCACGATGGTGACAAAATCAATAAATGATGTTGGTCAACGCGGGTACTTAGTTTCGCGATTCAGGTGAGAAAGTATTTCGCAGGGTTTTATTTTCGCGATTTTAAATATGAAGAAAGGGCATTAAATTTTGCGAATTAAGCGTCCTCAACTTCATTTTGATGTTTTTAAAAAGTCTAAACCTAAACCTTTTACTGGATAGACTAGAACAAGCAATGTGTGAAATCTTTGCAAATTAACATTATTTCATAACTGAAGACACAAAATGAAAGTGAAACCAATTCGCAATATATCTATCCTGTATATGATGTTACTATTTAACAATTATTCCTCGAGCCCGAATGGGCTCTGAGTCAATAGCCCATGAGGTCGTAGGCCGAATGGGCTATTGACTCAGAGGCCATGAGGGCAAGAGGAATAATTGTTTTAGTAAAATCCAATTAGTTGGTCAAAAATATCGAGAATAAAAAATTCTAGCTAGGTAAAAGCTAGACTTTATCCTTTTTTGCCGCTAAAAAGCCCGTGCTTTTTGCTACTAGTGGGCTATAACATATAGCTTAGTAGTAGCTCAACCAATCAGAGTGCAGCAGTAGTAGCTCAACCAATCAGAGTGCAGCATTGATAATAGACCACTAGTTGGATTTTACTAATACATGTTACCTGCGATTTGAAATTTCTATATGGGTGTTATTTCTCGAGGATTTATTTTCACGGGTCTTAAATTTCGCGATTTTTTTTACAATCCCCAAAAACGCGAAATTAAGTTCCAATAAGGTATATAGATATATAAAAAAGCTAGCTACCTGCTCCAGAAATTCAACAGCAATTGAACCCTGGCCTGCTATAATGTGAGGGTGATCAGATGAGGGAATAAGATATGCATGTGGGCCATGATCTGCAATGAGTTTCTTGGTAGCTGCATCTCTTGCCTGATATCGATACAAATCATTACTTCAAAAAACACCAACAAATAAACTACAAATCGTTACATTGATTTTTATCACAAATGGGGAACAAAAACATTGCCAGTACACCGTGGACATTTTAAATAAGCCATACATGGCTTTTAATTCTGTCCCTTCAAAATAATCTTCTTTCCTAAATATTGTTATTAGAAAGACTTCAATTTATCAGGGCTATAGAATGTGTGGTTCCAGGCTCTTCTTAAGGGGAGAGGGTCTTAAAAGCAAACCTTTGAAACAGACAATAGAAACCTTAACCATGGATTTTTCAGAGGGGTCGGGGTGGGGGCTCAAACAAAAAATTTTCCATGAGAGGAGTATGGATATCATCTATACAAACACAATGTTCCACAGTGGAAACTTGATATAACAAAGGGCCAAGGGACTGGCAAAATTAGTTTGCTATAACGAGGTAATTCATTATTTTACTATTACTGGGGTAAAGAAAATCATTCGTTATACGGAGGACTTTGTTGTATAGAGGTTTGTTATGTCAAGGTTCCACTGTACCAGTGAATGATAGAGGAGCTTCGTGTAAGTGGAGCAAAATGAATACTGCTTGGTGAAAGATTGTTATTGGCTGTCCTGGTATTAAAAACATGGTTTTGTTCATCAACCAACCAAGGACAACTTTAGCAACCTGACCATTTTAAACTGACACAGAAAAAAAGAACAGTCAGACATTCTCTTACTGACATTGCATTTACACAAAGATTGCAACAGTGACAGAAAGTAAAATTTTTTGGTATCTTCAAAGTACAGCTGTAGCTGATGTACAGTATATTTCAGCCTCTATCATATTACTTCACCATTAATAGAATATTTTTATATACCGCTGAACTGAAAGTTCAGTAGATATGTGAATCTGTTTGCAATGATTTAAAACTTATCATTGCAAGACACAGGATATAAATGAGGACATATGTTACAGGTCAAATTTCATTTCAGGTTAAATTTTTTCTTTCACACAGATTTATTATAAATTTTCTTTTTCTTCCAGCTGGGAAAAAAAAGAATCAATCTAGGTTAAATCAAAATTAACCTGAAATCAAATTTGCCTGACCTGTAATATATATACAGAGCTCTACTTTTAGCCTATTGGGTTAAATTAACAGATTATGTATTAATTACCTCATAGGCATTAGGGCCACAATCAATAATAGTTGCTCCATATCCTCTAACAGCATCTTTCTTTACTTGAGGTGCATTGGATGGCATTGCAATGTAAGCATCAAGTTCCATTTTCTTTGCTGTTAGTGCAAGAGCTTGTGCATGATTGCCACTGCTTGCAGTGACAAGTACAGGTTTCTGATTCCCTGGCAGTGAATTCATTAACTGAAGAACAGCATTTGTTGCTCCTCTGATCTAAAAAATTAAATAGTAAAATAATGTGATTAATTCTGTAAATACCCAGACCTGCCAACCCCTTATAAAGGAAACTCTGGAGACTCGTGAAAACAAATCTAGAGTGAGATTCTATTTTTTCCCGATTTATGGTCGTTGTTGTATAAACAAGATGCTGCTTTTGTTGATGATTCTACTGAGAGGTAATCACTAGTATGAAACTTACAGCAAGTAGTCATTTCTTCCATACAAGCCAACTTTTTATGGCCAAAAATGCCAGACAAAGTGCAGCCATCATGGTTCAAAGAGGCACTTACATTCCTTATTAAATTTCCATAGTTTTCATTTCAGAATGATTTTTCTCCAAAAGCCGTGAGATTGTAAGCCTTGTTGTGAGGCCGTGAGAAAAGTAAAAAAATTGTGAGACTCATGGCAGAATTGCAAGAGTTAGCAGGTCTGAAATACCAGTTAGGCATTAATTCACCATTTTTACAAAGACCATTTTTCATGCACCTTGTTTATCCCCCTCCCCCCCACCACCACCCCCCCAAAATTTTGCAGAACAGTTGTCTTCAATTTCTCTTGGGATGACAGTTACCCTTTTTGAAGGGCTTATTTTTGGAGGGACTTTTATTCGGAGGGACTTCTCTACAGAGGGGAATTTGCGTTTCAAAACCAATTGGGTTAGTCTCATAGTTGGAATAAATTTACCATTTTTGCTTTGTTTTAATTTATATTTGAGGGCAAATTTCCGAGTACAAGCCAAGTGAAAGGCAAGTGTTGTGGCAAGTGGTACAGCGTGTCATGTAATATCGCGCGAAGTGTCCTTTTTCCTTCTTTCTGGGTCATTTTTTATCGACAAAGAAGAGAACCATTTATTCGAGAACAGAGTTAGTTTTGAGCTTTATTGTAGTACATATTGCTGTATATTTTGCCTGTTCTAGAAAAAAAGAGAAGTTCACTCAAATATGACCTTATTTGCAAAAAGTGTAAGCCGGTTAAGAAAATGGGAAAATGGAATCTTAACGCTCACAACAAACACAGAATTCCTGGAAAATTGAGACTTATTTAATAAAAAGATCATCTAGGTGCCTAAAAGGATTCTTCCACATTGAGTGTAAAGTAAAATCATGGTGTCTAACAATTTTATGGAAATCTAGAGGGGTGGGGGGGTCTTTGAACTTGGAAATCCTGAGTGGAGGGGGGCTCAAGCAGTTTTGGAAATCCAGGTGGATGGGGGGTCAAAAAACCGTGCCTTCCGTCGTGGGGGTGTGGATTTTTTCTGGAATAACCCATTACTGGATTGGGGGGCTTATGCATGGAGGGGCTTATTTTCGGAATTTTACGGTATAAAACCACTCGTTTAAGCCCCTCCATTTATAAGCCCTAGCTCCTAAATACAGTGGATGCCTGTATCAACAGGGTGGCCGTATTACCAGGGTGGGGTCAAATTACATGACTAAAGGGCCACAGTGACAAATACACCATACACTGCATCCACACTTCTTGAACAACTGTTCTCTTAGTTAACAAACAACCTAGCCTCCCACGCAGACGTTCCTAGGGGTTTGTCACACGTTCCTGCCCCACAAACGGAATGTAGATATTGCATACAGTAATAACAGTAATAATAATTGTAAAAACTGCATGACACTTTCCTTTTGTATATAAGACACTTTTAAAAATTAGCGGCAGTTGTCATATCTGATATCTGTCTGTGGATCGGGACGTACATTCCATTTTTATTCCGACCCCACCCTATGGATGAGTATCCCTGGCAGACAACTTGTAGAAATCCGTTTTGAAAGGAACCAACAAAAAATGAGGGGGGGTGGGAAAGGTTTTTTCACAGGGTTCCGACAAAACCGTGAGGTGGTAGAAATCTGCTCATCCATAGGGTGGGTGGGGTTCGGGAAAAAAATGGAACATCCCATCAGACAAGCGGCCATACAATCAAGAACTAACCTTGAAGGATCCAGTTTTTTGGAAGAGTTCGCATTTGAAATGTAAAGATCTTCCAGCCATGCTGTCAAGAGTTGAAGAGGTCATTACTGGTGTTCTATTTATGTACTGTGCGACTCTCTTGGCAGCTTCTTGCACTTCATCCAAGTCCACCTCAATATCACTGGAAGCCATCCTTTATAATTTGAATTGAGAAATCAAAATCTTGAGGGTTTACCTCAAAGTAAAAACCTGGGAAGTTTTTCTTTGTTTTCTAGCTATTATTTTCCTTGGCCCTGTTGTGTTAACTTCTCAGTGGCGACTTTCGTGAGTTTCACAGGTTTTACACCGAGGATGAGCAAAAATTGATTAGAATTTTTGTATGCTATTGTAGGCCATCAATACCAACCTAGCCTTCATTCAGGCATTCGAATGGCGATTCGTTTGTTTACTGTACCTGAACACAGCTTGAAATTTCCTATGAAAGCCAAAGATCCTCGAAACGCCAACCAACTAGAACGCCAACTAACCAGAACAGACAAGAACAGGAAACGAATCTGTGACCCCCTTCCGCAATATCATTTTTATCGTGTCAGCGGTTGCTCGCATGATGTAATTAGAAGTGACCCGATTCGCCCTCGTGATGGTGGTCTAAAATTACAACGTAGCATTTGCAAAATACCTCTAGCCCCAAGAAAGTAACTGATAACGTGGTCCAGGTGCCCATGCGTGGTCTGTTTGCTCGAGGTCTAGAGAAATGCTTTGACGACTGGTTTTCTGTCTATTTTAGAGCGCACAAAACACAACGGCAGGACTTTTCCGCAGGTGGCGGGTGGCGGATGACGGGTGGCGGGTGGCAGGTAGCGGGTGGTGGGTGACGGGTGACGGGTGACGGGTGACGGGTGGCGTGTGACGGGTGACGGGTGGCTAGTGACTGGTGGGAAAGAAATACTACAACTTAAAAACGAAAATAAGAGATCAAAAGTGGCAGACACGTTTTTTTAGAATAACTAAATTTTTGCTAATTTGGTTCACGTTTCCCGATTTGTAGTTTAAAATTTACAAAATGTTCATTTCGAGAAAACAAGGAGATATAATTTTTGCGTCATCTTCCCTATAACGAGACTAATACTACAGCAGATAGTAATAACACCAACGCTGTAAATGTTGATGGGTACCAGTGAAGGAGCTGTCAGCATGGTGGGGATGGACAAATGATAATTTGATGGACTTTATATTATAACTCAGCCCTGTCCTGGATAAAAACATCCATCAATTCATGAAAAGCGCGCTGGTGCTGATTGAAAACTGGTTAACTTTTACTAATGCGAGCGACCGCTGACATGATAAAAAAGATATTGCGGAAGGGGAAACAAGAACATCCGGAGGGCTTGCACACTAGCCTGAATTTCATCCGATTACTTCGAGTCGTTATTACTCCCTCAGTAACTTGAGAGGAGAAAACGACTCGAAGCAATCGGATGAATTTCAGGCTACTTGGACACAAGTGATCCAAGTATTTGACGTACCTACTTTAGCAATAGTTAACCGCCAACATAATACCGTGGGCTCATAATATGAAACATGTGTTGTCAAAATGGCGGCGTCCATAAGGCCTTTTCATGGGAAAAGAAAAAATGATGTACAAATCAGATGAAAAAACCTTCTGAATATACATAACGTAAATAATATGAAACGATCTCAGCCAGAGACGTCAGGGGGTCCCCCGGCGAAGAAACATTTGTCCACAAAAATTATTCCAGCGGAAAACATTGGCGCTGTTGCAAATGAGGTGAGTTGACACAAGAAACGAAACCGCTATGTTCACTGGTTTGTTAAGAGTAAATATACTTTTTCAAGTTCGTAAATGCACCTTTAAAGCTCTGTTACTTGTTACGTGTTAGCTATACAGTAGTAACATATTTTTGAATGAGTCGAGATTAACCAACAATAATTCAATTTCAGCAATTTTTGCAGGTTTGAATAATTCCAGGCGTAGTTAATCGATGGAAATCAATCTATATAATCGATATCAATCGATATAATCAGTCTATTGTTATCAATTGATATCGGAAATCAAAGTCAAAGAAAAAATAATTTATTAATCATTATCGACTAAAGAAAATCAATAACAACCCATAATAAACAATATAATCATAACTATAACAAAATTGTCAAATCTGATTGGCTCTCAACTGCCCTGATTTCAGCCTTAATTGGACAGTTTAATAGAACAGTACGCGTCATGCCTAAGTAATTGGACAGTACACGCCATCATGCGCGCGCTTGAATGGCTTTTTTTTTCACTGCTAGCAAAACAAAATTTCAACTTTCTTGTGTTTTGGTTTAAAAAATAGCCTATTGTATCGCAAATTTTGTTAAAGTTATGATTAATTGGTGACAGAACTTTGTGTCGTCCAATTCAGTCTGTAATCATACTCGTGATTAAACAAATCGGACTCCCGCTACGCGGTCGTCCGATTTTGTTAATCACTCGTATGATTACAGACCGAATTGGACTCCACTCAGTCCTGGTACCATTACTTATTGGATGAGATTTTTGTGATACTTGGAATAATCAAGGTGGAGGTTAGTGTTATCAGTTGAGCCGAGGGCCGAGTTTGATAACACTCACCAAGACCTTGATTATTTAGGATATTACAAAAACCGAATCTGATAATTGTTTTATTGCACATTTTTTTGAAGAAAATAATGACAAACACGGGAAGAACCTGGATTGATATTGTTATTGGAAATCGTGCATTGCACTTGCAACCTACAGATTAGTCAGTTATCTGCCAGCAGATAACTAACTGATATCAGTAGGTTGCGATAATTTCCAAAATTAGCTGTAGGCTCTTAGCTAATGAGAAGACAGATAGTGAGTACAATGAATAATAATAAAAGTGATCATCGATAACAAGCAATAATCCTGGGGAGTATATGGTTCAGGCATTCTGAGCATGATGATGCTATTCAGGAAACAACACCAATAAGAGCAGCTTTAGTTTAACACATCACGCTACTCCTGGCATAGTCTTCATCGTGTTCCATTTGTTGTTTCTTTGGTTTACTGATTGCTGATTATTGTTTTGCTACTGGATTATTCTCTTTTTCTTGTTGATTTTAGGATTTATCCTTACATTCCTTTCATTATGTGACTTACTGAAATCACAAGAACACTGATAACTGATTCAGTATTTTATCAATTTAAAGAACTACATACTATTGTGACTCAATAATGGCTCAGTCAATTCCAAGTGTGTCCATTATCCCCCCCCCCCTCTTCCTCCCCCCTTCCCCTGGGCATTTGTCAGGCATTAATTTTGTCATCTTGTTGGTGCTGACAGTAGGGATTTGTCAGAAAACCTATACCTTTAATACTTATGCTTTAAAAAGATATGTGTGGTTTTCGCTACATCACTCCACTACCCCACAGTATTTTTTGCATCTGTCACACCATCATGATCAGTTCACATGTGGAGGAGAAAAGAAATCATTTATTTATGATGGTTAATTAACCAGTAAAGAGATATTTAAACTCATTGGCAAAAAATATTATTGAAACTTTCATTCAGTAAAAAATGCAGCTACCAGACAGTATTTCTCACCTTTTCATCTGTAAGTTTGTACAGGATGACCATCTAGAAAGAGTGATGCCATATTAAAACTGCGGGGTATTTGGTGGTGTTATCACTGGTAAACATTCCATGAGATATGCTGTATAATTTATGGGACCTTTTCTATGGAAACAAACTGTTGAAGTCACTGGCCCTACAGGAGTGGAAAGCAAGATTTTAGCAATCTCTACCGACAATGAAAATTGCCAATCTTAATACTCTTACTTATTAGTTGATGTTATTTTTTGTTATTGTTATTTTGCTTTAAATAGGATGAACTGGACTTGAAGGTTCTGCAGTTTCAAAATAAAAAGCTTGGTGAAAGACTAGAGGAACTAAAGGTAGAGGAAGAGAAGTTAAAAGATCAAGTGGAAAAACTTAAGAAACAACGAGAGTCTGATATGAACATCATCTCTGTTATCAACAGACACTGGATGCAGGTATAAGTTTTCCTTTTTAAAAGAATAATTAATTTTTTGAAGGATCAAAATATGAGAAGCTCCTACATCTTGCTATAATGAAAAATTAATGAAATAAGAGCACCGTATAATTTGCATTTTAAGTACGTTCAAGCAAGTGATTGCATCATATCCTATTATTAACATACCAGTACTCAAAAGTACATTGTAAGCTAACTGTATTAAAGTTTTCATGAATGACTTAAGGAGAAGAAAGCAAAATCCTTGAAGACGGGTCACCATATCAGAGAATTCAGTAAGATTTGAGTACAGCGGCCGGTATTGGCTAATATTCCTCTTTTTGAGGGGTTGCTGTATTGGTAAATAAATAAATAGATGTAGACATTTTGTTTCAGACCAGTATAGACTGTATCAGCAATACTGGGAAGAATCTTTCTTCAGTTACTTCACTTAAGGAAAAGAAGTAGCTAAGACTGCTGTGAGCAAAGAAGGTGATGCCTTTCATAAGCTGCTTTTTGAATGCACTGTACGGCCATTTTAATAGTTGTTTCATTTAATTTACTCATTTTACATGTTGGTATGACAGATAATTATGTCTTTTTTTCAGCTTGATGAAGACATTAAAACTATACTACAAAGATATGAAGGAATTGGTGAAGAGGACTCTGAACAGACTTCCAATGAGGCTACTCTGTCATATTTAGACTACCTTGCAAATCTGGACTCGGACCAAGTTAGAGAAGAAGTGGCCAAGAGATCTACTGCAACAAAAGAACACACCAGGAAACTGTTAAGCTATGTAGAAAAGTCTGGACCTTTCGTAACTACACCTGCACCAAAAGTCACCAAAGAGCTGTCAAATGATGAGATTGATGTAGTAGGAGAAGAGAGCAAAGGTAATGTAAATGTTACGGTCTTGGTCAATCGCTGATATGCAGGATGCTGGTGTTCTTGAGATGGAAGTTGTGTTTATCCCAGAGATGCCAATGTCTGGAGACCTACCAAGGCTGTGCTTTAAAAAAAAAATGATGGGAGCCCAGTGTTTGGAACCTCTGAAATTCAGGGAGCCCAGCATATGAATTTTTTAAAAAGGCTAAGATTTCCAAGAAACCCAAGAACAAAATAATGTTAGGCACCAGGGGCTGCCAGAGCACAGCTACAGTAAAATCAAAAGATTGTCTCTTTTGCAGAACCCACCCCCAGTATCAACCCAATGTACCCCTGATCCGCACCCAGTTAGCTTTAAATCGTGATGTGGATGTGGCTGCGGAAGTTATACATGGCCTTACACAGACAGTCACTTCCCAGGGTATAATGACAGAAAAAAATCAAAACTCACTTCTATGTCTATAATGACAAAACTAGTCCTTGTTAGTGATTAAAGGCATTTGAAAGTGCCCTCAGAAATCATACATTGTACTAGTAACCTACTCAAAAGCATTGTTGGGAAATTTTGAGCTAATTTCCAGACTATAGCACAGAGGAACTAAAAAATATTTTCACCAGCTGGGAGATGTAATGATCAACATGAAAGACCAGGAGATCCAGAACCACTTTGAGCACCTAATTTTTTACATCCCTTCAATGATCATTAGTAATCAAGACAGTCTTGGTATTGTTGTTAGATTCATTAGTTTCAAAATCTCTTGTTGTCTTTTTTGCGGCTTAAAAAGGCATACACCTGCATCTATTGTAGCTAATAACCAAAATTCATCTTCTAATAGAAGAGGAACAACAGCAACCAGAATTTGCTCAAAAAACAAGTGCTGATGAACAGGAAAAACCTGATCTCGAAGCTGACAATAAACAACTTAGAGAGCTTGTCACTTCACTTCATCAAAAACAGCAAACCACATCTCTTGAGGTAATCTGTAACTGTTAATCCCCATTTACACCCCCACCACTTTTATTTTATTCTTTATTGTACATGTAGGTATGATTGTTGGAGTCTCTGATTTTAAAGTTTCTTGATTAAAATGCACATGTGTAACCACCTTTAATGGTAATTTCTGTAAAAAAAAGACATCCTAGCTTTTTATGTAACTAAAAGCTTTTCACTTCCCATATTGTGGAACATTTATTTATGGGTGTGTGGTTTAAAAGCATGTTTAGGTTTAGTTTGGATAAGATGAAACACATCCGTTACTCAGATATTATTGTTGAGTTGCCAGGTAAGGTCAGATATTGACTGTAATTAAATAATAGCCAAGTCTGTAAGAGTACACAGTATGAAATTAATATTATTTTATCCCGTTTGGACGTGTATAAAAAGCTTATGACTGTTTTTGTGTACTATATTTACACATGTAGGAAAGATCCAGCATGCATGGTAGCTCCACTAAGGATTGTGTGTGGATTAGACAAAAAGTTCTAAAGTTTTTATCCCACTAGATATTTTTGCATTATGAATTAAGTTACATTACATTTTGGTAAAAAGTACTACTGTTTACGTGTATTTCTAGTTTTCAGAAATCCGAGATAAATATGCTTTAGCACAAAAGGAGATTTCCCAGCTAAACACTGAACTTCAGGATGCTTTATATGAGCTTCAAAAAGCCAATCACCGGGTTGACAATTTGGTGAAGAGGCTTAATGAACTGGAAGACGTGAATAAGAGACTGCGTGATGGAAATACAGCACCAGGAGAACAAGGGGACAGTGGGCCAGCTCAGGTAAAGTCAAAATGGTGTATGGTGCCAAACCAAACTTTGCCTTCAGGGGCGGGTCTGGGATTATTTAATGGGGGGTGGATGATACCAATTGGCCACCCAACTATACCAAATTTATTTTAATTTATCTTTCGTTTGTCCCAAAACATGGTGATGTAGGAAGGATAAAGGCTGGTTGGCTTCACAAGGTTTTTGAGACCCACGTGTTTCTATATTTTTTAGGGACCCATGTATTTCTGCTTGTTTTTCCATGCCTTATATTTTAATTGGTGAGCTGTTCTAAAGGGAGGTAGCTAGCCACCCAACCCACTCCCCTTGGGTTCACCCATTACCCACGCCTGCCTACCTCTGCCTACAGCACATACAATCAACTCTTGCCTTGTGGACACCTTGTTATAACGGACACCCCGATAGTACGGACAGCAGCTAAATCCCAGGCAAAAATAAATTGCAGATATTTGACTGTAATAAACTCCCACTGTTGCGCACTGTCATGAATGAGGACACTAACTCATGTCCCTACAGTGTCCGTGGTAAAAAGAGTTGACTGTACGTTTAATTGTAAAGTTAGGTTTATGCTGCTGGTGTTGAACATAACAAAGTGCACAGCATGAGGGTGTCAGCACATGTATGTTGTAGTCTAATCCAGAGGTGCAAGCAGTGTTTTCTCAATTTAACATTACAGCAGCTGCATGTCTCACATCTGTACGTGTATTTGCAGGGATGAGAAAGTGCCATCCTTACATGGCCAATTCACATGGCCCCCAAAATACATCTAGTAAATGTCATACAATTTCTTCCTCTGTAACACAGGCATCTCTGTAATGTGAACGCATGGCTTTGTCCCTTAAGTGTTTTTAATTTGACATTGCTTGGGGTAGACTTGTGTTCTTAATCTTTTTATCTTTTTGTGAATTGTCGGTGTGCACTTGACTGGGGGCTTTCATGTCTCCTGTTTCACTGCCATCACCATGTGCTGTAAATGTGTAGTATGCACTTCTCTCATGTATATCTATAATTATCATGTCCTGTTTAAAAAAATGATGATGATTAAAAGTTACACCTCTTGCTTATAACCCTAACCACAGAATGATGAAACATCTACTGAACTGGAGGACTTACAAGAATTATCCAAGACAAGGTTGGAAGAGTTGGAAAAACTCAATGACAATTATATCACTTCCCAACAGGAGCTGGAAAAGCTCAAGCTTGAGGTCAGTATAAGCAACATGATATGTGTGTTTTGAAACTGATTTGTTTGATTTGATTGTTTTTCATTGTAAAAAATGCTTTGTTGTCACTGAATACTTTAAACCTGCATGGTTAGAGTTGTAGTGTGGGTGGGTTAAGGGCATTCAGAGCTGACAGTTAGGGCCTGGGGCTAGGATTGTTCCCTAACTATACCTAACTACTGCAAATTTGCACTTATAAAATCGTCTTTCTTCCCCACTAAGGTGTTTCAATGAAAAATTGGTACACAATGTGGATACAAAATATTACCCTGTGATAAATTTTTGTCTCTGAAATTTTCTTACATGGAAGTAGCAGGGGGACATTGGGGGACTGTCAACACCACAACACCACAGCAAAAAATAGCATACACTGCATCACCGCAGAAAAAGTTGAGGAAACGCCGCCATAGCAATTTGATTTTTGCCCTGTGATTAATCTATTCTATTAATCTCCATGTAATTGGGAAAGGAGGATCTCGGAGCTGGTTTTGATTTAGTAGACTCTCAAACTGACCTCAAGATTCTAAGAACTCTATTTCAGTAATGCAGGTATAAAGAATGCATGGTGGCATGTTACGAACTTACCAAGTAGAATTTGTCTTTATGAAAGTAGTTTGGATCCCCACCCTTTTTCTGTCTTCGTAAAAGAAGTTACACAGTCGGTTATGCACTCTTTTGTATGCCCAAATAATAAACCACAACACTGCAAAGAGTCCACAAGTTATTGTGCTTCACCAAGTACCGTTGATGTAAAATCAGAAACACCGCACACCGGTTTGAGATCAGCGCAACATTTTATTCAAACTAGCTACACCGCCACAGTGCCAATCCTCATTTTACAAAGAGGAAATGCTGGAATAATATATAATGTGATATTTTTTTTCCTTTCTTCTCCAGATAACCAACATTCCTGAAAGTGCAGTTCTTCAATCCGCTCCTTACAAATGCTTACAGTCACAATTCTCTGTTTTGTATGGAGAAGTTACCCAGGTTGGTCAGAGGAACTATTAAATGAACCGATGCTTTGTACTGTGAGAGATATGGAGTGGGTTGCCTGCTTACATGATGAGTGCAAAGTGGTGACATATGTAGAAGGCCCCCAACTGAATTTTCATTATCTCTTCCTAAGAGAAAAACAAGCAAAAATATTTTGTAGCAAACAGGGTCATCAAAAAATCAAGTACCAACACTGCAGGGGTGCTGTGTTTAGGTTTGCCTACAGTTTTCAACGTATGTTGTTAAATCAGCAAGAGTGTCAAGTTTTCCAAACTGCTTCAAACACTCTCCTGCATGTAGATCTCTTCATTCTTTCAATAATCCTTTGGGGTTTGAATAATTTGGAAAAGAGAATTATAGCTAATAATTTTGCAATGTTTTCTTTGTCTGGTTTTAAGACTCTCATAAAGTATATTACTTGCAGCATGCAAAGAAAGTAGTGTCCAATAGCCCGGGACTAGTGGATTTTACTATCAGGCTAGTGAATTCTGTTCCTAACTTGCCCAACGGGAAAGTGAAGTTTTGTGAGGAATTCAAATTACATAAGAACTGTGTAATCAATCCTGCTCATCAAAAAGTTGTTGGGGCTAGTGAAATGAATTTTGGGCTAGGACATACTAGCTGCAGTTTGCCCAAATGGCAAGCTGTAAAACTGACTTTCTCTGTACCCTGACTTGGGTATATTTTTCTTAATTTATTGTGTTTATATTTCTGCAGCTTCGCCAACAGCTTGATGACACTCGGCGTGCTCTCAGCTCAACTAAAACACAGCATGTCCTACAGCTGGAGCAAATTGAGGTATCTTTATAAACATTTTTTTGATCTCTTTTTCTTGTAAGATCACTGATCCATACCACAGTAGTTAAAAACAGTTCATACATGCAAGTTCAACAAGTTCCCTATTGCTTGGGAACTGAAACAGCAAAATCCAGTGATCCCAAGGCGATATACCAACCCACTGACCTTACCAACTCCACCAAAACATTTAAAGTGACTTTAGGTAATTTATTGACTTCTCCTCAAATACCTAACAAGAAATAATCCACATCAAAAGATCTATGAATTGGCACCCAAGCAACCATTTTCATAGATCAATTTGAACATGAGACTAGCCTACTGACGGATGTTTTATTGAGTCTAATTCCTGGGGCAGCATGGCGATTGGACGAAACTCTTTGAAAGTGTACAAGCTTGTTCAACATTTTCAGTGAAACCTGTATTAAGAGTATGCCCATGTCACCTTTGCTGGTGTCTCCCTAAAGTCAGTCCTAATATTTCCTTTCAAGAGGAAAGTCAAGGACTCATTGTCTTCATGTCTGCTTTATATGATTGAGGTCTGTATTGGAGCCAAGGGGCTCATCACACCAGAGCTTAACTCGGTTTGAGTGTTCTCTAGAATGAAGTGACTAGGGATTATTCTACTCTGCGCTGGACGTGAGGCCAGTGCATCGCAGGGTTACAGTGCATGAGAGAAGTCATAAACTAAGACAGGCAAGTAATGGCAAACCATTCCTTTTTTTAGCTATGGGTTAATCCCTGCACCAGATTCGACGGTACCTATTTTTAAACCTGCGTGATGCGGGGTGCACATTATACAGGTTTTAACATAACCTCGCCTAAAGGTTTTTCATATCCCCACCTCACACACCACTGACTTTTTGTTAGTCAAACAATGTTACAATGCAGAAGAAATACAAAGCGGAGATAAGCGAACTCCATGATGCCCTGCTACAAGTGAAAAGAGACTACGACCTGCTGCGAATGGAGTTTGAACAAAATCTCAAGGCAAATGAACAAACAGGTTTGTCTCTTTTTATTTAACTATGGAAATTTACCTTGCTTTTTTAACGGAGTACCATAAAATTCGGAAATAACCCCCTGGACTATTGTCTTTGTAGATGACTTTATTTAGGGGCTTCAAGATATTTTCGAAGGGACCTTATAACAGGAGGTAAATTGTCTGTCAAATTTGGGTTGTCTAAAAGTGGAGGAAAGTCTGAGTTAAAAAGTCGTCTATGTACAAAACGTTTTAATATTTGGAATGTGATACGTAACATTGAATTTCCATGTATTACGGTTCGAATGTCAAACAAAACCACGAAGACCCATATTTAAAATGTATTATAGCAAATATAAGAGATGTCTGGCTATTAAGGAGTCATATTTTGCACTTGAGGATCATTTCTAACGATAGACCTTGGAAGGTGATAATTGGAGGGTTATTAGCCTGCAGGCAAGCTCTACATTTGAGGGGTGGGGATGAGTTTTTGCAGAGAAGGGTGTTTCTCCATTAAAATGGAGGACCTACTTCCGGCAATTTGCAGCTATTAAATCTTCGTAATCCCTCCTAATGTCAATGAAAGGCCGGGGGCAAAAAGAGCTTAAATTTCAAGATGAATTTTCGTACGTGGATTCTAGCACTACATGTAACTGTCGGCTCACTCAAAAAACAAACGCATTGGTCAGAGAGGGGCTGAGTTGTATTCATAGCTGCATGTTTTTGGTTACAGGTCCAATGACGAAAGAGATGAGCCACATGCTTAGCAGCTTACAGGTAAGTTATTGCAGGGAAACAAAACTGTCGGTCGTTTCGATACAAAGTCGTTTCGTTACGAACTCAAGCAGTGAAATTGCACAAGAATTTTGACCACCTCAGGTATAGTTTCAGGGGCACCCAACGAGGATATAGTTCAAAACCTCCAAACATAGCATTGTTGAACGTATTTTAGTATTTAAACGGTAGATATAGGCATATTTTTATCCCCTAAAAACTTTTCATCTGTTCAGATTTCCTAGCTGAAAGTCTAGTGATCCGAAAATTATAGGGATCAAAACTAACCTTTTCGAAAATTTCAGCCAGGAAAAGGCTCCCGAAAATTCTAGGTGGCCTTTTTTAGGGTAAATATCCGATTAAAATGGGTAATTATACCATTTTGTAGATGTTCGAAAATCCTAGGAGAGGCAGGCAAGCAAGAAATTTTACAACAAATGTTTCGAAAATTCTAGTTTTCAAATCGTCTTCCGAACAGATATTTTCCCGAAAATTGCCGTTGGGTGCCCCTGTAGTTTACGCGTGAACAAGAACAAAAAACATTTGGGGTGTATATTCGTCCTTCCTTAAGCCAAGTACTTGAAACTATTAATTTACACCTCGACAAAATAAACTTGTATCGAAACGACCGGTAACAAAAATGTACAGTGCAAAAGGGCTATCACTAAGATTTCAAGGTCAGTACCGGATCCAGACCTTGAGATAAGGGGGGAAAATTTTTGGGGGCCTCAGTTTGGTCCAAAAACAAGTGGTGGGGAGGGGGGGCGGGCCCAGGCCCCTCCCCTGGATCCGCCACTGAAGTTGGCATATGCAATTAGTAGGCTGGGAATTTAAGAGCTGGAAAGTTCTCTTCGGTTCTATTCTCCTTTTGTTTCCAACGAAACCAACCGGGTTATGCTCATAGTACTGTTAAGGACGCGAATACAAGGCCACGACTTTCTACTTCTCTTTTAAAACTTGGACTTGTAAGGGCTTTAGGATTGAAACATTCACCAGCATTTGACAAAATGGAACGACGTGGAATGAGAGTGATGAATTTTTAAACAGCGTGAACTCACTTTTTAGGGGACGTTTAGGGCATCGTCGTAGTAGTAAAAAAAACAATTAGTTTTATGAGAAAAACAACAGGCCTGCACGTGCATCGCGCTTTTTAGTACATTTCTTTGTCGTCCACAGCACGACTACTACGTGAAACCTCATAATGCGACGTTTAATGCAGGAGGTGAACATACGACGACGAATTTTCTTTTCTTTTCTAATACCTGGATAAAGTCCTTAAGAATTCAAATCCAGGAAAAATCGCCTTGATTTGGCAAATTGAGCGGATCCACGTAGACGCGACAAAGTTTGATAGGTAAAGTCATTTTGGCAGCGACGTTTTCTCTGCCGTCTTTGTCGTCATTGCTTAAGCTCCCTACGTTGCGCTGAAAGTTGCTAAAAAGTGGTTCGAAATATTCATCCCCAAACAGTCCCATGGTGCAATTCAAGACAATACTGGCTCGAGCCAGTCTCTCACACGGAAGACCTTAGATAACAATGACCTCAACCAGGTTGGGCGTCCAGCGGTGTTAGTAAAAACAAGGGTTTGGGTTGGGTGCTCAGTCTCGCTGGCTCATAAAACCTGGTCTCGGTCATTCCTGTCTAAGGATTTTCTTCTCACACAACCTCAAAGTGACCAACAGGCCATTTTTGAGTTGTCTCAAGCCTCTGTTTCAAATCGAGGCTAAGTGCCAAGCTATTGATACGAAAATGATTTTTTTTATTCTTATGCAAATAACACTCATTTTCACAACAAAGGTTTCACACTTAGCCTCCCCCGAAGGCGTTTTAAGGGAGCTCGTATTTCTTCCCTCCCCACTGGGTGCCACTGTTGATTGGTTGGTCACCACGCAAATAAAACAATGAAAAAGGAATGTTGTTTTCCGTTGAGCAGGCGTTTGAAGGGAGGGAAGAAATACGAGCTCTCCTAAAAACGCCTGCGGGGGAGGCTATTTCGCACTTGGCTTCGTTTTGAACGTGAGGTTTTTGGACTGACTCGGGAATGGCCAATTAAATCTTTCTCAATCACTACCGGGCTTAAACTTTATCATGTTTCTTTATTGTTCACCACATCTGATTAATATTTTTCAGAGTCACAATCAGCAACTTAAGACTGAAGTGTCGAGATATAAAAGAAAATTCAGTGAAGCTCAGGTTCAAGCCACTAAGGTGAAGATAACTAGATAGTGGTCTTGTTTTTCTTTTTTAGGTAAAGCAAAGATTTGCCTTTATCAAGCTAAGGGCAAGATTTAAAATGGTCCAAACATAGAAATGTTACCCTGTTAAGGCGCGCGAGGGCAACACGCGAAGGGGAGAGGAAGGCTTCTTTTTCTTCTTTCCCCTCGTTCGTCCGTCCTCAAAATTTCTCCCTTGCACGGCCCCTGGTACGTAACAACCACGTAGAGGCTGTGGAACGATTCTCTGAGCTCATGGCCAAAAGTCAGTGTTTCTGATGTGTGGGTTTTACTGTATTTGCTTTAGCTATCCGAAGAGCTAAAACTGGCGAAAGAATCGCCGAAACCGTCATCTGAGGCTGCGAAGCAGGAAGACGGTGAACAGGCTAAAGACCAAACAGAGACAAAGGCAACTGCTAAACCAGAAGAAGAGGGCGAGATAGATGATGGTGAGGAAACAGCAGCCTCAAGCAGTAAATCCTCTGAAGCAGAGCTAAAGGAACTACGGGCTAGTTTGAAGTGAGTTCCGTTAGTCTACTGGGGGAGCAGGGGTGGGGAGCAAGGGATGACGCAGCGGTGAGAGCACTCGCCTCCACCAATGTGGTCTGGGTTCTAATGCCGGCGTCGCGCTACATGCGGGTTGAGTTCGTTATTGGTTCTCTCTCTTGCTCCGAGAAGTTTGTCTCCGGGTACGCCGGTTTTCCACTTCTCAAATATCATAAGAGTATAATTTTCCGTTGTTTTTAGCCTGGTAAGCGACCAAGTTCCCGTAGGCGACCACTTTCTCTCCGCCGTTTGGGTGGTCGGCTACGGGTGGTTCGGCCGTATCAGAAGCATATGCTTATATATATGGGTTACATGCTTCTGACCGCATATATATGTAGACTGAGAAAGGTTTGAACCCAGACTTATAACCAAAATTTTGCAGTAGAAGAACTGGAGATTTTTTCGAGGGCGAAGGTTTATATTGAGCCCGCGTCTCACCTCCTTTTACCCTTAACAATTTATATGAAATAAGTTCCCTGTTAAAAACAATTTGTGGCATTAAGTGCTGCATTTGAAAAGTTAGTTATCTATTTTTATTTTTGGAAAATCTTGACAGAAAATCTGAAGAAAGCCAAAAAGAGATGAAGATTTTGTTAGACGTGTATAAAGGCGCTGCAAAAGATCTCCGGGATAAAGTTGAGGTAAAGATCAGATGGGTAAATGGTGATAAGTTTTTATGAGCAAAGTCATGATTTTCTTTTCTTTTTTTTCCTCTGTGTGCCATTTAGCTGATATCCGCGGAGAAAAAACTGAAAGAGGAAATAGAAGAGCAGAAGGTTCGAATAGAGAATCTTGAAAAGGAGTTAGAAAAGTATAAAGGTGCTTTAGCTGACGAGGAGGCCATAAAGAGGCTGAAGATGGCAGATGAAACAATTGAGCAACTACAAAAAAATTTGGCGGCAACGAAACAGGTGACATATAACCACTTGTTTTCTTTCAAGAAAAATTAATTTTACTTTCAACTCGTTGCACCGGACGATGACACGGACAAATGATCTTGTTACGTGACTGCTTCTTTGTCCGAACTTTTGAATTTTAGTTTTTCGAATAGTTAGCGCGTAGGATTTCTTATTGTTCGCTGTTAGACCGTGTTACTGCGTTGTGACCTGAGACGTAGTCAGTCAACTTTAGTATGCCTTAAGACCAGAAACTTTGCTTTAATTTCTGTTTCTACTCAAGTGTATCAAAAGGTACCGCCAAAATAATGCTTGGACTAACTCTTTGATGTACTCGCATTTCATCCGCGGGGATTGCTAATACTTTAGGGTACCTAATGCTTCTTAGCGTCCCACGCAGACGTTCTTAGGGGTTTGTCACGCGTTCCCTGTGGGGCAGGAACGCGTGACGAACCCCTAAGAACGTCTGCGTGGGACGCTATATGCTACTTAAACGGCCTGGCCGTGTGGCGCACGGGTCTTTTGGCTCCTAGTGTGCCTTTAGCACACAACATGTTAAGAATCGTGAAAGGAAACCCCAACTGCAAGATCTTTTGCCGACACAATGCACGTAACGCCGTCAGCGTGACTGCGTGGAAGATAAAAGTATAAGTGCACGCTTATCTTGCCAGCAAACTGTCCATTTGGAGTAGTCGCGAGAAGTCACGCGAGTGCCTAGTGCAGGCTGTACATTTGTCACTAGACATGTTGTGGTCAAGGTGATGGTTTATTCATCCAAACAGTGGATTTTTTTTGCATGATCTAGAAACACGGCAGCTAACTGAATGGAGGATAACAATATTGTCGCTGTTTCCTTCTGCAGGAAGAAGATGCCGTGTTGGCGGAAATGGAGTTTACAGGTCAGGCGTTTGAGGAGATGCAAGAACAGAACGTTCGGCTTCTACAGCAGCTACGAGAAAAAGACGACGCCAACCTGAAACTCATGTCCGAGGTAAGATAAACACGTCGCCAGCCTGAAGTTTTCGTTTAAGGTAATTCTGAGCGAACAATAATAATGATTCTAATCATATCGATTACTTGGAATTGCCCGAAGAGAAACCAATATTACTTTTGCATGTTATTTGTTGTGCTAACAACTATCTTGACTAGCTACGCAAGCTAAATCCCGTCTAGCAGTGAGGGCCCAGTTGTTCTCGCGGTTAAATTTTAACGGGGTGTCTTTTTCTTTTCTTCAACAGTATTTTCTGGGATAATTTACTCTATTCTTTTTAGAACATCTAATCATCAAATTGTATGCAAAAAGAATTAAATTGAATTTGCTATTTAAGCTTTCATATCTAAATTCAAATTTCGCGCTAACCCTGTTGTCTCACGCAAGTGACATGACAACATTTTTTCATTTTCAACTTCCTTGTTGTTTGCTTTCTTTCAGCGAATAAAAGGGAATCAGATCCAAAAGCAACTGCGCGAGGAGATGGACGTGTTATCTGACCACGTGACTTCTCTCAACGCACACCGTGAGACGCAGACTCAGTTAGTGAGGAAACAGGACGAAAGAGAAAAGGCATTACAAAATGCAATGGTAAGGAGTTATGATTAAAAGATTAAACGTACTATGTTCCGAGAATAGAGCGATTTTCGTATGACCTTGAAAAATTGTTTCTTTAAGTGTTCGTTATTTGTTTTATCAGCCAATGGATGAAAAGGTCAAAACATGGCCTCTTCGTTTTCCCGCCAAAAAAACACCCTAATATGGAGAAGGCATTGTTCGATTGGCCAATCGTGTTGCAGTGTGACGTCAAAGCGAAGTATCCATTGATTTCTAGAAAGTTCTCAGGCATGAAGTTTTTTCACCCGAGCGTTCGCTTAACCAACCAAAAGCCACGCGCGTTCATATCCGTTCGATAAACCAATCAAATCGCTCTATTTTCGTTTGTCTGTTGTTTCTGTTTTGTTTGCGCGTTTTCATTTCAAGGTCATACGAAAATCGCTCTACTGTATTTTCTCGATTAAACGCCCCCGGCGTTTATTTAAAAATCGGCAGTTTTGACCCGCCGTTTTTTCAAGGCGACGTTTAATCGGAGTCCAACATTTAATCGAGAAAATACGGCATTGCTGTTTTGGGTCCATTCTGTGCGGAAGTCATAAATACCCATACACAAAATAGAAGAAAGATTTTTGTGTTTTTGAACTGGGATTCAATGGTTCTGGACTGGGACTCATGATTTTCAGAAGATGAGTCCTAGGACTCACCATAACTATTAGTAACAAAATCACTGCTTTAAAGCTTAAAGGTAGCAACTAGCGTGACATAGCTCTTTTAAGCAATTAAGGTAATAATGCTCAACAACAATAGCATAATAGGCTTATTATAAGCCAAAGACACGTTGCTTTGGCGTATTTGTACCATTGAATCCATTGTATCCAGGTTTTCACGAGTGCTATCTGCAACGTAAACCCGATTGAATTCTCCTTTGTTTCCGTTACCAGACGTCACTGGAGAAAGAACTCAACTTGAGGCAGCAAGCAATGGAGCTGCACAAACGAAAGGTCTGTAATAACATTGGTTGTGTGTTCACTGTTGTATAATAAGCTGAATGTTTTAACAGTTTGTCGTCCAATACATGACCAACTGTCATTCCATTTCAACATTTTTTGTCAGTTTATAACAACCTCTTTTGTTTCTTACAGGCGATAGAAAGTGCACAGGCCGCCCAAGACATCAAAATCCGGTTCGACTCGTTTCAACAGCAGTTTCAAGAGGTGAGATGCGTGTATGAAGTCTTTTCTCGCCACTACCACGTGGATACCCTTTTCAACACGACACTGATGTTAGCCATTTTTAAGTTGCGCGAAATAAGACTCAGTTTGCGTTGTGTTGCATTATGGGATTCTTTTGTGGCTTGAGTTTTGACACAGTTGCCCTCGCTTTAGGCCCAAGGCCCCAGTTGTTTAAAAGCTATCCACCGGATAAATCCCAGTCCACTGTATAATGCATGCAATCGGTTTCTCTAATTCTTATCCGCATGATAGTCTGTTATCAGGGGCTAGTTGTTCAAAAGGGGGGATAGCGCTATCTACTGGATTTATCACTCAGATCCGCTAGATGGCGCAATTGGTTTCCCTTATACGTATCGAGTGGATAGTGACTTATCCGGTGGATAGTGATTTATCCGGTGGATAGCGTTAGACATCTTTTAAACATCCGAGGCCAGCTGGCCCAAGTTTTTCAAAAGGTGGATAACGCTCTCCACTGGATAAATCTCTATCCTCTGTATAGTGTAATTGGTTTCCTTAATACTTATCCGCTGGATAGTGATTTTTCCTTTGGATTGCGCTATCCAACTTTTCAACAACTGGGGCCTTGGGCAATAGATACGAATTTTCGAAAATAACTCGCTGACGAAATCCTTTCGGCAAACTAACAAATAAATTCCAATTATCACAACTGATACCAGATTCTCGATATACAAAGAACCTAGAAAAAAAAAATTTGAGCTCCAAGTGGAATCGAAACCACGCCCATCCCTCTCTAGTCAGATGTTCTATCAACTGAGCTACTGGGGACCCTGTGGTGAGCTATTTTGGTTTACAAAGTGACTCTTCCCTTTGGTTGCACATGACTTCAATAGGAAATCGCCCGACTTGAATTTCCCTCAAATTATGTCTCTCTTGTTTCAGGCCCAAGAAAGCTTATCCGAGCAAACCCGTGCATCGGAGGAGGAAGCATTCAAATCCCGCAGAGTTCAGGTTATATTGAGTGACAGCTTCTTTTCTTGTTGAACGTCTGTAATCACGTTTGGGGCTCCTCTGCCTTATATCTTTTTGACGCTTCTTTTTCAATCTTCTATTTTAGGAGGAATGCGCAAGCCTCAGGCGCAAATTAGAAAAGGAGAAGAAAAACGTTTTGTATGGTGCGGCAGATGAAATTCTTTTGGAGGAAATTAAACAATATAAGGTAATGCTCAAGAAATTATTTTTTTCTCTTAATGTCCTGTTACAAGAGCTACGGGAGAGAGAACAGGTTCGACCCAGTGACGTTCAAGAAGGAATCTAGAGGCGCTATCCACCCTTCAAAAGTAATAGTCTTATTTTGCTCTCTTAGTGATTCGCTGAAAAGAACTCGCACCTCTTTCTCTAAACCAATTAAAATTAATCCTAAAAAAGGCAATTTCTATTTTCTCGCGAACATTTTTCCCGTAAATTTGTTTTCAACTTGCAGCGATTTGCGATGAGTTTCGAAACTAATAGTCTTATTTTTCTCTGTTTGTTGTTCGCTGATAGACCTCGCGCCTCTTTCTTTAATCAAAATGATTGATCGTAAAAATGTGTTTTCAATTTTTGGAGCGATTTTCAGATGAGTTTCGAAAGTAATAGTCTTATTTTGCTCGCTTTGTGATTTTGCTGAAAGACCTCGCGCCTCTTTGTCTCAACCAATCAAAATTAAAACCAAAAACAATTGTCACTTGCTCCCAAGCATATTTCCCGCGCTTAAAGCCGGCCAGTCCACACTGTGGTTGACATGACATCTGACTGGTTTATTTGAATGTCTGCACGTATTGCAATTGGCCACACTGGTTACCATGGTTCTGGGTTGGCAACTACTTCTGAATTTTGCTCGAAAGCGTTCTAATCATCTTATTTTGTTTTTATACTTTCAGGCAAAACTGACTTGTCCGTGCTGCAACACAAGGAAGAAGGACGCCATCTTGACGAAGTGTTTTCATGTGTTTTGTTTTGAGTGTCTAAAGACCAGATACGACACAAGGCAAAGAAAATGTCCCAAGTGTAACGCCACTTTTGGCAACAATGACTTTCATAAGATATACCTCTAAAATAGTAGAAGCCGGCAAAAAAGCTATGGGAGGCTAGCTAAATTTAGCCTCATTGGCAGGTTACTCGGCGACAAGCTTGGAGAAGGACTGGGAGGAGAAAGACGAGGAGCACTGGAAAAGAAAGTGCGGACAAAGTTGGACACTTCATGTGGCTTGCATAATGTAGTATTCTGTATCGTTTTTATGTAGCACTGAGCTACACCAAAAAAGAAATTCATTTGTAAGGTAGAGAACAAATAGGGGATAGAACTCTTGATGTTGCAAAGAATAGCCATTTGAGGACTAGCAATGTAGTTAACCTCTCGATCGGCTGTCGTTATCGTAGATAACGTAACCTTGTGACCTTGTAAGAGTTTTTTACTTACTATGTAGATGCTCTAGTACACTAAACAGTGCCTTTAAGCTTGAGTAGCAGCAACGGCTCACGAGCTAGTGTAAAGCAACAGAGTTCAAGAAGTACAGAATTAATATGTTTGTAAATAAATGAGTCTTTCTGAATTAGCAGCTTGTAAAATAATGTGAGAGTGGCCAGTGTAATCACCAATTGCCTTGTCCCTGTATGGCGTCTTCCCGGGCCTCTCGGTCAATGCATTTTGGTGACGTAGCAGAAAACAAATTTTGTCGCGTTTACTCCAACTTCCTTGAAATGGGAAATGGAGGCGATTTTTCATAGACTTGAATTCTTGGGGATCACACACAAGATTAGAAAGGAAAGAAAAAGTCGTCGTGGTGTGTTTACGTCCTTCATAAATTTCACCTCTTGGGCGTGAAGAGACTGCAAAGATCAGAAATGTACCAAAAATCGCACCTGCAATATTGTTGTTTTGTTCATTTAAAAAGTTTTTGATTTTTTGAAGGTCTCGTTACCGCCGCTGTCTTCGTTGCTGAAGTTCCCTACCGATTTTTTGTCTAATCAGTCACAGACCACAAACATAATAAGAATAAAGAAACAGGTATCATTCTGACGAGTGGCGCGCTTTTCTTAACTTAACTAGGTGGCAGGCCGGATTGGTAAACAACGCAAAACAGTTCGGTCGTCCAAGATCTTTTTCGCTAAGTAACGTATTCCTCGAAAAAGCGGGTCTCTCTAATATAGGCACTCCCCCTTTCCCCTTTGCAATAAGCTCCCCTGAAAGTCTCCCACTTTCATTTCCGTTAGGTTTCCTAGTTATCTGGGGCGCTTTCCATTCAACCAAAGACTTAGTGGTCACCTTAGAAGAGGGAACAAATATCGTATCTTTCTGTCTCAGCCCGGATCAGGGTGATTGATCTGTTTAACTAAATGAAACGAGAATACAATACAATATTGGACGATGCAGACTCTGCGAATCGAAATAACTTTGTCCCATCTCAGAGCTTTACATGATGCTCTTCGCGAAACTTTTCTCAAGGTGACCAAAAACAAAATGTTAACTGCTAAACGTCACCGAAGCCAGCTTTAGGCGCGCACTGATTTCAAACTTGAAATGTCTCTTGTTTTGAATAGAGAATTGTGGGTAGGATCGAAAAAAATGCAAAACGCGGCAAGAATCTGCAGCCAAAATGCGTTGGTTTCCACGACTTTAAGCAAGAGAAGTATCCTCTCTTACCTCAATATCAGTTCTGTATTGTTATTAATGCTATTAAATTTTCCCTTACTCGGAGTAAAATTTCCTAATTGAGAAGAAAACTTTTTTTCCGACCACTCCCTGATCGTTGACCCAGAAAGCTCGTCAGTCGAGCTTGGCATTTCGACAATTCTGGAAGTTTAGCGATTGCACTCACAATGAGATCACTAATAACCCTAGCTTGGGACCAGGCTCCGCGTTAGGGGAAAAAGGAGAAAAAATCGGCGTGGCGAAAGAAACAATCAGCGAGCGAAGCGAGCCTGAGAGGGAGTCTGGTGAGGGGAAAGGGTGGCCTTTCCCCCTCCCCAACTGCACCGCTGGGCTTGCTTCGCTCGCCGATATTTTTCCTGTTTGACCCCGTTTTTTGCCCTTTCCCCCCACTGCAGACCCTGGTCCAAGGCTATAATAATCCTAGATGATGAGATTGGGAGCTAAAAGAAGAAGAAAAACCTTGAATCGCGTTTCATCAAGAAAAAATGGCTTTGTGGTTACGTGACGTGCCTGAAAATTGAGCAGATGTAAATAATCTCTGTTCTCGTGCCGCGAATGGTCAACCTCTTTTCCTGTTGTTTCCATTTTACCGCACCCCTGCCAGAGAAATAGCTTTGTCGGAAATTCCTCGGCTGACAGAAACCCACCCGAACGGAAACCGAACTTTAACGAGTTAAAGGGATGCCCAGTGCGCATATCCATTTCTGGCAACTGACCGTTGTTACGCGGGCGTAATACTGTATGAAGAAAAGGGGGAAGTGGGAAATGTGAAGGATTTGTTTGCATTCATGGAACAATATTTGTTGAGTTAGCAAGGCTGCATAGTTTCTGGCACCTTTATGGCTTGAATTATGTCTTCGAGGATGAAGCTACGTCCAACGACAGATTTTTGCGCGGATTGTAGCGCTCCAGGTGAGAAAGTTAGCTAGATATTGAGTTGAGTCCTAACACGCCATAGCGCGGTAACATGACAGTAACTTTTTGTTGATGACAGGTAACATGGATCCTTGTAGAAATCTGCCTTTAATGAGTTTAGAACTAACTTTTGATCACTGGTCTTTGAATAGGTCCAGAATGGGCATCGGTGAATCGCGGAGTATTGATTTGCGACGAATGTTGCAGTGTACATCGAAGTCTGGGCCGGCATATTTCTCAAGTGAAGCATCTTCGACATTCGTCTTGGAGTCCAACTTTACAAGCGGTACGTATATGTAATGATAAAAATATCGCTTTTGTTCTTGCTGCTGTCTTAAGGTACAATCCGACCTCGTGATCTTATTTAGATGTTGGATAACAGTGCGTTGTTGTTATTGGCGCGGGAGTTTCGAGAGAGAATGGTTTCGATCAAGTAAGATGGACATCATTGCAAACATTCACGTCTGTAATTGATTTATTGTAAAGCTTGATTTGAAGGTTACTTACCATAGAAAACTATACTGGTAAAAGTAACTTAGCTTTTCTCCAAAGTCTACTACCCCGATTATTCTTTGTTGACTAAGGGATTCAGTTCTGAAGTGTCAAAATAATGTTCCGCGTACACTTCCCCCTTGTATACAATAACATAACTTATCATTCTCACCGTGGGGAAATTAATCACTGCTTTTTGTCAAATCTTTCCGAACAATGAACAGTACATAGAGAAATTTACTCTTCTGTAGCATTTCTTTTGATTTTCTTTGAACTACTAAGATCCTTTTTCTAAGAGGGTACAAAAAAAAAATATTATTACACCACTAGATCTTTGGAAAACAGAGCTTAGTAAATTCTGCCAAAAAGATAAGGCATACCAATCATCCCTAAACTCGAAAGCAAATGGTCACAATTATATTTAAGTTTTGCTTAACATGAAATTAAAGTGACAAAAACTGGATCTTGTTCCTTTGTAGCCATTAATTTAATAGTGTTTTAATGGTTCAGTGGACACAGCTTATCATGGTTCGAAATAACTGTAGCAAAAATGAACATCTGAAAGGTTTCTTATCCTGTGTGAATGTAAGCTTGTTATAGGCAGGTGTTTTGTGTTTTAATTAAAACAAAATCTTTCAGAAAACGTGAAGCATGTTTTCTTGTTATCAAATTTATTTTTGTTTACAATTGACATGGATTTCAAAATTAAATTCTACCATTGGAAATTAGACTTTTCTCTATTAACATTTTAAATAAGTCCCTTTCCTTTTTGTTTTTCCATAATAACATTGGAAGGTATATTTATGTTATACTAAGTACCTCCTCTTCCTTAGCTTTTTGTGGGCTTCCTGTAAAACGTGAGGATTTGATGGAGAAAGGTGTAGGATAATATATGCATAGAATGCTGATTGATGCTAAAAATACAAAAACAGATGATTATTCTTTGTCATAAATTGAATGATCTTTCAATTAATTTAATTTAAAGTATTGTAAAATGATAATATATATGATGCAAAAAGGTAGCAAGATAGGGAAGTAGGGAACAAAAGATAATTATTTTGAAATATAGCCCTATATTGCAAATGTGTGGCTTGGTTACATAATCTCACGTGATTGTATGGTATATTGGTACATTGCATCTGCCAGGGGCTTCATTTTAGTGGAGGTTTAAGGTCGCAGAGGACACCTTGGGCTCATTGTTAAACATTTATTTAAAGTATATGAACAAGGAACACAAACTTCTTTTGACAGCGTTGCAAGATATTCTGGTGGGTGTCCAGGGTTTCTAGAGACTACTCGGTGATTAGCAAAAATTTACCCCAGAAATGCCTGCTAGTGACAGAAAAATCAAAGTATTTTTAAAGGAGGATATTAATTGTGTCATATTTGTTTCTCAATACTTTATTGGATGGAAACAAACTAATGCTAATAGAGCTACAATAATTACTTGGTCACTCTTAGTTTTTCAGGGTCCCTGAAATTAAAATTTTCCCCAGGGAAACCACCCTGACTCCTCTAATAGCGCGATAACCCACTTCCAAACCTAGCCTCACTTGCGATTGCCTTTAATAATCTAATATCTTTTTGCCTGCTTAAATTTTTTCCCTCTTAAAATTTTCTGGATAATCCTGGGCTCATCAGGTACTTGAGTAGTCAAGGAGTTTTTGTTTCACTGACAGAGAATGTGACATTTTTCTCCTTAATAATAATTACTACCTTTGTGCAACAGATGGTTAGGCAGCTTGTTACAAATGGAGCAAACTCAATATGGGAACATTCACTGTTAGATCCAAATCAAATGAAGAGTGGATTAAGGAAACCAAACCAAAAAGATCGTGTGCAGTGAGTATGCTACTTGTATTAAACCTACTGAAATCACCTAAGCGAGACCGCAATCCATGTACAGCCTGTAACATACTGAAAGAAATAACTTGTTTCTTGAGATACATGTACTTGAAACCGCCATTATAAAGTCAGCAAGGCAACAGAGCCAAGTGTTGGCTTTACGGAGGTGTCAAGGAGGGTATTGTACTTTTTGGTGTCTTTGTACTTGTATATCCAGAGGAGTTGTTTAGGGGAGATTCTGCTGTACTAATAATCTATTGTTTAGACCTAGTATATGTCCTGTTAACTCATCAAAAATTTCTTTGATTTTGCTAAATTAATGTTATTTCGTAAAAGCAATCAACCAACTTATCTGTTGGTTTACTAATGTAATAAGCCCACATGGAATAGTGGAAGAAGGCATGAAAAACTTGCAAATCATGAAGGTTTGTCTTCTGTGTAATAGATCCTTGCATGGGTTTTCTCAAGTTTTGATTTATAAAGACCAGTTAGCAAATATCCATTAGCACTCCTGGAAAAAGCGCCTTAAAATTAGGAAACATAGCAATTTTATAGGTGATACATTAAAAGCGAGCAAAGATATTAATAAATATTAATACCAAAATTTCATAGTTGTTTTGTATGGTGGGGGGCACAAAATTACCCCCCACCATACAAACGTCTGTAAAATTTGGCGACTTTGCGGAGCTATATCTTTGATAGTTTTCAACAAATCACGTTCAAACTTGGTACATCTTTACTAATATTAAGGCATTCATTTTAGCCATGTTGATGGATTTGTGCTAGCTGGTCCCAGTCAAAAGTTGGAAAAACCATGGAGGAGTTTATTATTACAAGGATTATTCTTCGATTATTATTGCTATCCTTTGAAAAGATCCACTATAGGCATTTCACACAGAAAAATATTTTTTAGAAATGGCCCTAAGAAATGACTTTAGAAGCCAATACATAGCTACGTACATACATAACTTTATTTGTTTTCTTCGGATTTTAGAGTAGCCTAAAGGCTAGTATCTCCAATGAATTACACATACAACATCACACATAAAAAACATATTAACATGAAAACACAAACTGGTGGTAAAAGTAAACATCCTATTTATGAAACTATGGTAAAATGTTAACGATGTCTTTCTTTATTTTTTATTCTTAAATTTTTAGTCCCACTAAAGCAACCTTCATCAAGGCCAAGTACCAAAGACTTGCATTTGTTCCTCGTCTTCCATGTAAAGATGATGATACAATCACAGTTGCAGACCTCAGCCAGGTAGAATCTTGATTTTTGTTCTTTATTATTATAAATAGAACATGGCTGCTTGGAGATACAAAATTTCTCCCAATTCTTGTCTTGAACGTATTTCACTTGTTTGCTGTGCTCACTTATGCTTGTGAACTACATTTTTGACGCTACTCAAATAGAAATTTCATATCTCTGCACAGCTATGCCCAGGTAAGTGGAGTCTTAAAAACAAAGGCTGCTCAGACACCCAAAACTTGAAAACGTTAAGAGCCCCAGACAGAAAGCTCAGAAACTTCAGATAATTATCAGTTGAAAGTTTTAGGAGCCATAACTAATGTTGAGAAGTAGTGAAAAAAATAGCGTGGATTCTTCTAAGACAGCCAAGGTCAAGGTGCAGCTACAGGGGAGACAAGCAAAGTCCAGTATTAACTTTTTTGTAACATAAACTATATGAGATGGATAAGGTCAGATTAATATACAGATTGTATAATTACACAATAGTAGAAGCTAATAACAAACAATGAGCCAGTTTTTATTATAAATACAGTTAAACCTGTATTTAGCAGACCCCATATGGGACGGACTCCTTCATACAGGTTTCATTGCATGTGACAATACTTGTTGACAAGTGATACATTGTACCTTTTATGTTTCCATTTTAGCAACTACACTCAAGTGTAAGGACTGGGAATCTTGAGACATGTTTGAGACTTCTCTCTTTAGGTGCAAGAGCAAACTATTTTCATCCTGTAAGTGATAAGAAATCTTGTTAAAATGAGTCAAGAGTTGAGAATGCCAATGGTGGAATGTGGAAGATGTTTAACGTCATGAAAAATAAATTAATGAGGCCAGTGGCTTGCTTGAATTTGTGAGTCATAACAGAAAATGGCCACCATTCACGATTTTTATCCCCAGTATTCACAGGATACCCAACAGGAAACAAAATTAGCAAGTGGTCTGTTGACCTATTTAACTGTGTTGAGCTGCTGGCTTCTTTTTGGCTTTTTATGTTGACAACATTGTTGATTGTTCATTCACCATTTTTTTTTGTGAATTCTGTTCAGATTAAAAATTTTCAAATCAAAAACAATAATAATAAATAGTAAATAAATGAATAAATCAATCAACCTTTACCATAAGGTAATTTATACAAGGAATTGTACATGTAAGTCAGTTGGACTTACCTGTTATTTACTGTTAAGATTAATTAGCACTGAGGTCACTTTAATGATGCCTTGACTGTTGTTTTCTGTCAGGAAAGAAATAATACTCCTCTTCATGTAGCAGCTAATGCAGGGCAAGCGCTTCAAGTTGAGCTTCTGATCGTACATGGTGCTGATCCCACTAAACCAGACCTGAATGGAAAAACCCCTGTGGATTGTGCTATGTAAGTGATCAACTTTAAATCTTCAGTAAAGGTCATCTTTATCATGCATGACTAGGATAGGCCGTGAGATCCAGGGCTAACATTAGTAGTGGGCAGCCGGTTTTTTATAGCAGGCTACTGCAGTAAAAACAGCCAGCTACTCTAAGTTTGAAAATGAGTCAATATACATGTATATGTTGTGATTCAATTTTATCCTTGGGTTGATTTTAATTTTCTTTTGTTTCAAACTCATTATAATACATTATCATACCCAAAGACAAAGGAAAATAAATTTAAACCAAGGACAAAATTAAACCACAACATGTACACAATGTAGGAAGAATTCAAGGCTGTTCTCTAAGACAAATTGAAGGGAGACCATTGCTGTGACTCAATGAAATCCAGGGTGCCCAGTTTGTGATTTCTATGAAAAAACTTAGATTTCCTTGTCATCTTAACCCTTTAAGTCCCAATAGTGACCAACAACAATTTTTTCCTAACAATATCCATACAATGTCAAGAGATTAGGTTATGAGAATTAATAAACTGATCACCTTAGAGAAAATGCTTTGATCGTTTATCAAATTCACTCGACTCACTCTTTAAGGAAATGTATAGAGATCAGTTTGGAGAATTTGTACATGTATATTGGGGCTTAAAGGGTTAAAGCAAAAGTAAAGCACTATGGCTCACTGGGCACTGCTACATGTAGAGCACAGCCTTTGATTTGTGGGATAAGTAAATGGCTACTTTCCCTGAGAGACCAGCCACATAAGATCTGAATGACAGCCCTGACGATCTATGCATTTTTCATAAGTTTTAAGATTTCCAAATTCTTGTGGGAATATCGTTTATGAATTTTGTCCAAAAGAAAATATTACTATGTACCTTTTCAGTAAGGCACATGCACTTGTGTTACATACATGAATACAAGTTGTAATATTTTAATTGTCTTAGCGACCTCCATTCTCCATAGAAATGTGAAAAGTTGCAAACTGAATGTATATGTACCGTTAAGAGGACTTGAAGAAAATAATTTCATTCTCAGATCATGCAAAAAACTGGTCACAGTTAGTTTCCTTTTGTATTCAATGCATGTACCTTATGAAGTTCTCTAATAATAATAATAATAATAATAATAATAATAATAGTAACAATAATAATAACATCAAAGGTAAGAAATTGAGTGTTGCTTTTTAGAAAGAGCTTTTATAGAATGACTGTGTAAGTCTATTTTCCTGAACATTGCAGACTTATAATCTGATGTGAGCAATGTTATTTCTGCAGGGAGGCTGGCTATACAAATATTGCCCAGCGACTTATTGAAGTTCAGTTTGAACTTACAGACAGACTTACTTATTATTTATGTGGCAGACGACCTGGTAAGTGCTCTTTTCCACTTTCTTTTTTTTTTTTACAACATCAATACCTTCAACATTATCATCATCATCATCATTATCACAATCATTGTAGCTTATATGATCATTATCATTAATATATTTTTTTATGGAGAATTTGGCTGCTTATGTGTTTTTTCATTGTTCAAATTTTCATTGTCTTGAGAGAATTTAAACCAGTTGATTTTTGTAACTAGAGGTAATCATTGATGACGGATCTGGGTTCACCACTTATGGAAACGAAATCGAGTTGAAAGGGGTCCAGTTTCTCGGCCAAAATGCCTCTGATAAAATTAGTAGGGGTGGCTAATTTGCAGTCGCTCATAATAGCTCAAAAATTTCTGCCTTAGTGCCACAGGAACACCAGATTAGGATGCGTTCTGACAAATGCTTTAAATGAATTAATGAATGAATGATTGAGTGATTGATTGATTGATTGATTGTTTGAAGGATTGATTGAATGAATGAATGAATGTTTCCTTTTGTCTTGGACTACCATAATGGTCTGAAACAAAGAAAAATTGCCACAATGAAAATCAGTACTTGTTTAAATGTGCGTAACTTGTAATCTCCTTGGTGTTTTGAAGTTACAGTGTGTATGAAAGTCATTGTTTAAACCACGTCTTTAAATTTGTAATTTCAGACCATCAAAATGGAGTTCACTACCTTATTCCCACCATGGCAGAAAGGTACATCATTTTTGTTTCACAGAAGGACACCTTAACCTTGTTATACAAGCATGACTTTCAGACCAGTTCAAGTATAGTCTTGTCCCAGTGCTCTCATCTCTTTGTGGTTGTTGTTTTACCCCTTTAAGGCCCAATATCCACATACAAATTCTCCAGATTAGTCTCTATACATTTCCGTAGTTGATGATTTTATTAATTCTCATAACCTTTTGTCTTGATTGTGTATTGGTGTTGCTAAGAGAAAATTTATGGTGATCCCTTTTGGGAATTACTAGTTGTCTGAAATGCATACCAGTTAATAACTTTAATAGTTTAACAATATTATTTTAGTCCTTATCGTTGTTATGTTTTAACCATGAAATGTGTTGCTTTGCTTATAGTTGTCTGGATTTATCAGATGATGCACAAAAAGCTAAACTAAAACTACAAGCTGTAAGTTGTTTGAGGAGTGTTTTCATGCTGTTAATGATGTGCATCTAGTAATAATTATTATTATTATTAATCTCGCTTGCTTTAGCTGTGAGACTTAAAAAATGCAAGCATATTTTTGCATGTGCACACCAAAAGGGGGTCCCAGGTGTTCCTAGCGGAGTCCGTGGAACCTTGGGATAAGAATGGTGGCGTGACAAAAGCCATGCATAGAAAGCTTGCGAAATATTAATGTAAAAGATGTCGAGCTTTTCCGGAACGGGACAGTTCATGATTTCTATCGCTTGAAAGCATTGATTACTTTGGAACAAGTGATTACTTCACTGGTTGAAAAAAAGAAGAGTCTTAATGAGCAAAATGATTTCCACCACATGCTTTCTTAACTTGTCAAGACAACACTTGTAATACTTGTTGACTTCTTCTTTATGAACAGTTGAGTCACCATCTGTTTGAAGAATTAGCTTCTGATGTGTATGATGAAGTAGACAGAAGAGAGTGTGATTCAGGTACAATTAACATTTACTCCATTTCCTTGAATAATAGCTGTCCCTTGATTAATTGCCCCCCTCGAATAATTCCCCCCCTTTGATGGAAATATTTAAAATAATCGCCTCCCTCAATTAATAAATCCCCCACCCCACCCCTCTTATCACTTAAAAAACAGGGTTTGCACGCACTTTGAAAGTCCTTGAAATTTAAAAAAAAATTCAAGGCCTTGAAAGTCCTTGAAAATTACAGTCGGTGCTTGAAAGTCCTTGAATTTCCGTGCTAACTTTATCCAACCCGGCAAACACTGAAAGACCTTCAGGATAATATTGCTCATGTTGCGGAGAAAATAAGAAAGACGTAGACTCTAGCTTCATAGAAAACAAGGTTATTTTGTCTTTTTTTGGAAGCTTGCTAATTTGTCGTCTTAATGTTCATTTGTCATTAGTTTGGCTAGCAACACAGAATCAAAGTGCTCTTTTAAGTGACACCACTACAGTACCCTTCCTTCCAGTTAATCCATCATTTTCTTCAACAAGAAATCAGGTAGGGAACCCATTGCAACTATTATTATATGATTATTATTAACAAGTGTTCATTCCAAGTGTTGATTTAGTCCAGCATTGTTGAGTCTTGCTGAAACTGCAAGGATTTATTAGAACATGGTGACCAGACAAGGGAGCATTAGTCTTACAGGTGTCTTAATAAATTCGGAAAAGGAACTATCGGGTTTTATTTAGAAGGTGTGGTACTTCACCAGGTCACAAGGTTACTTACTTTTACTGAAAAAGATGCATGAGAAAATCATTTTGATAATTATCTAAAGTAGGGGATTGTACACATGACTTCCAGTTATGTCATATTGGTGTACTTTCTATGTTTATATATTATTTCTTTTCATGAACAGGGCAGACAAAAGTTAGCATTGTTTAATGCTAAGGAGTTTGCAACATTAATTGTTGATATATTGAATGATGCAAGGCGGCGGGAACAAGACTCCAATCCTGATCTTACACAAGGTATGGCAATGTTACTTTCTTAATGGTAACTGTCCATTGCACTGCACATCAGAGAGGGGTTGCTATTTTTTATGGTGGTTTGCCTCTGATAAAAAGCCTATCTCCCACCTCATAGAGTTGTTGTGGTACATGTAGAGGGCAATACATTAACATTAATATTGTCTTGTCTCATCTTGTTTGCGAATAATAGTAAGGGAAAAAGGTTGGTGCATGGCACTTGATGGTGTGATTTTTGTCAGTTAAACATTAAACAACATTGTATGGGTTGATGTTATGACCCATTGCCCAGCAGTGCTCAAAAACCACAAACAACTCTTTGGGACCTTGGAAAAGGTGACCTTCACTGCTTATTAGTGGTAAATAGACCTTTTTAGCGATGCGATGGCCATATTGGATTTATTAGATTTAAGGAGTATTATGGGATGCCCTGGGGGCATGAGTGAGCACAATCCGATATACTCGTTCAGTATTTACACGCCCTTTTCGGGCCAATTTTTCTTTAAGTTTTCCTAGAAAAAGATTGTAATAGGAAAAAAATCGTTGTGCTGTGTTTGGATGTAATGATGATCGCCTTTGTCCCAAGAAATATACATTGAAGTTTTCTTTTTGCCCAAAAAGTGCGCGTACAATGTAAATACTGAGCGAGGGCCCCCTAGGTATCCCATCATACTCCTTAAATCTAATAAATTAAATATGGCCACCATACCGGTAAAAAGGTCTATTAAGGGAAATTATGTTTGGGAATTTGGTAAAGTAACCTCTTAATACAGGTTTGACTTTGTAGTTGCTGTTGACCTATTTCTATTGAACTATTCTTACTTTTATTAGCTGTATCCTTAACTAAAAAAAGTGTAAAAAGACTTAATCAAAATTTTTATCCCCTTTATAAAATTGTAAATAAATAAGCAATTCAGCCTCCTGGCTGCAATTTGATTATTTTAATAAACCTATCTATCTGTCTATGTACCTTCACAGGTTTTGTTGAATCACATTCACATATTTTCCCCATTGAAGAAGGTGAATATGATCATGAATATGATGAAGTACCATCAGATGAGGAAACTGCAGACAAAGATTCAACACCAGAGGTATAGTGGGGATTCTGTTGTTTATTTATAACTTTTAATTTTTATGATGTCAATAAGTTTGTGCTTTATTTTGCTCTATTTTCAATTAAAATTAGTGATTTGCCCCCGGGGAGGGGACTCTCACAAAAAAGTGACGAAATGCTCATTGGAAAATTCAAATTAAACCCCTAAGGGAGACTAATGTGGGTGTTGCTTAAGCTTAAGCTGACCCCTAAGGGAGATTTTTGTATGGTCAGTGTCAGGACATTTTTTGTCACTACACTGTAATTACTAAGTGATACCTGAATGGGTAAATATGGTGACCTTCCATCCCAAACACCATAAGTGAGACCAAAATCTGCAATTTACACCCTAAATCAAAACGATGAGCATCCCCATCACTTTTGTGGGAGTCCATCCCCCCCTCCCCCCACCGGATTGCTCAGTTGCAAACAATGGTAGATTCATTTACATCTCTGACTTAAGATAGTTGTGGTATGGAAACATGATACTTTCCCTCCCCCACCCCCCTCCAAGCAATGTTGTGCCTCTGTTTGGCCCACCTATAGGAAACAACAAATGCCCAACTTTGAATGGAGGGAGGGGTTCAGTTCAGTTCAGTTTTATTTAGCCAAAGTTTAATACAATAAAATACATGTAACAATTGCAAGTTGGCAAGGTTAGGGTAAAGGGGTGAAGATTATTTTGTTCTGCTAAGTGTCTTAGTTAAAGACACTGTGAAGACAGTGTTGCAACAATTTTGTCACTGATTGTACATGCACCTCACATATGAATTCAATGCTCATTTTGTACTCAAGAATGGAGGAATGAATCTGACATTGGCAATAAGTAATGGATTCAGTTTTCAAATGTTGTTTTAACCCATTGAAAGAATCTATTACAGTAATACATTTGACCTGTCTTGACTGTAAAAGGACTTGCGGTTTGTTTTACTAGCGTTTGTCATGATTCTATTTTTTTAGACCCCATCGCAAATAACTTCAAAAATTCAGATTGAAAAGGTGAGTATGACTGCATTCATGTTGTGTGATAATCTAGGATTTTTTTTGTACAACAGTCGCCGTGGCATTTTCTGAATTAAATAATTATATTTAATATTACATTTTTATGATTCTCTGCACAATGAAATACTTTTCCTTTGCAGTTAATGTACAAAAATCGGCTTAATTATTTGCCACGTTGTCCTAACTTGTGCTAAAGGCGCCAGGATTTTCTGGTATTTTCCTCGTTGTTGTTTTTTTTCAACTTTGTAAATGACCTCTTTCGTGTTCTCCGTGTTTTGATTACTGATTTTGCTATTTTCTTCGTCACCTTGTGTACCGTCTTCTTCTTCAATTTCATTAAACATTAAGATGCAGACATTGTTCTAAATGTGTCAACTCAACGGAAATATTTGTGGAAATGAATAGGGACCTTAAGCAACGACGAAGACGACGACGGCAGTGAAAACGTCGCTAAAAAAAAGAATTTGCGTTCTGTCAAACTTAATCGCGTCTATTTGGACCCGCTCAATATGTCAAATGCAGGCGACTTTTCATGGAGTCGAATTCTTAAGGATTTTATTCAAGTTCAAAAAGAGGAAGGAAAGTTCGTCGTCGTATGTCCACGTCCTCCATAAAGCGGCAAATTAGGAGGTTTTACGTCGTAGTCGTGCAGTGGACGTCAAAGAAATCTACTAAAAGCGTGATGCAAGTGCAGAGCTGTTGTTTTCATCATTAAATCTATTGTTTTTTGAAGTTGTCGTCGTTGTAGTTGCTTAAGCTCCCCAAGAATAATTCTCAAACCTCAGGCTCTGTGTAAATTCACTTCTCTCTGCTTCAGGGAACCACCACAAGCTTTCTAGAGGAAGACTCCGTACCCATGGAGCGTCATATGAAAGTAGAAACTGCCTTAGCTACGGCTAATGTAAGTTTTATGATTATTACTGTTGGCAGCAATCAGATTGCAGCTGTTTCAGGTGGGAGGGGCACGAATTTTAGGACTGTTTTTTAAAACGAAATGTGGATGAAAGGAAATTTGAAATATGATTGTATGTAGGGTGTAATGTTTTGATAAAGTCTTTGTTGTCTTTACAGGCCCGTGTACAGCAGCTCCTTCAAATCAATGCTAATCAGATTAATGAAATTCAGAATCTTCAATCAGTGGTTAGTAGCAACTTCCAGCAGTGCTGGTCACTATTCACTTTCACTGTTTTGTCCAAACGTCAGTGATTTTCCGTGTCAGTCTTGTTCAGGATGTCTCTCACTTGGACCTTGTTGTTTGATGGCTGATTGGAACTCATTTCAGCCAAGTGGAAGAGGCGCGGGAGACATGTGGAGGCTTGGAAGGAAATGGAGTCTTACGCGTCTCCTCCTCGCGCGTCTCCCGTTCTCGTTACCTTTCAGCCAAGCGGAAGAGGCGCAGGAGACGTGCGAAGGCATGGAAGGAAAAGAAGTCCCACGTGTCTCTTTCTCGCGCGTCTCTGTTTCCGTTACCTTTTTGTCTAGCGGAAGAGGCGCGGGAGACGCGCGAAGGCATGGAAGGAAAAGGACTTCCTCGCGCGTCTTCTGTTTCCATTACCTTTTAGCCAAGCAGGAAACGACGGCCACGCCAGCTAGGCTTATTGTATTGTCTCCTTGCTCTTTTTTTGTTCTTTTTAGTCTTAAGGGCGTGATTGTTTCTTAATTCTTGGTTAGGTTCATAAGCTACAGGATGAAAATAAGGCACTGAAAAGTCAGCTTGGAATTCCAAATGGCGGAAGTCTCACTGCCATCAGTGATGATAATGTATTCACCCCTAAGGTACGTTAATACATTTACTGCTGAGGTAATGACTTGTAGGCTGCCTGTCTGGCTGGCATTTAAGGTGACTAAGTCACGAGCAGGTCAATTCTGTGCGATCATCATTAATTAGTACCTCTGCCCATACGTAAAAAGCTGTTGTAGAGTTATGAAGAAGGTATCAAACAATTTTCATCAGGGCCGAGCAATGGCCACAATAACTTTTTAGTGATTTTGCTGACATGGCTTTAAAACTTGAAAAAAATTTGCCCTATAGGCAATTTTCGAGTTCCAAAGACACTCACTTTCAAAACGAGGCTAAGTGCCAAACCTTTCTTGTCAAAATAAGCTTATATGCATGAGAATAAATTATTATTTTCATACCGTTGACTTTGCATTTTGCCACACTTTAAAACAAAGGCTTCTGGGCAACTGGGAAAAGTCCTAGTTTAAGAACTAGTGAATTCTGTCCTTAAACGACGGGTGAGTGTAGTTTTTTGGGGGAATTCTTGCACAAGACCTGTACTGGGAACCGAGGCAAGTATCCCCTGAATAGAGGTTGGGCAAGGGTTTGTTAATAATTTACAGCAAATAAAATATTTTTTAAAAAATTCTGCTTGGGAATCTTCTTCAGTCATTATTTCAAGCACCTAAATAATGTATGAAAAATCGACATTGCGACATTGTGTGTAGGATTTCCACAAATACAGTCCATCGATTTAAGTGAGATAGTTTAGAATGTGAAAGTTTACATCATTGTGATAAGTGTACACGTAAAGTTATCAACCCTCTTTATGGTCAGTCACGTTTTGAGTGCATAGGTGTCCCCTGAATGGAGGTTAAACCTGGGTTTTGGGACCCAGAAAAAGTGTCCCTTCCCCTGATTGGAGGTGTCCCTTCAATAGGGGTGACAGATTCAGAGATTATGTGAACGTTTTTCCGGGACCAAATTTTGTATCCCCTGAATGGAGGTGTCTGTTGAATAGAGGAGTCCTAAAGGAGAAGTTCCACTATAGCTGAAATGACTTTTGGGCTGGCACATGATAGCGAACGTTTGCCCGAATGGCAAGCTGTAAAACTGACTTTCTTTGCACCCTGCGTCTTTATGATGGCTCTAACTCTCTAATGCTCACCACCGCAGAACCTTGTTACAAACGGCAGAGGGTCGACTATGTGAAAAAGTCGTAGTTTTATGATTTAATCTGCTTATTACAGGAAGAAAGTGACGACGAAGATGATAAAGTGGATATCGAGGAAATTACACCATATGAAGCCCCAGGCTCTCTGCTAAGAAAACGCACTACTCAGCCCACCCCCACGGGGCATTCTCACAATACAACTAGAAGCAAAATTGTCAATCCTTACGACAATGTGGCAGACTCGGCAGAAGAGCAAGAAGAACGCAGATATCTTAATGTTGATGAGATGCGAGAACATGAGAGAATGAGTTCCTGTAAGTTTAGTCAGTTGGGTTATTTACTATACACAGAGGAACAAAATTTTTCCCCAAGGCCGAGCATTATTCTTGGGTTAACTATAAACAGGGTCTATGAGTTCTCTTAGTAACAAACCTTGTTTCTGCTATAACCGCCTCTCAATTAACACGGCCCATAAATTTAAATTGGCAAAGCCACAGTCTTGTGTAGACAGTGACAATATATGTATGTATACGTAGCAAACACGAATTTGTACCACATAACCAAGTGTTCATCTCCTTTTTATTAACTAGCCTGCGTGGCAAGCGTTTCTAATCGAGTTATTGGCCGAAAGTTGGAGGGAGAGCAAAAACAACTGGTCCCAACTTTCTCGAAGAAATTACGCGGAAACGCTTGTTATGTCGGCTAGTTGTTACTGTTCATTAAATCCTTACCAAAATAAGAAGTGTCATGTTCTTTTCTTTCATAAGATTTTTTTTGGACATTTTTTAACGTAATAGCCCACGTTCGATATATTAAAATTCAAACATCACTCCGAGGCTTTCTGGTCATTTTTCTATATTTGGTTTGGTTTGGAAAGTGCGAGACAATGGAGTCTTGAAAATTTTGCAATTTTGACCCTAAAGTCTCAGAGACATATTAGAATTTTAATATATCGAACGTGGGCTTCTTAGGACATTGTCAACTTGAGTCTCGCGTTTGCCGTTTGCCGTTTGCCGTAAGCGTGATTCTGAATCGGCTCTCTAAGACTGTTTATTTTCAATTCGATTTGTTTTAGCGGACAGTCCTTTTGATGATCCGCTAGATCAGAAAGCTGTAAAACTGATTCATGCGGTCGATGACTTGGTAAACCAAGCAACGCAAAATTCAAGACAGCCATCACAAGAGGATGTGGTGCGGTGCACAGAACAGATCACCAAGAAAATTCAAGAACTATTGCTGTCCGCACAAGCTGGGAGACATAGCTGGTAAACACAATGCTAGGTTAAAAGGCGCTTCTGCCGCCATGTGTTAAAGCTTAGTTCATTAACGCTCCGGGAGGGATGTTGCTTAAACGGGGAAAAGGGACTGGAGAACGAGCGCGGGGAATGGGAAAGTAAAAAGTGGGAACAAAGTGGAGAATTGGAATTGAAGTTACTCATAGGGCTAGGTTTCAAGTTAGGTTTTTTTCCCAATTTCCATTTTTCCTTTCCCCGCTCCCCGTTCTGTGCTTCGTGCTCCCCGTTCTGTGCTCCGTGCTCCCCGCTCCACGTTCCTCGTTCCTCGTTTCTCGTTTTGGTAACCTCCCTCCCGGAGTGTCTTTAGCTCCAGGCTTGTTGCTTGCACTCTCTGTCCATGACCCGTAGAGGTAACTGTTACTTGGTTACACTATGCAAGACGCCCATGCTGATTAATACAGTGGTTTTTCACGAGTGTGGAAGGAATAGACCTCTTTAGCTTGTATGTTTTATATCCCCAATGAAGGTCTCTGGGGAATTTGACCCCCCAGTCTTTTCATATGCACGTGAATAAGGCAAAACTTGAAAGAAACAGTTTTCTGGAGTACTATCACATGATCTTCATGAGGAAAACAAACACAAGCTAAAGACGTCTATCGTCACTTAAGTAAAATCCAACTAGTGGTCTATTATCAATGCTGCGTTCTGATTGGTTCGGCTACTACTAGGCTATATGTTATAGCCCACTAGTAGCGAAAAGCGCGGGCTTTTGGCGGCAAAAACGGATGAAAGGCTAGCTTTAACTAGCTAAAAGTTTTTTATTCTCGATATTTTTTACCAACTGCTTGGATTTTACTAAAACAATTATTCCTCTCGCCCTCATGGCCTCTGAGTCAATAGCCCATTCGGCCGTCGGCCCCATGGGCTATTGACTCAGAGCCCATTCGGGCTCGAGGAATAATTGTTAATTATCTTAATAGTTTTACGCTTTGTGATTAGCTGAAAAATCTCGCGCCACTTTCTAAATAAACCAAGGATGACAGTTAAAGACACAAACGTTTTCCCGCGCCACATTAAAGAGCTGCAAGTTCTGATTGGCTCATTAGATTGGCTGTCTTTTTTATATGGGAGTAGCTGCCTTCGTTCCGTATTCCGTTTTTAGGATCGCTAATTGACTTTGTTTTTCTTTTAGTTTTATTCCATGTTCCAGTAATATTTTCACTGCTGTTAATGATATGGCGACCTTGTTTCCGGAGGTAAAGACATGATTTATTTTCAGATGTACATGTAGTTTGAATTGCATGAATCGCTTAAATTGGGCGAACCCTCGCGTTATTTGTGTGTTTTATAGTTATCTGTAGTTGTTTAATTTTCTCAGTCTGCAAAGAAGGATTTAATCGCCCCATGTAAGGTAATCGAAGAAGTCTTGGTTTCTGGATTCCGCGCCGCGGATTCTGGATCCAGGTGCTGGATTCCAGTCTTTGTGAGTAAAAATTTGGTCTGGACTTCAATCGTTCGTGGGATTCCTGATTCCAAATGCCAGGATCCCAGATTCTACAAACAAAATTTTCCCGGATTCCAGAATCTGGATTCCCTTACATTGGGCGAATGTAAGGTTAAAAGCACACAAGTGCGAATTATGTGTGAATTTGCATGAGGTCAAGTTTTTAATCGAACTGCTATTTTTTGTCTCCATGTGCGCTATATAAGTACCCTCGTTTGTCCATACTAAATCATCTACCAGGTAATCAGTTGTAAATTTATGAACTACCCCTGACTTGGCTGTTCTTACATGTCTTGCATAGACATCTAGCCTTTGTCAGGAGCTCAAAACCCAGAGCTGGCATCTTTCATGTATTTTCGTCACGGCGTTTTGACCGACCAGTTTATTTCAAGAACGATTTTGCTGCGAATCTAGAATATCTTTCAACTCCCACAAACAGTCAGGAAAAAACTACAGACCTAAAGTTGTTTTGTTTGTTTGCTTTTTATTTTTTTACTTTTTAATCACGTTTAGTTTTCTTCTTCAATTGGTATTTTACACTTCGAATGCGCTCATAAACGGAGCGGAACGTCCATTTTGTTGGGGAAAGGTGCTCTAAAATTTATCTAAATATAAAGCGGTCCGAGGAAATGCGGTGACATAGACCTAGTATGGGAGTTTTTCGGTCCTGCCTGTATGCAGACGTCTCCCATTTCCATTGTTGTATGCGGAATAGTGAGCAGCCAGAGGAAATAGGGGGGCACAGCATACCCAGGATTTTCTAACACAATTTCATTGTTTTAGGACCCGGATGTGGACAGTATGCGCGTGTCACTTCAGCTGATGAAGAGCAGCGCTGCCAGGCTTCAGGTGGAATGCAAGAGTGCTGTACTACCCGGCAATACCGTAGACATGGCATTTCTTACCCAACAGGTCATACAATGCGCTTATGACATCGCCAAAGCTGCTAAACAACTTGTTACTACATTCTCAGTTGAATAGAAACTGCTCTAGGTCATTTTTCAATACTTGAAGAGCGAATAGTACTTTTTTACGGCAGGGCTGCAAATAATTTTTCTGTTTTAAAGGGACACTTGTCCGACCAAGTGCAAGTGTTGGTCCCACAAATCAGAAACGTTGTCGAGCAAACATTGTTTTGAGGGGGCTGTGTCCGGCTGTCTAGTTCACTGGTTTTGTATGTGTGCTTCAAGTGTTCATTTGAGAAATTACTTGTGAATGACAAAATCACAGCATCGTGTTAGTACAGGTAATAGCATGATTTATAGTGATACTTTGCATAAATACCACGAGTGATGTTTCGTAATTGTTATACGTAATTTCACAAGCTGTGAGGCAAGTGAAATTTGAGACAATTTTAAAATATCACGAGTGGTATTTTTACCAAATATCACGTACAAATCATGCTATTATTTGTTTATACTACTACCCAGACTACTACCCGCAAAAGGTATTTCAAATTAAGCTGAAATACCACTGCTCTAAGCCAATCAAATTGCAGAAATATGCGGCGTTTATCGCTTGCCTTTTTAGAACTGGTTATTACAGTTAAACTGTGCGGTGGAATGTTCTTTCGTTAGAAAAAAAGACATGCCAACCAGGTAAAAGAGCTACGTCATGGTTAAGGTATCTTGAAAGTAATTCATACTGACCAGCTCCATCCTAAACCATTCTTAATCCTTTATAGACTAGTGTACTATTTCCTGTTTGATGCCGGTTTTTTGTGTTGTAACAATTTTTAATATTTTGAGGTTTCCTTTAATTTCAAGATAATTTTCTCCGTTGCAATGTCATGGAATCACCCAAAATATCATTACAGGACCTCAGCTCTTATGCCTCGTTGTCAAAACCGCTATTAGAGCGGTTTTCATTTGAGTATCGTAAAACCAAAACCAAAGTAATTACTCTAGCCAATCACAAAGGACACAGACAATACAGTGAACCAATTAAAACTCGAAGTAATTACATGTAGCTGACGCAAAGCGCGGGAAAATGCATTGACACAATTGGTTTTGGTTTTCCTTCTGGCGCGAATCTTTTAAGCCAATTAGTAAACGCAAAACCAATTACCTTTCGACACTCAAATGAAAACTAACTGTAATAGAGCGGTTTTCACTTGACTGTAACCTAGTGTATTTACTTTGGTTTTGGTTTTACGACAGTCAAGTGAAAACCGCTCTAACGTGTAATGTCTCTCTTAACCTGATGGCACTTCATTCATTGCTTTATTTCGGATATGGGAGAGAATAGCCTGCGAGCAAGCTCTCCAGTTAGGTATTCGCGAGAACTCGCGCGAGAGCCGCACGCGAAAGGAGATCTCTCAGACATATCACACGTTGAAACAAAAATGTCCAACTCCAAATAACCCACAACATTAGCTCCGTTAATTTAATGTGTTAGCTTGCTCCATGAAAAATGCAGTATTTTAATGGTAGATATGAAAAGTATCGTTGGAGCAAGTGTTCTTGGTTACAGTGGAACCTCGATATAGTAAAGGGCCAAGGGACTGTATACAGAGGTTTCGTTATACATCTAGGTTCTTTTCCATATATTTTACTATTACTGGGGTAAAGAAAATCGTCAGTTATACCGAGGACTTCGTTATGTAGTGGTTCGTTATATCGAGGTTCCACTGTACAAAGTGTTAGTTATTTTATATCACCTGTGTTTCAAATTACGTTATCCCGGAGAGACCGTGGAAAGCGTTATTAGGTGATTTACGTTTTTATAGGTTTACCCACATTGAGTGTCAAGCCACAAGATTGGGTAGTCTATTAGCTTTCTTTCAAAAAATCAACATAATTCAGAATTTGTACTATTAAGCTAAGAGTTATTGCAGCCACAGTTATTAGAAACCACTGAGTTTCATTTCTACAAAATGTTACATATTCCAATGATTCGCGAAAGGTTTTTTTTTTTTGTAAATCTTGAAATATTATGACAGTCTCTTTTCTTTTCATTCAGTATTTTCCATTGATTCAGAAAGAAATTCAGATTTATAGACTATAAAATATATATATATTATATAAACATTCTTAAAATATATAATTGTAGCAATACTAGGTTCAAAAGTCTGATAAATATTTCTTAAAATGTGTGCGCCGTTGTTCAATGCGTGTTTTACGTGATAGAGTGCCGTTTGGGTGGGCTTTAACGAAGTAATTTGATTAATTTAGTGGGTAATCAATCCTGTCTTCAAATCCTTTCGCTAAGCCCTGGGGACAAGGTTGGTAAATGAATGGAACAATAGCCTTACAAAAGATATTTTTTAGCGGGAAAATAAGCGCTGCGCGTTTTATTGATTCCTGCTAAACTGACAGATGACATGAACCAATTCTAGGGAGTCAGGCCAAACAAACATCACTTAAACGAGGTTTACATGTTATTGCCCTCTTATGCTAGTATCCGTACTTCAAGCAAGAAGTTTGAAAAGAGATATCGTCAGGAGTCTATCAATATTGATGGACTCTTATTTCATCAAATAAGGTAGAAAGCTGGCCCTCATGGAGGTTGGGCTATATACGCTCCTCTTCTAACTCTTATTTTTTAGCTACAGTTGATGAAGTATATAGTAAACATGAAATCAAAATTACAAAATGTTCATTTTTGATTCCCAAAGGCTGCAATTTCTCCCTCGTTCTCCAGCCGACTTGTAGACAATTCCCAACACCATAAGGCGCTGCTCCTGATGATTCGAGAGGGAAAAAAGTTGGTGAGCGTTCTTCGATGATCTTTTTAGCACTTACGAAGTTGTCTGATACGTACCCCAAAGATGCACCTCAAGTTTCCTTCAGCCTTGCTAGTCTGCAGAACAGGGGGTATTTTTCTTCGCGTTTTTCAGTCCAGCGAAGGCAAGCGCGAAGCTTGTTCAGAAGATATAGACTGCCTTAAGCCTGAGATCCTGCATTGCAAGTGCTGGGGCGGTAGAGAATATTAATAATAACATAAACATCAGATGACCAAAAATACCGGGTAAAATTTGACCGGAAATAAATGTAGGACAATAAACAATGGAAATATAGAGTCACAGATTTTTGTCTTTTTTTTTCCCAGAAGGGAGACCATGTGTTTACCAGTTAAGGAAAAGGGGAGGGCCGCGATAAAATGAAAAATCCCCCAGTCCTCTCCACCCCCATTTAAAAATCTACCTTCCCTAAGAATTTGAGCAGGCCCACTCCTTCCCCGACTTCGTATTTTCTCTCATTTTTTAACATTTTATTTTTCGCTTTCAGAGTTTACAAGATGCGAACAATTTTCACAGTTTCGGACGGAGGAAGAAAAGGGAGGTTCCCCCACCCCGTTTCGGTTGAAGTAGACAGAACGCTCGTAAGGTAAAAACATTTCAATAGTTTTTTTATATTATTATAGTTTATAGTGAAACTTTTTCTGCTGTAAAATTTCTTGTACGCCTTGCTTATTCACCCGCTTTTTAAAATACTGATACAAACAAACAAACAAACAAACGTGCAAAGGCACTTTCACCTACCCGAAAGGATTTCGTTTATTTTGTGCATTGTTATATCAGAGCGTTATTTACTTGCAACACGGGGCTCTCCTTGATTCCTGAGAGAAGTGCTTTATCTGCCCTAGCATGCACCAGTTTTTTTTATCAGTGAATTGAGCCGGTGAAGTGATCAAATAAAGAAAACGACAACTTCGGTACTACTGCTTAGCCGAAAAGACGTCTGCGCTTCGAGGTGATAGAACTTTGATTCCTGTCGTCTCTTTAGAAGGTTAAGGCAATGTCTACACTATAAACCCGTTCAATGACCCGGGGGGTACTCCTATGATGGCCTATACGGGGAGGCTCCGCCCGAAAAGGGTCCCTTTTTCAGGCCTCAGGTATTTGAAAGTGTAGGGATTTCACTAGTTGAAGTATTTTAAACGGTAGGGAAATCTGTCATTTGGGTCTGTGAAAGGGCTAACAGGTGAATTTTATAAAGTCAAGAAAACGTTTTATGTTTATGATTTATTCCTATATAAAAGATAGTGTATTTACACAGGTTAAAAGGGATGCAAAGTAGTAAACAAGGTAAGTCAGCAATTTTTTCTGGAAAGTACGTACCTTCCAGTACTGAAGAAAACGAAAACCTATCCATGCGATCCCACTGTACGGCATAAGAGGGTATACGAAAGGGGTACCTTTTTCCTGAAAAATGGTATATAAAAGGGTAAGGGGTTGGACCTCGGGGCGGAGCCTCCCCGTATAAACATTTGTTGAGTCCTCCCTCCCCCCCCCCCAACCTCTGAGTCAAATGACTGCCACGAAGAGTAGCATTGAGAGAGGGTTATGGGCTCCTGATAGAGACCTGTCCGATATGTGACGATCCACTTTCAAGATCGGCGCGTCGCAGCCTCTCTCTTCTAAAGACACCGCTTCGAGACCCCTGTTTTTATGTGTGAAGAGAGGCTCTACCCGGTACGATTTTCGTGCCGGTGCAAAAGCTGTTCCCCGTACCCGGAAACAGATGTTTAGAGGACTGGAACTATCAATTGTGGTCAGCGGATACGCAAAAAATGACAACAGCGCGAAAATGGCGGCCAGTGGAGGGAAGGACATTTTGGCCGCATCTCCTCCCAAAATCAGTAGAGATAAAATCCTGTCAGATTTCCCATTACACTGGCACATTTGGCATAAAGATTCTGCTTCGCTTGAGGAGGAACTTGCATTAAATAAGGTTGGTTTTACCACTTTGAAACCGTAAGAGAAAATATGTACGTGAATTGAAAGTAGCGGTGTGTCGTTTTTTTTTTAAATGCATCATCGTAGACAGTTTTTGATTGCTTGTGGTTTATCTACAGCATAGTAAAGAGTTGGTAGATCCTCGCGGTAGAACACCCCTTCACTTAGCGGTAACTCTGGGGTATTTGGACTGCGTGAAGAGTCTACTTCGAAGCGGGTGTGATGCAAACATCATCAATAAAGATGGGTGGAATGGTAAGGTTTCTAAGCTCATGTCGACAAGTTACATGACCATTTTTCTTTTAAGTGTTCTGCGTGCAGATTTTGCTTGAGTTATGACCTACGTTGGTAATAATCTCACGTATTCTGCGTCTTTCGCAAGGGAGGTTAACAGTGATAAACAAGTGAAATTTCGTCAGTTCGGTGCAGTTTTTTTTTAGCAAGCATGTTCAGTTGCTTTTACTTTAAAGTTAAAAAACCCCTATGTAGCCTTCACAGATCTTTATTAATTTATTACTTTCAATGAGTAGCTTTCCACTTAATGACATCCTATAAATGTCCAGCAGAAGAAAAACCATGCAAATTATATTTTATTACCGTTGAAAGGCTTCAGGAATATGTTCATTTGCCTTTACAATGTTAAACCTGGCTTGCTTAGTTCCTCTGTTTTTAGAGATGTGTAAACAAGGATATTTAAAGTTTCAGTCAGGGTTCGCACACACCTTGAAAGTCCTGGAAAGTCCGTGAATTTTAGAATAAAAATTGTGAAAAAAATCTTGAAAATTGTAGTTGGTGCTGGAAAGTCCTTGAATTTTGGTGCTAACTTTATAGTCTAAGGAGAACTGCCAAGGAAAAGGAGCAAACACAGACAGATCTTCAGGATAAAATTGCTTATGGTGTGAACGAAGTAAAACAGACATAGACTGCAGGCTTTTTTTTGCACTGAATGGAGTCCTTGAAAAATGGGAAATGTGTCCTTGAAAAGTCCTTGAATTTTTTGTTCAAAAAAGGGTACGAACCGTGTACAGTATATTTTGTACATAAAGCAGCATCACAGGTGGGGTTCTTCATCCTTGAAAGGTAAAAAATGGTACAGGTTAAAGAAAAGGAGAACTGCATTTTATTGTCCATGCCTTGTGCCATGGATTATTCTCAGCTGTCTGAACAAAATTGCACTAGATAGAGGATGTAAGTAAAATTTATTTTTTCTATCTCTTAGTATGTCATGAGGCAATCAGTACAGGAAATCCTGAAATTTTATCACTTGTTCTGCAACATCGTGATTTTCAAAGAGGAAGTCAAAGGCTTGCTGGGATTCCAGATTTGCTAGATGAACTCAATGCGGTAAGAAAGTTAAAATTTCCCATATCATAATATTCTGATTACTGACAGCTTATTCATGGCAGTATATTTCTAACAACTACAGCGTCCTCATACGATCATTTATATGTACATGTTGTGGTTAATTTTTTATCTCAGGTAATTTTTCTTTTTCTTTTGTTTCAGCTTTATTAGCATACATTACCATACCCAAAAACAAAAGAAAAAGGAAAATTACCTCAGATAAAAAATTAACTACAACATACATGTATAACCTTTTCAATTTGCCCAAATTATGCTGTGGGCATTATTTTGTAATGACAACCACAAGATAAAAAGTACATGAAGTAAGTTTTTGTGCTTAATTTATATCAGGGTGCAAAGAAAGTCATTTTTAAAGCTTGCCATTCAGGTAAGCTGAAGGTAGAATATACTAGCCCAAACGTCATTTCAACTAGCCCCAAAAACATTTTGATGAGCAGAATTGATTTCACAGTTCTTCTGTAATTTGAATTCCTCAAAAAACTTCACTTGCCCATTGGGCAAGTTAAGAACAAAATTCACTAGCCCGATAGCAAAATCCACTAGCCCTGGGCAATCGGACACTACTTTCTTCGCACACTGCATGTTCTTCTGGAAAGTTTTAAAATTTACTTTAAGATTGATGTCATTTTGCATTAAAGAAGTTCCAGGAAACTTAACTAATGTCTAGTAAATGACTTTAGTTTGAGAAGCACTTACGTACTGTGCAACCATTTTCCCTGACCAAATCTGTCAACACTTTTGAGGAGTTTTTTTATGATCTTATCCATTAAAGAAGGGATTTAAAGTAATATTATTCCATTTTGCTTAACCCTTTAGGCGCCAAGAGTGGCCAACATAAATTTCCTCCTAACAAGGCTAAGGCATGGATCACTAACTTAAAGCAATGTTGCGAAGATGCCTATGTTAATTTTGTAAAAAGAATCAGTCCTGACAACATAATCTTCTCGTTACATGTAATTCACAGCAGACGTGTTCTGACTCATCTTCAGCTTACTATTCACATTCAAACTGATCATTTACCTCCTTGCCTCTTATACTGATCATTTTACTAAGTTTGTAACTGTAAAATATGCTACCACTTAGGGTTTTAATTATATTTTGTTTATGTAACTGACCTGTACCTGCAATTTAGCTCCAAGCTGCAAAAGGTGTCAATCAACAAGGCATGCATTCATTCATCATTTATTCATTCAATCATTTGTTTATTCCCAAGAATTCATCTATATCAATACACAGTAAAGAGAAAAGGTTACAAGAATCGATAAAATGATCCTCGAAGGGAAATGTTTTGATCTTTTATCAAATTCTCCTAACAAATTCGTTGAGGAAAGGTATGGAGGTTGGTGTGGAGAATTTGAAAGTGGATATTGGGTCTTGAAGGGTTAATTTGCAGTTCAAGATGCAGTTGCAACTGAAGTGTTACAACTTTTAACACAGGACATTTTGTCACACCTGCATGCCTGCAAATTAAACCCTCTGTAATAGCTTACTTTTTATCTTGTAATCTACAGACACCAGATTTCTATGTTGAAATGAAGTGGGAGTTCACTAGTTGGGGTAAGACAAAGTGAAGAGATTGTTAATAAGTTTTGAATGTAAAGTCCTGGGTGTAGTGCACATTATAGTATCTTTGGTTAAATAAGTTCATCCAGAGAGAATATGTACCTTAATACAATGTATGCAGTTAGTTGTGTTGTTGCTTTTCTTTTTTTGGTCTTACGGGAGCTACATCACCATTTTTTGGTATTACTTAATGAAACCCCTAAAAACACATTAATTCAAGGAAATCATGAATTGATGCATGTTTTCTAAATAAATCAGGGTTTGTATAAGTCATGGTAAACCTGGAAAGTCATGAAATTTAATTTTTGGTCCTTGAAAGTCATGGAGAATTCAAGTTTTGTTTGGTAGATTATTAGTTACTACAGATGACAAAGCAAGGATAATGTGAGATAAAGAGGATTATTTAGACAGCGCAAACAGCATGCATTTTGGTGGATACCAGAGTTTGTAAATCTGTTGTACTGTTGAAGGTCAAAAAATATGTTAAAACAAGTAAAGTTTTGAAAATATTTGAAAGTGACAGCTAAACAGGTCTAAGGTCATGGAAAAAGTCATGGAAAGTCATGCACCTACTACTGCTCCTTAACCTTAATAATTTTATTGTTTCTTTGGCTTTCAATGGCCCAAATGGAAACCGACTGTAACTATAGGTATTGTGATACCAGTTTTTCATCATCTTTGCAGTACCATTCATGTCAAGGATGTGCCCAAGTGATACATATAAAATATACAAGTGTGGTAAGTAATGAAGTTTGGGAATAATTATTTAATAATAATTGATATCATTTATCATGAATGTTCCATACCTAGTTTAAGTCTGTCGCTTTTAGAGACATTTCGTGTCCTTAAAACTGAGGTATTTTTGGTAGCAAGGCTTGTGTATATGGAGTATCTTCCTTGTCTGCCTGACTGTAAGTAATGTACATGAATTTCAATAAGCTTGTGAGAATCGTCTCTTTTTGAAATCATTTATTAAGTTTACTGATCATAATTTTGTGAAAGATTCTGTATCTTCCAAAAATTCAATAGTGAGGTTAATTTACCCCTTCTTAACACAGCGAGTACAAGTAGTAAATTAAATTAATTAACAGTTAATGCTGTTGACCATTATGATATGCAGGTGCAAATGTCAGAGCAGACACTACATTGATTGGCTTTGACCAGAATGACTGGCAAAGGGGAAACAGGAGTTATGTTTTCAAGGGTGGAGGTAAAGCATACTATCCAAGCTCTTTTAACAGAAACTCTTAAGTAGAAAGTTCTAGAACAACCTCTGTGATTTCCCATTTACATGTATATGAATCACTCTAATACACCCTGTACAAAGGTGACCAACTCTGCTTATGTCAATGTAGTTGGAGACACTTCTTTTGCTTCCTGCTCAAAGAGGCCTGCATAAGAGAGGTTCAACCATTCTGTGATGGAGCATAAAGTGTTACTTTGACAGTCTGTGCAAGTGTTTTTGCCTAGTAATATTTTTACTATTAAGTATCATTTAAAGGCCTACAAATTGAAAGGGGGATAACTGATTGCCTGTATTGGGCATCCTGGAATTATTACAAAAACGTTAATGCAGTCAAATATGTTTTTTTTTGTTAGTTGATGGAGGAGAATTTTTAGAAATTGACCATGATAAAAAGAGATATTTCAAGGAAACCCTTCGCATCAGGTAAATGTTGATAGAATGCTTGATAATTTTATTTTACCTGCAATCACTAAATGAATATTAAAATGTTTTTTAGTAAATTGTTATGAATATTTTGATTCGTAAAATTTTGTACATAACATTAATTTTGATTTTATCATGTATATTTGAACAAACTCCACTAACTCGTAGTCAGCAGTTACCAGCACCAGACAAACGACTTATTGACGGACTAAAGCAAAACTAACTATGAGAGAACAACAGGAAACTGACAATTTGACTAGCAATGAACAACTGTTTGCCGTGACAATAGACAGAACAAAATTAAACTCACCAAAGACATTTCAGGCCTTCATAGCCAATAACATCATGGTTTAACTGACAGACAACCAACAACATCGCGACTTAATTGACCAATCAGGTTAATAACCAGAGTTAAATACCATAAACTGACGTGATACAACTCACTTTGACACTTTAGATGACTGCCCACACAGGTTGTCGAAATGTCAGTCACTGTCAGTTATTAAGTCCTGTTCAGGGCTACATTCACCCAGACGATCATACTCAACCTACATATGAAATGACATTTGGGTTCAAGCCTTTCACAGTATCTTCTTTGATCAACTAAAAAATAAAGTTTACTTTGTCAAATGACCTGTACTTGTATTCAGTGTTGTGAAGAATACTGTTGTGATAGTAAGAGGTTACCTTGTTTTATTATAAGGGATGATTTCCGTGATCTGGATGCTCTCAAGCCTAGTGATGATGCTGTGAATGTCAGACTCACGACACCATCTGTAGCAACGATGCTTAACACAGATAACATAGCATTTACAAGGTATTCATACTTTCATTTTTTTTTTAAATTTTGAAGCCCTCTGCAAGTTTTATTAGCATCCTGTATCGCTGATGATACTGGTAAACTTGAGGAAAATTCAGTCTTTTTTCCTACTGTTAACAGTTACATGTAAAATACTTGGTTCATTCTGCTGTATCATGTGCTAGGGAATGACTCTTATTGATTGGGAACAGATTGTTTATTATTTGAATCAGAAAGTTTAATGGACAATAAAAATTTCCACTGGTTTCCTCGTTCAAAAGGACAAATTTCCTGTTGATTGGATTCTCAATGACGTCAGTCAAAACTTCACTTTCAAGAGACACTGTAAGTTTCAAATGTTTAAAATAACTTTACGGTCAAACAGCAAGAGTTTGAAGGAGAAATTAGGGTAACAAAACAAGAAGTTGTTTATAATAATTATTCTCAGAAATTTCAAAAGACCACAATGGATGATTTCCTATGCCTTCACTTTTGAATATTGTTATAATGACTTTGAGAATGTTTTACCTCAGGCACAAGACCATGTGGGGATGGGGTGGGGACAAGACAGAAGTGGTGAATGGGTTTGAGTGTAAAGTGTTCACAGCTACTGGAGTGGAAGTACTCACTAAAACAAGAGTAGAACATTTGAATGCCGAGGATAAACAAACTGCCCAAAGTAAGTTGTAACATCTTGACATTTTTAGTCATAAACTACGGCCCCCGGACGGTGTAGTGCAGTATTATGACCTTACTGCATGGAAAGAACTCCCTTATCACTCTTTCTCTTGGTCTTCAGCCAGTCATGACTGTGCAATAAATGGAATTTAATGCAGTTAATGATAAGGAATGTCATCTTTTGTTGTAAGTCACCGGCCTTTTTGGTGGCACAGATGCAGTCAGCCTTGCTTTTATCGTCTCTATGTGTTGTGTCTGGTACAGGGTTTCTTAGCAGCCACTGGCTTCATTAGGCATTTAGATCTTACGTTAACAGCTGTACCCCCACCCTCCCTCTCTTCATTTTCCTTTTCTTGATTTCCCTGTCTGGACTGGCAGCCATGATCAGGAATTTGAAATGAAATAAATAAAGCTGCTCTTCTTGTTTGTTGAGGAGACTATGTGAGTTATTTGCTGCTATCCATTGTTTATGAAATCATCCTTGTGTATCTACATGTATGTGTAAATATCTCTTCACACACAATTTGTTATAATCTGTCATCTTGTAATTATTCTTTTATTTTGTAATTTGGAAAATGTAAACGTACCAGCTGGTATAAGACCTCAAATAAATATTTGTCTCGTCTTGTTTTGTCCTTGAAAAGCACATTGATTTATTTTGCTTGAATTAGCACGATTAACAACTCTGTCGCCTGGTGGAGGAAGGTACCCAGGATGTTCAGGGGCTTCCGCCTTTGGCAAAGCTAGTGCCTGGATGTGGCCTTCCAGCCATGAGTCTCCATGCCAGTGGAAGCAGGGACCTGTCAAACTGATTTATCAGTGGAAAAATAAAAGGGGGAGGGCAAGTGGGGGTAAATGCACAATCAGGCACATGGAGCTGATGGATTTTATTGACCCATAGATCATTAAAGAATTGAATTAGTCAGTTGTTGCTGCATTCCCGTGTACATAATGACCAGTGGAACTTCACCAATAACAGAAAGATTGGAATCTCTATTAAACCCTCTCCTGTCTAATCCACTGATTTGTTTTAATCATTCAATTTTCCTTCCATAGACACCAATGACACTTTTGCTGCAAATGGTCTTCAGACCCTACTGGGAATTGAGGAGGAGAATTTTTCAGCTAATGTAGAGGTGACATACTGAGATCATAATTTTATACTATAACAGATATGTTGTTATTTTAAGATTTACAACTGGGCTGGGTTGTTGAAAGCTGGGTTAAGATAACCCAGGGTTAATGCAAAATTTGAAGTCACATAGGAAATTAAAGCTTAAAAGGACATTAAGTTTTAAGGCCTGGGAACAACAACACGCTATCCGCTACTACGCCACTAATGACTATGCTACTATGGTATTATTACAACCTGCCTTTTATTTTTTATACTACGTAACTACGAGTAGTAGAACTGTAGTTTCAAAAATCTACCTCATAAAATGTGCCTCTCATGCAATTTGATGATTGTCTGATGCAAAAAAAAGGAGAAAATTACAGTGTATCTGAGAAAATGACTTTGGACAAAAAGAAGAAACTCAGATTAAAATCTAACCCCAGGTTAGTGCTAATTGGCATTTGAACAACAGGGCCCTGGGCTTAATATTAACAGTTGTGCTTTTTTAAGGAATGACTTGATTCACATTGTCCCACTATGGTTTGCGTATTTTTATTTCTTGTTGTTTTATCACCAGGAGGAACAGACTGGAGCTATTGTAGATCCTTCATCTTCTAACCCTTATCATATGAGTATTGAGGAATACTTTAACCCCTCTACAGAACAAAATACAAGAGGTATGTGTGCATACAGTGTGGGTGGTATTAGCCAGTGTACAGCTGTTATTGGGACCAATGGTATAAAAATATACAAAAGCAGCAAAATGCATGGCTCAAAATTGTGACTGATACGGTTGCCAGTGCAACTAACATTTTCTCCTTGGTGACTTAAAATTCTGGTTAAGTCACCACTTTGGCCACTTTGGGGACTAGATTTCTCTATGATTTAGATTTTAATAAAAAGGGTAAAGTTAAAACAAACATTTCATCTTATTTTGCTTTGCTTTTGTCATAAAAAATGTGCCAAATTGCATAAACAAAGCCAGTTTACCTCCAAATTTATACAGACTACTGTATAAATCATGGATCATGCCATACAATGAATGAGCTATGTCATTTACATCATACAAACTGAGGGTTAAAAATTTACATCTGGCAACCTGAGGATTTTTTTAATTTCGAGCCCTGATTCTTGCTAGAGTGCATTCAGTAACATGTAACTAGTATTATTTTATTAGCAGACCTACAGGTATGTGGCCAGAATATGCTGCACTTCTGCAAATCCTCAGATTGTTTTAAATACCCATGAAAATCCCTACTTAGATCAAACACACACTAATAATACAAATTTTTATCACCCCCATGACTTGAAATCTGGAGTACTCCCCCCTCCAGGGCTCATTATGGTTATTTCCATTTCTAAATATTTTGATGTTTGCTCCTGTGTTGCTGTTATTTATTATTTATTATTATTAATTTTAATATCTTATTCTTGAAGAAAAATTAATTATTGGAACCTTCAAAAATATTCTTACAAATACTGCACAGTGTAACTAACAGATATTTTTATTGATGAACTTGTTTCTACTGACAAAACAGATATTGGCAAGTTGAAGGAATTGTCAGTAAAGAAGCAAAAGTTTAAAGCCACCATTTCAATGGCTGATAAACACCCTTTGTCTCTTCGAGATCAAGTACTTCCCATTGTTAAATTATTGGTGAGTAATGGACATGAGACAGAGTAGATCTAGTGCTATGACCTACGACTCTAGTGACTGTATGAAATAGTAAAATTTAACTGTAAAAAAATGATATTATTCAGTGGTAGCACATCCACTTACAGTGATTCTCCATTTCCCATATGTTTCTGATTAAATTGCAATTTGAAAAATGCTGATTGTTGAGGATAGCTTCTGGGTAGATTAGAGTACCAGGAAGAAGAACCTTGGAGCAAGAAAAAGAAATAGCAACAATAATTTTAACCTTTATAAACATGCTATTATCTAACTGTAATCACCTCCAGAATTACACCCCTGGACCTGGTTGTTCAAAGTAGGATCAAGATAATCCCCCCACCCCCAACCAGGATACAGGTGTAAATGCAAAGACTTACAAAGTAAATTCCTGTTGAGATCTTTTGCCTACCCTTTGTTCTCATAAATGACTATCGTCAAAATGAACAGAAAAACTGCTTCTGAACAAAAGAGGAACACGGATTAAAGTTTAATCCCTGGTTAGTGATAATTGATATTGGTCTTTGAACAACCACTCAGGCCTGATGAAACAGGAACTTTGAGTTTATTGAATGGCTTCAAAATCTTCTGCTGAAAAATGACTTTCCTGCACCGATATTTAGATTTGGGTTATTTTGGTCTGAAAAATTGGACGTAAAGTTTAGCCCTGGTTATATCAGATATAAAGAAACCATTAAACATTGCTTCAGTCGGCATACTGTTAGATCCTCTTCTTGTTTTGACCCCGGTTAGCATAATAATAATTATTATTATGATTTTAATGTGAATTGTCAACAATAATTTATGGTAATCCATTGTTTTACAGGCTATCAGCAACACTCATTTTGCAAAGCTGAGGGATTTTATTGCTCTTCATTTACCAGCTGGATTCCCAGTTAAAATAGGTAAGTGTAGAATCGTATAGTATACAGTCAACTCTCTCTAAGGCGGACACCTTTGGTACCAGCACTAACTGTCCGTCTTAGAGAGGTGTCCGTCTTATAGAGAGTCAAATAAAAGGAAGTAAAGAAAGGCAGGGACCAACTCTAGGTGTCCGTTTTACGGAGGTGTCCGTCTTATAGAGGTGTCCGTTAAGAGAGAGTCGACTGTAGTTCTATCCAATGTTTGAACAACTGGGCCAGCATTCAACTGAGTCAACTCTGCCACATTCAATTCTATAGGTCTCTAATGAATACCTTGCTCTCTATTTAGATTCCTCTTGAGGATAAAGATTCTCTTTCTTTGACTTTTTATTGTATAGCTACTGTAAAGACAAATTTGTGTGTACTTCCATATTGTAACAGTCAACTATTAAACTTTTTACTTATTTATTTAGAAATTCCACTGTTTCATGTCCTCAATGCTAAGGTAACATTTGGTAATATTGGTGGAGGAGAATCCCCAGTGTCTGGGGTGCATGCAATAAAAGTTGATATCAAGGAGATTGATGAGAACAATGGGACCTTTGCTGCAGAGCAGGATGAAGCAGAAGCAGCTGCTGTCTCAGGAATGGCTTCAAGATGTGTCATAGAGACAACTTGTTTTGATGCCCCAGTAGGGTACAGAGAGGTTAATCTGGATCAGCATCCTACAGGTAAGTATAAGTTCTAATATTATTAAAGTTATAAACAACTTCATGGCTAGATGGAGGTTGGGTGCAAGTCCAGGGTATCCAGGGGCTTTGACTTGTGACAGCCCCATAGATTGAATATTGCCCCCATGGCTGGTACAATGGTGCTACCCAGCCATGAGCCCCCATTAAAAGGAAACAAACAGGTAGCTGTCAAAGTGAAAAAAATAAGTGGAGAAAATGTAACAGTACAGGGAGGGAAGTGGGGGAAAACTAGCTGGACGAAGCCTTGTGGCAAGAAAACACTGCATGAAGGAAACTCTGACCATATGCCACCAAATCATGTGAAAGATGACAGTTGTAGTGAACTACCCTAAACCACGACCACTGAAGGCACTCTTACAGTGTAATTTAAATTGCATCTGAATACTTTATATTCCATACACAGCCTCAGTTGATGTTTTAACTTGACCTGGAAGACACTCATTCTCACAGTAATGGCCTTAAATTATTAATGAAAAAAAATTAGTATTAATACGCTATTTCTTACTGATGATCACCTGATCTTGGCAGCTCCTCTCAGGGATGAGGAAGATGAGATGCTTCAGCTAGCAATACAGCAGAGTTTATTGGAATACCAGCAGAACCCTGAACAGAGAGTGACGCTACAGGCCTTAACAGACAGTCAACAGGAAACAGAGGATGACCTTCAACGGTAAATGTTAGGCCTAGGCTGTCATAAAGTGTTATGTAATAATCAAACTGAACACTTTTAATGATTTATTAAAAGTGTCACATACTAGCATAAGTGTTCTAGCCTGAACTTATTTAATATTTATTTAATCACTTTCACCATGGATATACTAAGATATGACTAGGATAAAATACAGATTTGAGCAAATTACAAGAATGCCAGAGACAATGGTGCAAGACACACAAAAGAGCATGGCTCCAAATTAAGTGTGCCCTTAATAATAATACACATTCAAATACTAAAATGTAAACATTTAAAACGTTATAAGAAGTATAAACATCCTATTTCCAAGTGGTATAAGAACAGTTCACTCCCGCAGCCATTAAAAAGTGTCATTAGCAGCAGTTGCCAGCTAATAGAAGATTAAGTGACATGCTGCATTTGCAGCAGATTGACTTCCAGGTGTTAAAGTTAGTGACATCGTAGTGTGCACAAAAAGCAGCAGAATAGCATTGGAGTAGTGAGAATTGAACTTGTTAAGAGAGGTAAGAGTATGACTGGATTCAGGTAGAGCATTCCAGATTTTAGTAATATAGCTGAAGTAACTAAATTGAAAGAGCTTTGTGCGGCACTTAGGAATTAGTAAGTCTTGATGAGAGCTGTGGCGAGTGGGAAGAGTGCCTTTATATGTAGGCTTGACATAATCATCTATGGGTAAGGAGTAGTAGCCACTGCAACACTTGAAATAAAAAATTAGGTCTTCCACTTCATCCCAGATGTTAACGGCAGCATATTGAGGCAAGAAAGGTGCTCATGATAGTCAGATACGAAATATACTCCTGCCAGTGCCTGTTCAAGATGCATTTTGTTGCCCTGCATCGAAGACTCTCTATTTTTGTTGTACTACCTATCGTTCTGCGAGCCAATACGTCACTAGCATAGCCAATACATGATCCTACAAACAGGATCATGGTAATTCCCAATGGTCTGTAGTGAATGACATAACACTATTGAGCTGCAAAAATGCGAGCATGCTATTTGCTTTTGCTCTAAGATAGTGTTAATGTGAGTGTCCCATGTGAGGTCTGGTGAGATAGTCACTCCAAGGTCTTTTACACTGTACTTCAGTGACATTTTTAAGTGAGTTGTTCAATTTGTAATTGTAGCAAAATGGGTGGCACTTACATAGGACGATTAGTACCTCACATTTATAGGTGTTCATTGCTCCAGTGTGAGTGACTCACAGTCTTGTAGACTTTCAATGATGCCGGAACATTTTGATTCATCCGCAAAGATCGCGATACGATTATAAATCACCAGTGGGAGATCATTCACATAAGCTAAAAACAGCAGAGGATCAAGGATGCTGCGCTGAGGAACTCCTGATGGAACTGGAGTATGGCTTGACGTGAAACCGTGGACCAAGCACCGCTGAATGCGTCCACCTAGATAAGTCTCGAATCACTGCAGAAGTTTGCCGCTGACTCCATACCGGGAGAGTTTAAGAAGCAGCCTTTGGTCAGAGACACTGTCAAAGATCCAAATACACAATGTCCAACAGCAAGAGCTTATCTAGAGACTGACCAATTTCGTGATAAAATGCCAACAGCTGTGTGACCATTCAGCGACCATGAGGAAACCGATGTTGTGCATTATTAAACAAAGGACAAAGAAATTCCTTGAAGTGCTTGAATATGCATTGTTCTAATACTTTGGATATAATGCACAAAAAGACAGATGGGTTGCACAACAGAGAGATGGCTACACATTACATTGTTTTGTGTGAAATGATAGTGTCAAGCAGAGTGAATCAAATTCATTGGTTATTATTCAGTGTGGTTGTTATTATTACTGTCATTGTCACTTGAATATTTCTGAACTCTCAGTTATGACAATAGTAATGCATAGCCAAAAGTCTGTTATATCAGTGGTTATGCATGAAACCTAGAAAATGATAATATTGTAAGTGCTATTCTCAGTAGTTTTTATTTTGTTTGACATTGTATCCTGATATGATGCACACGATGCTTACAGTTTGCATACAAATTTTGTAAGGTCAAAAATGGTAAATACTCAGACATTTCCTGGATGGATCCCAGCTGCTTCCTGTGATATGTGACGTTAAGGGAAACTGTTCTCTACAGTACTACAAGCAGACACCAGTACACTGATAATGATGCAATCAAATAAAAAAAAAGAGCCATCATCATACACCATACATCATCGTACTCGTGTCAAAAAATGCTAAGTTATTAATATTTTTTATTTGAAATTTTTAAATCTAGCTAAAAAAAAATAGATAAAATGTTGTATTTCTGAGGCCTGAGCCCAGCGTTCAGTTTTCATTTCACTTCTTTTGTTGACAGGGCCATAAGGGAGAGCATGAGAGAAAGTGGTATTGAAGGAAATGACCAACCAACACAAAATCTGTCTGAAAACAGACAAGCTGGTGATGGAGCTGTCAGTTATGATGAAGACTTACAGTTGGCCATGGCATTGTCAGAACAACAGCTGCAAGAAGATGAGCGACTAAGAAAACAAGAGGAAGAGGAACTTGAGAAAATCATCCAGCTGTCTCTTCTAGATAAGTAAACTAAGCATCTACACTGGAGATTCTCTTTACTGTATTGATAGGTATTTTTTAAACTCTTTTTGAGAGAATTTTGATTTAAATCCTGCTTTTATATCTTTTACTTCTTATTATTTTGAATTGTTGAAAGGTTGGGGAAGGTGTAAGTACTTCCCTCCAGTCAACTTGTTAGAAGGGTAAATTTGTTATCTTTATGGATATTTTTTTAATTTGCCCTCTGGATAAACTGTCATAATCAACACGTTTCCACTATTGTACATTTTATGGTGTCATTTTGAACAACAATATTATGATTTGAGGTAGGGAGGAGAGATTGTAAACACAGTCATATTTTTGTTTGTTTAATTAGATATATTTATTTGGGTCAACATTGGTTGAGTAAACCTTTACATGGAAGGTCCAGAAACACATGCAGCTGACTACATGTAGGAAAAACATTGTCAAAATACATGATAGTTTAAACCAGTCACGAATTGAATCAATTTAACAAGATATATTATTATTAAAATTTGCTGTTCTTTAAGAATTCTCAATTCAGTTAAACCAGCAGTCAAGGAGTAGCATGCCTGTTTAGTAACTTACAGTAACACTATACTATAAATTTTTGCTGCAAAACTTTTAGGCTTCCATGTAATTTATGATATAATCCTTGATTGTTGGTGTAAAGAAGTATAATTAACTTTGACTCAAGCTCTAACAGAATATTTGAAGCTGCAGCTTTCATCTCCCTATGAGGTTCAAGTAATACTCAAAATCCATTTTACTTTCAAATTGCAAAAGCAAAATATTAAATATTACGGCCTTTGAAAAATAGTTAAATTTCAGTGTACATTATGCTTTTTGTATTAAGTTATTGGTATCTTGAGCTGTTTATAGAGATGCGGTAAATGCTCTATAAATTCAGATATTGTAGAAGTATTTCACTTTATGTTAATATTAATTTATTGTGGTCAGCCGAAGTAAGATCATAATAAAAATGGTGCAACACCAGACCAAAATTAATAGTTTCCAGTTGATTTGTTTTGGGTTTTGCATGTGATAAATGTTAAAGTTGTGAGTTGACTGAAATGGAGTGAAGAATTTACAAGCGTGCGAGTACTGTACTGACATGAAAACTTCAGTGTTACCAAGTATGTTCTAAGGTTAAGTTGGTGCCAGAAATTGGCAAAAACTAAAAACTTCTTTTAAACTTATGACTGATTTTCATCCCACTTCATGGTTGTGAGGGTGGGAAGGTACTGTTTTGTTCTTGTTGTTGTTAATTTTTAATTCTTGATCAAAACTTCCACTGAAATTAATTATGTGTAGCAAACCCTGCTCAGCTTGAACTAGATATACTAGTACTTTTAAAAATTTCCTTGTAGTAGTGTTTATAATTACACAACTATAGAAAACTTGCACTGTCACAAGTTCCATACCAGGATGACTACTTGATTTCACATCAAGTTAACCTGTTAACATGGTTTTGAACTCCTCAGCCCCTCTCAAACATGCCCATCTTGGATTAACAAAAGTGGAAAATAGCCTTGAGTGACCATGACAATAAAATTCAACTCCTTTTCAAGTTTATTCTCATACAGGTACATGTATATTCTAATAATGAAAAGGTACATAATTATTATTAATAACAATTAACCATTTTCACATGGCCTATCTCAAGTAAATATTAGACCTATTGTCAGTAAAGGTTACAAATGTTGTACTTCCATTCTTTCTGTAAACTATCATGTAATAATAATTAAAATTAAGGTGATAAACATCTGCTAGAATTATTTTAAATAGCCTAAAACTATATGGTTTACTAGCGTTTATTTCGTAAAACAAGTGCTATTACTAAAATCATTAGTGAAAACCAAAAAGCTTTCACTGATACTAAATAATTTGTGAAATTTGTTCTATGGATGTACTCTAGACAGAGCAAAAGCACTGTGCCCCCGTAGGTTTTCCAATGTCATGTTAAAATGTCCCAAATGAACAACATAAAATCCATTTGAATTTTGCCAACGATATACTTAAACAACAGAGGGAATAATGCAGAACTCTAAGCTCATATTCTAATGAGTTGTAAAGTCTTTTCAGGTTGGACAACTACTGCAATAGCGATATTATAATTAAAGCACTCCTAACAGACTATGAGAGCTAGACCTAAACAAGCCGATAAGGCCAGTGTTCATCTGTAGATGAATTATTCAATAACAGTTATTAAATTAATGATCCTTTAACTCACAAAAGTCTGTAATGAAAGTTAAGGAATAATACCAAATTTATGTTTGAAAAATACTTCAAAGTAGTACCGCCATAAGACAGTACCAAAGTGTTTCACTCACTGAATAGCATAAAATCTTGATCACAAGATGTTATTATTTAACCTAAAAAATGTTTTTTGGGTTTTGACATGAACAATCTACTATCTTATACATTTGCATAACATCCCTTGTTATGGGCCTGTGGTTGGTTGTTCATTCCAGAAGGCTGTAAACACATTCTTGTGTCCATATTGTCAGTGAGAACAAAAAAATTGTGCAGCCATTCGTGGCAAAAATTTTTCAGTATGTCTTTAGTTCCCTTGTGGAGTTGATTTTCTGCACAATTTCACCTGTACTTTATTTTTCACACCTACTGTTAAAATGTGTTAGCATTATTAGATACTAAAACTTAAAAAAAGACTTTTTTGTCAATGTGCGTCACCTTCTACTGAAAAGTGAATCACACTAATCTGTAATCTGCGTTCGCAATAGTGAACAACTTAAAATCCAAAAGGATTGTTGGTTATTGACAGAACTGTTTCTGTGAGATAAATAGTGAACTTATGTAATGGGATGGGAGAGGAAAGAAGACGACAAACCTTGTGTGAAAGGCATGACAATAATTTTGTTTGAAATAACTTTTCGCCAAATTTCCAACTCTTTTTAACAGATCTTCTTGTTAAAGACCAGAAAACATTGATGTTAGTGAAGATCACCACTAAATATGCAAGAAATAGCCTTTTCACGTTCATCAAGCACAAGTGATTTGCCGTCCTCTTCTTCCTACCGTCTTGTTGCATAAACTCACTAATATTATGTGTAAGAAGGTTGCATCTGTGAACATTGCATACTTAAAGGGATGGCTTTCAATAATATTAGTAGCTTTAAATTATTAGTTCTAAAAAAATGACATCAGGGGAAGATTTAGGATTTTGGGAGTTTTCCCAAGATGACAAAAGGAGAGTGTGCATGTATTTGCACTTAAGGACTACCCAAGATCCCACAGTGCACAGTTCATGTTAGGCTATGTAAAATGTACTGGAATTTTCTTACATTACTAAATAAAGCTGCACCTTGAAGTAATAAATTAAACCCATCCCTCCAACTATACTACAATGATGTTATTATAGCTATGTTATAGCTTATAATAAGTTTTTACATCTTTTAATGTTACGTCTATGAACAATATAGCTCTACTTCAGACACTTAAATACCATTCAGTGTTACTCATCTAGGGTATTATACAAGTTCTCATTGAAACTAAAAAAGAATTATTACAAATTCAAGAAACTGTAAAATCAAATATATAATTAGCTATTATACAATCTCTATGATTAACAATATTATTGATTTTTGGTAATGGCTTATGTACATTGTGCATTAGTAGATTTGGTCACAAAACACTCTGCTCTGAAATTTTTAAATATATTCTTCATTGTGCATATGTTGGATTGACCCCATTAGTGGTTGACGTGAAAGTATTTTTCGAAACTTGACAAAAGTCTTTGTTGGATCCAGGGAACAAAGAAAGTCAGTTATACAGCTTGCCATTCAGGCAAGCTGCAACTAGCATGTACCAGCCCAAGAGTAATTTTTATTACTAAGCCCCCCCCCAAAAAAAAATTCATTTGCCTGTTGGGCAAGTTGAGAACAGAATTCACTACCCCGATGAGAAAATCCACTAGTCCAGAGCTATTGGACACAACTTGCTTTGCACGCTGGTCTGATCTGAAACTGTTGTGTATGTACCAACTCTTGTTTGCACTCAACATATTTAAAACAGCTTTTTTCAACAATACAGTTGAAACAAGAAACTTTGAAAACAAATTCTTGAAAAAACTTGTAAATTTTGTTTAAGTGAATTATTTTCAGATACATTTAAAAAAATTTTTTAGCAATGTCTTGCATGGTTTGCAACCCAAGGAAGGCTATTTTTTCCAACATTTATATCTCAGTTCAACTTCTAATAATTTAAAGGTGCAATTTTAATCTATGCATGCTAAAGTTTGATAATTTCTCTTTAAACCAAAACTGACTCCAGGCAGTAAGAATATTAATACCACCAGATAGTTCATCAATTTATCCTGCTTCTTGCGCCTCTCTCAGACGAGTTTGGTGCCATCTTTTCTTTTTTTTAATTATACACGTTCCTCTGCTGGGCTTGTATGTCCATTCCTTGTTTCCTTTTCTGCACTGCACTGTCCATTTCTTCGTACCTCACCTTAATTAATAAAAACCAAAATTAACCTATTCACTATGTGCAGACTGTCAGTACTTCTTTTATCGAAAGAACAGTCTTATGCTTTCACCCTTGGGTCTAAAATAATAAATGTACACTGTCTGTCATAATTACTCATCTCACCTCTGTTGCCATCAACGCGATCCGAAAGGCAGCATTTTTCTCTGACTTTATATATCACACCCTGTCCTTTGGCGCACATGATCATGTCCAACACTAGCACACACAGGGCAAACAAGCTTAGGACTGCTAAGCCAATCTGATAGGGGAGGACATCCACTAGAGAAGAAAAGAACAAAATTATAAATTACTAGCCATATAATCATCTCTTTTACTAAAAAGGATTTTAAAAGTTTATTTCTATTTTTGGTGTCTGTAATATACACTGTAGTATAAACAAAAGGGTTGCTCAGTACTGTAACCTCTATGATCAGCCCCAGAGGGGCATTTTTCCTCAGCCATTTTCAAGGGTTGGTTTATTATAGCTGCGACCCATGATAGCAGTAATTCATTTTTTTTTTCTATAAGAGGTGTTACTGACAAGAAAGCAATATTTTAGCCTTCTTTGTTAGCTGGTTATGGTTCTACATGTAAATTACTTGTTTTGTGAGTCAGTTGTCTTGCATCAAACCTTTGCATTTGTGCTGATAAACACTAAATGTGTTTCCGTTCACTTACTGGTAATGTCATTAATGAAAAATGAATGTGTAATGTAACAAGGTAGATCATGGCAATTATAGGTACAGGCATAGCTTATATGAGAGAGGAGGGTCTTTATAAATTCTGGTTACTCAAAATGGGGTTTCATGGAGAGCTGAGGTTACTAATGTTATTTTTGCTTATAGTTATCTCAAACTACAAGCTGTAGGAAAAACACTTTCCAACATGCAAACTTAAGCACACTAACCTTTTTTATTATCACTTCCTTCTCCTACTGGTTCAGTTTGCAAGATAATGCATCTGCAGTTCTTTTCATCTGGCATTTCTCCTTTATCCAATTTACACTTATTTATTACTTCGCAATCACATTTACAACTCGTATGATTAAACACAGTAACTGTGTCTCTTTGGCCGGAGGTAAGATCTGTTACATCCAAGCTTATTTCTTGTATTGAATCTGGTGCACATGGCTTTTGACTGGGCTGTGAGTCACCACACGTTCCTTGGCACTGATGCAGTTTTATATGGTGTGGTTTGAAACCCTCTTTTCCTACTGGAATTATTGTTGGTCGTAATTTGCAGTGCTGTTCTAGCAGTCTTAATGATGACACACATGCTGAAAAAAGAATATCCCCGAGTAAATATGAATCATTGTTTGAGAGACTCAGAGGGACAGAAAAATTAAGACCTTTAGAGAGGTCGTGTTGTTTTTTGTAAACTCACACATTTACTTCCACAGTATTGTTTCACTTATAAGAACTGTGTAGTCGAGACCTGGATTTCAGGTTTTCAGGTTCCTGATTTCTAGGAAGCTCTGTAAATCATATTGGATGGATTTGAAAACCCATTGTAATTTCTTAAGTCTTGTACAACAGTTGTACTTTTCAAGTATTTTTAAGGGTTTCTGTAATGCCAAATTGGACAATACTGTACACTTCCATTTATAAGATTCATTTTTTGCGCATTTGATCATATTTACACGTATTTTGTGCAATATAAATATTAAATTATTAATTATTGTTATTAAGCCCTGGGCTTATACAACTTCATAAGGGGTTTTGCAAGGGCTTATAAACGGGGGGCATGATAACCAGACTTAAAAAAAGTGTTTCAATACAAGCTACATAACAGTGCTGATCAAAATACTTTTTTGAATTTGATCACTTTTTTATGCTTCAAAATGTTGTAAAAAGTCAAATTCATTTCATTGCAAGCTAGAGAAGAGTTTATTTTCAGGGGGGATGCATTTTTTCGTTTACAGGTAGATGAGCCTATCAATGGGGAGGGGAACTCACAAGATATTCCAACAGATATAAGATTTGGAAACCCTAGGCACAAGCAAATATTTCAAAGTGTATTCTTTTTGATGACGATATATTGAAAACTGGAATTCCCTACCGAATAATCTTGTTGAGGTAGTAAGTGTTAGCAAGTTTAAGAAGCTTTTGTACAAGCATTTAAGCGATAGTCTTTATCTAGTTTTAAATCATATCTAACATTATATGTTTAGGGAAGGGGTCAGCCTTGTATGAAGATTCAGTTCTTCTCTGTTGGCACCCTTTATTCATTCATGCTTCTTTTTACCACCTTTTTTGTTCTTACAAAGTTGTTATGACTTATGAATGAATCATCCTGCTCCACCCTTTTAACCAGGTGAATTATTCATGGTGCAATCTTTTGTCCATAACTATTCTACTTTTTGTCACTAATTTTATGTTTCACAATGCGGTTCCTGTGGCACATTGATAACCTCCTTTCCGAGAGAAAAGAGCTTTGGTGTGACATTTTTCCTCTTTTTTCAAACTTTTCCAGTGATTGTTGTACCTCTCGTTTCTTTAGAGTTCAAGCTGTTGATTGTATTAACGTGTTGCTAAAAGAACAGGTTTATCTCTGTACAGTTGACTTCTCCCAGCGTTCTATAATGTGGTCCATAAAGAATACTATGACTACCGTAGTACGTTATCCAATGAGTTAATTAATGCATTCAAAATTTGTTTTGAAATAATCTTTCCTCTTCTTAGGGAAACTTAATTAGGTCTTAACTTGGATGGAATCAACTTGTCAATTACCTTATAAGTGATTAAAAGTCGAGCTAATTCTTGTAGCTACGGAAACGTTCGTGACTAGTAGATTTTTTCACGCAAATACTCAAGATATCTTGTATACTAGCTGCAGCATACTACTCAAGCATGTGGAAAACGTGGTATTTTCATTGCGCATAAAATATTTATAACACTACGCCCACAAAGTAATTTTTGAGTGGGAGTGAACAAACAAAGTTTTTAAACTTAAAATTGATATCGTCAAAGTGAAACTGTTTTCTTTGATCAGACAGTTAATGTAGCCTTTCAACGCGTCAAAACATCGAAATTTACGGGGGTATTTTAAAATATTTACGGAAGCACAATTCTTTTCACGTTGAGTTGTAAATCATCAGAGGTTATAATCTGTCGGTCCCAAGGAACTAATGAAACGGTAACAAACATTCGCTAAAGGTTAAGTCGTCAAGTCGTAAATTTGTTTGGCAAAAGATGGTGGCAAATTCCACGCATTTTTTCCCACGTTTGTACATAAATGAATTATCATTTCGTAAGCAGAAAATCAGAAAACAGTGAGAAAAGTTGCGAAAACCAGCCCACATAGCGACACCGTTTGCTTAGCTGATCTAAACAATCTAGAGCACGAGGTAACTTCTTCATTCATGTGGAACAACTGAATTTCGCGACAACTTTCACGCCAAAGCTTTTAAACTGAAATCAATATGTATACCAATCGCTTAATTTAATACGAGTACACGTCCCCAGAGTCTAAAACCATCAAACCTTGATTCAAACCTACTCGGTATGGAGTGCTTCGGTAGGAGAAAAGCTTATTAAAGACGAATGACTTCAAATTGTCGGACTTTCCATTTAAACATTAAACATGATTATGCAAATCGGTTTGGTCGAACCAAGAGTTAATTCTTATGGTGAGCGGGTTTCTTACTCACGGTCAAGCGATCTAAGCATCGCCATCTTGATCTCGACCTCTAGCGTTTGGCTAGTTGATTTCGCTTGGCCGGCGTTTCAGAGAAATCAAAGCAGAAAAAATCTCTCCACCCACCAAAACGATTGTATCTATAAAAAAATGCCGTCTGCAGGCATTAAGAAATCACTTACTTTGTTGAAAAACAAGCGAGGCCATGATCACTGCAATTAGCACGGATATCCTTGACATAGTTCTACAAATGCTGCACATGCCAGACTCCATGTTTCTTCTGTTTTTACGTATTACCGGGTAGATTTGGTTTCTTGACTCCTCCAAGATGCTGCAACAAGAATTGGAGACAACGAATGAATGAACTGCAACGCGATCAAGGAACTCATAGTATGTGTCATTTACGTTGATTCCCTCCCTACGGCCTAACAACCAATCAACGAAAAGCTTGATCAAGCAAACTTCCGCTTTTAGATGGCATCACACAGCCGCGACAAATTGAAACGCCGGAAATGGTGAGTTACTTTCGTATTTACCAAGTTTCTTTGTTAATTTTTCAGTTATTCCCCTTAACTCTGGCCCTAACAGTTAGCTTTCCGTTCTAATGATTATGAGTGGCTTAAAATCCAACACCTTTTTCTAATTTTAAAATGTTTTGGTTAAATCCCATGACATTGTTTGCCGCACCTGTGACCTCCCACAACAAAATTGTATCAGATTCATTGATCCATGTACGTGAAAACCCAGCCCATTCATTTTATCTTCCTGTATTGATTTACACGTATTGCTTACACCGGGGCCAGGAAGTTTTTTAACAAATTAAGAGGTTATCGATCTAGTTTACGGTGGTCTATTTTCCCCAAATAAAGCTACTTATCTTGGTCTTAGTTCATCGTCCTACTTCCTTTTGTAAATAAGTAAAGTGGCTATATCTCTATTTTGAATTCGTCGCTAAGTTTTTTACATCCTATTTGCAGTGTACTAAATTGCAGCAGTGTAAACGGAGACAACATGCGGAGTTCACAAAACCAAGCCCGGTTTTGATCAGTAACCTTCACTTATTAGCGGTATTTGTGCCGCGTTTGCCGTTCCTGTCATTCATTTTCGACTGGAAGTTTACAAAAAATTAACGTTTAATCTAAAAAATAGGAGAGAGCTCCGATACACAAGACCGAACGCTGCGAAAATCTATTGTGAAAATTTTATGGAAGGCTGGCCGTAATAAGTGCCTTCCTCTATTTATAATGAAGTGTGTGTTGGCTCGCGTGACTGACTGGTATTAGTATTACAAGTGTTTTTCGAGCAAAAATATTCTATACTTTTCTTTAGCGAACAAATAGGACTCGGCGGAAAAGCATGACGCCTGGAGGTATAAGATAACTAATTCCGTCGACTTCCTGTCTTATAATCATTAATGTTGTCTCAGTCTGCATCCTTGCGTTGTTCAGCTGTGGTGAAGTGTCTACTGGTAAACCACGAACAAACCTTCCTTCTTCCTTGTTTTCTCGGAAAACTACTTAAGCTTTTCTTTTTACATCCTAATCCCTTTCAATTTTATATTCATTTTACTGTCCTCCGTTATTGTAGAATTCCTTCATTAAATTTTTTTAACGAAGTTTTTGTTAGAGATATTGGTTTTGTAACAGAGGAAACAATCGAGAAACAGTAACTTGTGATGGCTTTCCCTCAGTATTTTAGCACTTCAGGACAAATAACAATTGTGTCCTGTTGCGAACGCAGTTTCCGCTGAAATTGTCCGACCTTTTTTCTTTCTTTTGAAGTTCTCAATTTTTAAACAAAAATATGTTTTTCATAAGACTGAAAATTAACAACCCCCAGTGATGTGTGGTGTAATTTACGTCGAAAGCAATTTGTCACCCTGCACGAAGCATTACGTGACGTCATAGCATGCCAAGGAGGGAGGGAAATAAGGAGGGAATATTTCATCATATTTTGTCCATCGCGCTACAAACACGTGCTTTTTAAATTGCAATCAGTTCAATATTATAGAAGGTGGCATTTTATCATGACAGTTTGACGCAAAAAAATTTACTTAGATTTAAATCACGAGGCACTTGTTCAACGAGTGGGAGATCAGGTGATAAATAATTGCAAATTCTATATATATTTTACACAAAAAAAACTAACTATTGAATAGTACAGACATGCATGGTCAACCATTCAAATCAAAGAGCAGTTTTCATGGCTATAAAAGGCAATGGGTAAACAAATTATGTTTTTATAATGCGTCAGTTTTAGAATGTTTTTCTAAACGTGAGTGAACTCTAAGGTTACCATTTTCATTCACCTCAGAATGCCAAATTATTTTTCAAAACGCTGCTAATTTGCTATTTCCGAGTCAATCATTTTGGAAAAGTTATTAAGCTTTTCTAACAAGGATAATAATCTTCGACAATTGGGCTTGAAAACCAGATGAAATTAACACCGACAGTCAAAAATATCGCTTTAACATAACGTGTTAAAAGAAGGTATCTGTATTGTACCCACTTTTTGCTTTTATCGGCAGCAAAGATTACTCTTTCTTACCTTGTGGAAATAATTTCTTCTTATATCCTGATCAACGCGGTTGTGTTTTCCTAACAGCTTTCCTTGTGGTAAACAAAGCTCTATCGACTTTCACTGGTATATTATAAACGAGTGTTTTCGTGCTAATAATAAGTTATCGATATCTTCCACGCAAGTTTTATGTCATTCGGTCGGGAGATGGAATTCTATTTATGTCCGTTGTTCCGTTACGCCTAAATACTTTAGGCTTAAATTAGAACGCATGTTGACAAAGTTAGGAGTGGTATTAACAAACCTTTTTGGTCTCGGAACTCTAGAAAAGACGACAGTAAAACAAAAATGTAATCTGTTACATTCCAAAATCTGGTACACTAATCTTAAAGTATAACGCGTTACTTCTTAGTAATCAATACTAATGACGATAAAAATCATGTATTATTCAAATATCGATTAAAATGACTCTTTACCTTAATCATCAGTCAATGTTGTCAGTTTAACATGATTAAAATTACACCAAAAATTAAGTTCTCATTTTGATCAGTGACTTTTTGACAAATAAATTTTCATTAGAGTCTACAGTGCCAGTTTCGCTTTAGTGTAATCCCTCGTGATTTCGCGATAACTATATACTGAGGCTAATGAGCTAATCCCGGCTATCTTTTTGTTATGTTCAAAATACCGTGGAAGGAAGACAAAAAAGATTGCCGACAATCTTTAGCTACAATTGTTCAGCCATTGAATTCCTTCTGGTTTTTTCTTTATTTATTTTTAGGGAAATTTCTGTCTTAGATTTGCTTTGTTTTACTATGTACCTTAGCTTCATTTTTTTTCCTGTGTACATTAGAGACGGTAAAAGAATAACAAACCAGAAACCTCATGCGCAAATCAAAACCACCCACACATTTAAACCGCGTGGGCTTATTTTCGTGTTGAACAAACTCAAATTAGATCCAGAGGTGTTCATATAGCTTCCGTATCCCCGGAACAACACGCAGCAACAGACGTCAGCAAAAATGTCTCCGATTCCGAGTCGACGAAAAATTCCGAAACGACGTCGAGCTTTTCATAAATGGTGTAAAGTCTAGGTGATGCATCTTGGGAATATTCCGACAATTTCCGAACGAGTCGACGACTCTTGGTTCAACAAACAAGGTAATTGTCGGAATTCAACAAGGTTAATTGTTTGGAAACTAGAGGTATTTCTCTACATTTCCGTTAAGGAAACGCTTGAACAAAAATAATTTATGTGTGCCTGGAATGATTGTATATCTTCACGTATTATTGATATTATAAACACACACCCAACAAACACACATTCCCTGAAAAATGCTCTTTTTCTGCATGATTTGCTATAAACGGCACTCCCTAATACGCGTTTAAGCCGCAAAGTAATAATTAAAACCCTACCGCCCAATGATCCAAGGGGAAAACGGGAAACATTTTTCGGTGGAGGAATCAAGGTCATTCCAGTCTATGTGTATAGTGTATTGGTGCATATTTAGTTATCCCTGAACACATTGTACACCTGATGAAAAATATAGCTCTTAAACTACAAAAGCACAATGATAAACATTCCTATGCACAGGACCAAAGGTTTGCTGGACTGATTACACTATTTTGTATAAGAAAGGAGCAAGAGAGTGATGAAGCAGTTTGCTCAGCAGAGAAGAAAAGGAAACAAACAGTTCGGAGTCGATTATAGATGGCTTCGATCTTCATTCTTTTACGTGCGTCTCAAAGAAAGACTTCTTGCTAGTCAATTAATCCCTTGTCACACTCGTTGGCTTTCAAAAACTCTACGAACTGGCCAACAAATTTGATCTCATGAATTAAGTCATTTTTCTTCAATATCCCTCAGACAAAATATTCACGGCAATTATCTATTTTTTGGCAATAACGAAGTATATTTTGCATGACTATTTAGTTGTTAAGAAGCGTTTGCCAAAAACGGAACCGGAATAACATGCATTGAGAATTTTTGCTTTACGTTTTTGTATTAGTCTTTGAGTCAAGAATCCAGTGTAGAAATACCCCTGGATGAAGATGCCATACATATTTCCATGCGAATCTCCGAAGCCAAGCCAATACTAAATTTTGGATGATGATAGCTGGATATTTGATCGGCAACAAATTGTTCTGCTCTCTACATGTACGACAATCCAGGTGTGGAGCACACGCGGAGGTAGTGTTCGGCAGCGCTGGGCCGAACCGAGTTCATATCACGCACTAAACGTGCTCTCCCGGCCGCCCACGCTCGCGTAAGTGTCGTAAAGTGGCCCTCTGGTCTGCTCTCTGCATGTCTGTTGAGCTTTTGTAAATTATGTCATGTTTACATTTTTAACTTAAATTATTTGTTTTTGTCATGTTTGATCCGTCCCACATGTCTTTCTGCTATATAATACTGCCTAGGGTATTTAAAATGGTCATTTATTTCGTTGTTTATTTATTTTAATGGCATATCCAAGCTGCATTTTGAACGGTTCCAGGCAGAAAAGTCGTGTAAAACGGGCGATTTTTCGCAGTATTGTTTGAGGTGTTCGTATATAGCACTTTGTGTCAGCCGTAAAGTAATAAATACGAATTCTGGGAGGTGACGCTTCATCAGACAGAAATATTCTACTGTATCCGCAGTACATAATATCAAAAAACGACCTGAAAAGTTTATTTTTAGCTACTTCAACATAACAAGGCCAAAAAGAGTTAACATTTATACATCATGATTATCTTCATTTAAAATCTGTTAAAATCTCGTTTAAGTTATCGTTCGCTACCTGTATGTGTCAGCTTGAATTATGCCGGATGATTCCGGCGTTGACCGTAAAATCCCCCGCAAGAGGAAATCCTCGGCTAGACAATGGTGAAGTCGTAATTGTTTTCTAATCTTATCTATAATGGCCAGCGACTGTGTTTTCCATTACTCGTTCACTCCAAAAACTACCCAAAATCATTCCTCCAAGAATAGTTTTGTCAGTTTTCAAAGAAACAATCTCCACCTTGAAAAAGGTACGCTATAAGGTACCCTGAATTTTGTCAAAGGACTTTCCAGTTTATAAGGGCCAGTCCGGTCAACAGACGTAAAAGTCTCAACTCACTCTTAGCTCGGCTCTCAAGATGCCTTTATTTTAATGTGAAGAATGCATACTAGCTGATAATTTCACCTTTTATGGCCTTGTTCAACTGTTTTAACGTAGCTTAACGTCGGCGAACTGAATTAAATTTGGTGTCTGAAACAACAGGTGTGCTTTTTGTACTTCGGGTACTTAATAAATTTCAGCGTCTTATCCAAGCCTATTACTTAAAATGTATCTCTATAATCTGCCACAAACAACCACGAACGACAAGGTGCACTGTCGTCAAAAACGTCACCAAAAAGTGAATTAGCCTTCTTTCAAACTTATCGGGTTTTATATTTAGCCTCGCTCAATTTGCCAAATTCACACGATTTTTCCGAGAGTTCAATTCTTATGGACTGTATCCAAGTTACAAAGAAAGGAAAAAAAATTGTCGTCGTGTGTGTCCCACGGGGTGTGTCTACGTTCTCCATAAAACGTGTCTTGCTGCGGTCGTCCAAGAAGTTTTGCTTATAAAATCAAATGTTTTTTGACGGTCTCCTCGCCGTCATCGTGGTTACGTAAGCTTTCTAACTACAAGTTATGCATTATCTTGATTTTTGTCTCTTGCCATAGCTTGTTGTCTGGCTGTGGTCTTTTTATCATCATGGTGTCTCTAAAATACTCGCTATTAAAGTTGGTCCTATTTTCTCATGGAGAATCTGAGCTCGTATCAGAGTTCAGTACTGTGAACCTTTAATTGCCAAGTTCTGCGCCTTTTTTTAGTCTCATTCCCAGGTCTCCCATAGTCGCATTTTACGGGTAGATCAGAGGACAGCGAAATGACGTCTGGGTACAAGATAACTTTGTAGTTCATTTACAATAGTATAGCCCGCGCGTGCAGACGTCTCGTATGTTTCTGTTTACCGCATACAACAAAGGAAAAAGGAGATGTCTACATTCCGGCTAATTTTTAGAAATCATTGTTCTTTAATTCCATCGTAAGTAGAAGAACTGATAACTACGGTTAACCAGGATTAATTAACTAAAATATAGTCACTTCTCCCGCAAGCGACCACCCAGGTGGTGGTCGCTCACGAGAATCGACAAACTCGGGCAGTTTGTTCCAAAAAGGGGTCCTGACACGTCAAATTTTTGGAAGACTTGAATTTACTGCATGCAATTTCCAAGTTATGCACAAGTATATTTCCCTGTTTTCACCCAAAGTTCTGAGCTCAATGCTCTGAGCGGCGTACAATACATACAGCGAACAGAGACCACATCATGTGTCAAGTGGTCGCATACAAGAGGTTAAAAAAAAAAACGGAAAATAATAAAACCATCAGGCCAATAAAGTGGTCGCGGTCGCTTATGACAGGTGGTCGCTTACTGGACGTTCTGATTAAAAGGATTTTACTGGGAAAACTTTGGAGTCTTGGATAAAGGGCCCCTTATGGAAGGTGGTCGCTTACGAGTGGTGGTCGCACACAGAGGTTCTACTGTATTACTATGAAGTGATAGTTTTGTTTTGGTTTGTTTTTATGAAATGATAACCAAATTATGGTTCTGACTTAAGCAAAAGTTTTTTTTTATAGGCTCCTGCTTTACATAAACGTTTACCTCCAGATTACAGTGCAGTCGAACCTCTACGTATTAAACTATTCAGTGTCCACTCTGTATTAAGCACCCAGTCGCCAGAGGCCTGGAAAACTTGTTAATATCGCAAATCCTCTATTAAGCCCCCCACCTCTCAAATAAGCCCCCTTTCTCTAATATGGTCACCCTTTTCAGGGGAAGAAAGTTAATAAGTTCCCCCTCCTCTCCCCTCCCCTCCCCTCCCCTAATTATTTTTCATTAATAAATGATAGACTGTATTAATCAATCACGACTGTAAAACTTCGTGTGAACTAATCTGGGGTGGTTTATTTACCAACTGGAAGTTTGATTCTGATCCTCGGCTGCATGACCTAAAACTTCTCGTACTTGAGCTTTTCCACGTTGTATTATAGTTTTTTTTTGTTTGGAGAACTGTTACCATCGTCGTTTCTAAATTAAATAAGCCCCCCGTCTCAGATAAGCCCGCCCCCTCCCCCTCAAATGGGCTTGAAATAAATAAGCCTCCAGGGGAACTTAATAGAGGATTTAAAGTAAATCACGCCAAGGAGAACCTCTATGAAACGGCCACCTTCGTGTCATCCGGGTGTCATCCCTGCCCCAAGAACTGATCTACTTATGTGTTGTTTTTTACCTCTTTCAAATGACGGGCTTGAAGTGTCTATTTTGCCTTTTTAGACTGTTGATGACAGTGAAATGCAAAAATTAAGTGAAAAACAGAAAGTTTCAGTATATTTGAAACAAAATTATTACAATTTGGAGTAAAAGGCAATTATTATGTTACTATAGATTGCGTCGGTTTTGTTTTCAGCGACCTTCTATTGGGCGCTCACTTTTTAATTTCCCTTAGGGAGTCAATTTAATCTCTAAAGGTTTGAATGTAATTTGAGGATTTATATTAAGCTTACCTTCTTCAAAACTCCTTCGATCAAATGATGTAAAGTACAACGGGAGGGTAGGACCGAAACACAGTGAACCGATGTCAAAAGATTTTAAAAAATATGCTCGCAACTACAGCTTTATACTTTTACAACTTCCTACTATTTTAAGCCTTCCTTTCAGTGTTATGCGGAACTTGAAAGTTTCAGTGCCTTACTTGAACTTGTATTGCCAGCCAAATATGTAAGATCTGATCCTTTCTTGTTAACAGCCTTATTTGGCATTGTTTGGGTGGGTTGTGGTGGGAAAAGAAGGTGGCCAGCCGCATCTTAACCTCAAAATAGCCAAGAGCATTGTACGAATCCAGCTCTTTGATGTCCACAATACTTCGAATATTTTCATCAGTAAAAGCACAACTCCATGATTCAAGAAACGTGCTGTAGGTGTAATCCGTACTGTTCTTTACTGTTTTCTTCCTTTTTCCATTTTTAAGTTTTTGTTGCTGTTGTTGTTGGTTTTGTTTCCTTTACATGGTCGTTAACAGTTGACGATACTTTAATCACTGTTTACTTTACGTCACCCTATATAGTATTTACGTATTTCCTACCAATTACCTGCTAATTACGGTAGCTCTTTTCCACAGAGAGCTAAATTCATCATAATGTAGAGTAAAAGATGTTCATCTTCTCCATATTTATCCAAATAACTATCTATATAACTTTAGTTGCTTACCATAAACATCCCAGGAATGTGACGAATGCATCGTGTTTACAATAACAAATACCCCTTGTAATAATAGTAAAACAAAACTGAATGCAGGACTGGCACAGCGGCAAAGGGCTGATTTATTTTAGGCCAATATTTCGGCTAACAAAATTAGACTTCCTCAGGGCCAGAGCTAAACCGAGAGAAAATGTCTTTTAACGGCTCCAAAAATTAAGGTGTACAGTGACACAATCTATTCTGACGGATTTTTATGCCAAGTAAGGAAGTGAAAGATCAAGATAGAGAAATGCAAAAGTATCCAGTAATTTTCCGGCCCAGTTGTATTCCCGTTAAGAGACTTTTCCCCTCAATAATTATAAATTGAACCTCTTCCAGTTTACAAGGGAAGTGGATGTGATTTTGTTTCAGCCCAATTACCAAATACCCTGGTTTCTTGTACGCCATTTCAGTACGTCAAGGCCAGGAGCCAAGAAGCCTTTGTTTGTAGATAAGAAATTTCGGAATTTGGTAGAAAAAAGCTATTGATATAAAGACGAAGCCAAATTCAAGATACAAGATAACTTATTAATATAAAGTGCAAAAAATGTTTTAGCACGAATGATCGACACCGTTATAAGTTGTGAGGAAATTATTTTTTTGCTTTTGGATGAGACAAATAGGGTTTATCTATTATATTTGGACGTTATGGAATTAATAAAATATTCTACGCAAAGGGGTACAGATACAGTCCATTCATCCACGTTGCTTATTACTTTCTATATTGTTTCAACGTATATAACAACTAAAGTTGTCCATAAATATTTCAACTTCAGCATTTCCCGCGTTTTATGTGTCGCACATTTATGACTAAATAAACTGCTCCAGCCAGAAATAAATAAGTATCCTGTATATCAGGAGAGCTGACAGAAAACCAAGCAAGAATTCCAAAGTGTGTAGCTGTCATTTCAGAGGTGGAAAGAAATCTGCAGGGCCGGAAATTTTCAAGTGAAATTATTCCTCTCACATAAAACTCCTCCGAAAAAGAAAAGGAAACCCAAATCATTGGTTAATAAGTTACCGACTGTTAAAGATACCATGGCCATCATTAATGCCAAATCTGCAGAATCTTCAGATACATGCATGGAACGAAAGATCCTCAGCTCCAACTGAGCAAATAATCTTAAAGGCAGAATTAAACGTAGCAAAGTAGGAGCTGAACTATCACCAGAAAAGGGAAAATATCTCTGTTCGGAAGACGATTTGAGAACTAGAATTTTCGGAACATTTGTTGTAAAATTTCTTTCTTGCCTGCCTCTCCTAGGATTTTCGAACATCTACAAAATGGTATAATTACCCATTTTAAACGGATATTTACCCTAAAAAAGGCCACCTAGAATTTTCGGGAGCCTTTTCCTGGCTGAAATTTTCGAAAAGGTAAGTTTTGATCCCTATAATTTTCGGATCACTAGACTTTCAGCTAGGAAATCCGAACAGATGAAAAGTTTTTAGGGGATAAAAATATGCCTATATCTACCGTTTAAATACTAAAATACGTTCAACAATGCTATGTTAAGTGGTTTGAACTAAATGATGTGTATTCGCGCCCTTCAATGACGTCAAGAAACTGATGTGAATCTATATTAAATAGCTACAATATTTCAGACACTGATATTGTTCTTTGGTTTGTATTAAATCTATCGAGTTGTCTTTGTCACAAACGATATTGCTGACTTTTCTATATCTAGCTTGCGGATCATTCCCTCTATATTTATCTCAGTCTGTGTCTCTCGCGGGAAGAAGGGCGTTCTTTTCCCACTTTCTTGAAAAGAAAAAAAGGGAGGTGGGGGGACCTTACATGGAAGAGGGATATTCCGCGAGACACAAAGAAGGACCACAGGTAGCCTAAGCTCGAAATATACGCATCGGCGAACATCGGCATTGTTGCGTAACATTCGAAATATAAGAATTTGTACCCCCCGGGGATTTGTATGGGAAAAAAACCTATCGTTTCCGTAACCTACGAAAATGAAAGGATTTCAATAAAAGAAAATACAGCTTTACCTTACATAAAATGTGTGTTACGTCTCTCCTGTATAGTCCATGGGCCGATTTATGGCCGTTTTATGGGTTGTAGTGTAAAAGGTTAACCCGGAGAGAAAACCGTTTACAGCACAACCCATAAAACGGCCATATGTAAATCTGCTCATGGACCACACAGGAGAGACGTAACACACATTTTATATAAGGTAAGCTGTTTTTTTATTGAAATCCTTTCATTTTTGTAGGTTGCGGAAACAATAGGTTTTTTTTCCCATACAAATCCTTACCTTTACGTCACTCTCTTTAGTGTTTACGTATTTCCTACTAATTACATGCTACGCAGCCCTTTTCCAAAGATCTAAATGATTGTCATATAGGGCAAAAGATGTTTTCTATATCCATAATTATCCATATAACTCAGTATCTTGTGGATTGCTTACCATAAACATCCGGAATATGATGAATGCGCAGGAATCGTGGTTTCAGGGTCATTGCATATATCAAAAATTAAATAAACGATATAAAGGGTACAGTGGTTCTTCAAAAAACCCTGGAGGGACTCTCTAGACGTAGCAAAAACTTTACTGACGCTTATTTGTGACAAAGTATTGAAACAGCTGGAAGATCAAGAAATTGAAGATGAAATTGAGATACATTGTCCTTCCAAACCGCTGATTAGATCGATAGTCATAGCCTCCTAAGGTTGGTTTTTTGGGGGAAATGATGTTGATTTGGGAAGGATCGGAAATAAAAAGTTAGGGTAGAAAAGGTATACACATAAACCAGTTAGTCCGCTAATGGGATCAGAGGCACCTTGTCGTGGTGGTGGACTGTCTGGTAATTGTCAGACTAATTATTCACTTCATAACTGTATTTGAATTTTTAACAACCCGTAAATCCAATATTTTTCCATTTTCCCAAAATTTTAAACATCTCCCTCCCTAAATACGTCCGAGAAATCGTCCAAAAATTCACAAATAGTTATTGAATTAAGGACTGTAACTTAGTTGAGTCATTTTTGGACTGAATGAAATCTTGGCTATAAATTTAAGAAAAAGGTGGAAATTACTGCTTTTAACCGCTCTGCTCCCTAAATATTCGTGTAGTGAACGTGTAAATTAGGGGGGAATCTTTTGAAGGCTTTTTCTTAGAAGACCAACAAAAAGCTGCGTTCTGTTTCACAAAATTAAGGCGGCTGTAGTCTTGCACTTTTGCTGGGCAGTTAATGCGTTGCAGAACCATCCAGGAATTTGATGGGCCCGTTCGCTTCCCCATTCAAAGAGTTTTTCTCTCCGGCAACTTCAAATTGACCTCTTTCAGACAGTTTACATTGAGGGAAATATTATATGTTTTGAGCCTCTTTCGGGCGAACTACTATACGTCACTCTTTCTTGTACGTCATGTTTGTACGTCATGACTTGGGGCCCAGGGGTTGTGTTACGTCAGCTTTTTCGTAATTTCTTCTTTGGGGGGAACCCTTTTATAAAAGACAAAGACACATTCAAGTAAGAATACTGACAAGAAAGCTTCAGTATTAAAATGCCCAGAATTGTTTTAGCATAAATGATCGACATGGTTATCAATAGTTCGGAAATTATTTTCTACTTTTGGACTGACGAATAGGATTTATTTATTATATTTTGGAACCTTATAAAGGTCTATATAATATCTCATAAGTAGTAAAATGTCTTTCTTTGATGACAGCAGAACAGATACAGTCCATTCATAGATCATATTGCTCTCTTTATTCTCAATATTATTTTCAACGTATACAACAACTAAAGTTATCAATAAATATTTGAACTAAGTTGTCAACAAATATTTCAACTTTGATAATTCCCGCATTTTATGCCACAAGGTTACGACGTAAGGGCCTGCTCCAAGCAGAAATAAATAGGTGTCTTGGTAACTGTCATGTTACTAAATGAATAAATAAATATGAAATAAATAAAAGATGTACATTTGTGCTGACTTAAACGACTTCATAAAACTGAAGTGAAGCTATAAATAGCTATATATTAAATATAGAGACTGATATTGTTCTGTGGTTTGAATAAAAAATATATCTGAATTATTTTGGTAGCAAACGATTTTAATGATATCCTATCCCGGACTCGAGTCAGTTAATCGTTAGTGGTACCAAATTTGGCAAAAAATGAGACATAAATTTCTCGATTTTTCAAAATATTTATCTTCAAGGGATCTAACGTCCGCGAAAGTTGAGAATCCTTTCAGTCTCATTTTAGTTTTTGGAAAGTTTAAATTAATACTTATTGATCAATGACACTCAAATCCTTCTTAACGGTGGAAACATTATATTCAATGCACATTTTTTAAAAGGTAATTAAAGGGTTCCTCACTAATTAAATTTTGCATCGCTACGTTTCGCGTCAACCTTAATTTCGCGGGGTTTTTTTTGTGAAATCGCGACAATTAGTAGCGAAAAGTTTGCAATCGACGCTAACAAATCAGTGTGACAACATCTTTGCATTTTTCGATCACAAACTTTTTAGAGAAAATTTGTTCTCTATATTTGTTTAAGGACGTACGTGGAGGTAAGGCAATTTTGATCTTTTTTGTCTTTTTTTTCCCTCCTAATCACTTCGCTTCCGAGTGGACTAGCGGCTTTATTGTAATTATAACTATAAAGAACGAGCTGTCTAAAAACTACACATCACTGATCGCCGCCATGTTCCTTTCCCCAGTCTGTGTGGGTAGATCTGTCATGACTACTACACTGTTGGATTGACTGAAGATGTCTTCTCTTGAATCTTCAATGTTTGAACGACTTTCAGTAATAGTTACTGTAAGAGAAAAAATGTTTTAAGTAACCTGTAAATTGTGAAAGCTTTGGCTCATCTACGAACTAACTTGCTCCCCTAATATAACATATTTTTATTTGATATAAACGAGATAGATTTTAATATTCGAGGGTCGTAAATTCAGACCCATAGTAATTTTTTTGACCAATCAAAATGTGCGCAGACGCAAGCGTAAGCGCGGGAAAACGTATGCGGGGTGAGGATTGTTTGGCGAAGTGGCGCGAGATTTTTAAGCCAATAGAGAGATTTAGAGTCACGTTTACGCCAAACGGCAAACCTAAATTTGTCCCACATGACCAAGTTTTCCCCTTAATTGTGTTAACTATTAATTCTACGTAAAAATGCGTGGTTTCTCGCCAGCTTTATCCATAAGAATTGTTCAGGACAGTTTTTATCTGCTTATGTTTTCTATTTTGAGAAATTCTCACCTTGAATCTGACGTTTGCCGTTTACCGTTAACATGACTCTAAATCTCTCTAATAACAAACAAAGCAGCGTGAAGCCAACGCAATCGCAAAATTGCAGTTGATACTTTAGGCCAGTCATTATTTTATCGTGGTTTCAATTTGTTTGGATAATTGCTTGGGCTTCTGCATGTATGATATACGAAAAGGATATTGCTATAAAGTAATCAGACAAACTACCTTTATCCGTCGAACAACTTCTCGTTAGACGGTAAATTAGACCAGCTTTCTTGCGGTAAAGGATGGCATCAAACACCAAATACATGAGTACAAACTGTCCTAGGAAAAGGGCGATGTAAAATTCCTGAGGAAATCCACCTGAGAAAAAGAAAACAACAGCAATTGATTTAGTTATTAATATATTGCTTTTGTTTATAAAAAGTATTTTTTGCTATCAAAATAGCTCGAATTTATAGCCGGGATTTAATGGAGCTGAAACTAATCGTGGAACTGAAAACATCTTAGGTATCCTGCTGATGAACAGTGGTGACTTATAGATATTTCCAGCAAAAACAATTTGCTCCGTACAAGGGTGGGGCACTTCTTAAAAAAAGAACCACGGAATGGTTTGAGCTGGTAACGTTCATTGTGTCAGTCAAGGTGATTTCATAGCTCATTCCAGGTACCTTGATAGGTGACTTTTGCAAAACATTCTTACCTTTCTGTGTGGGTTTAGTAGAGGATACTTTGCCCGTTTCTGGTTCCGATATCGTGCTGGTACACATACATGTTTCTTCGTCTACAGAGTTTTTCATTTTTGTGCAGTTCCTAATTCTCTCTTCCGTGCAAACACACCCACACTTTTCTGAGCTCCAAACCTGAAAACACACAAGTTATACTAGACTCAGTTAATTATACCATTTTCCTGGCGTAAATGAAAATCACTCAGATCGAATCTTGGTGACAACTCTTGCGGTGAACGAAAGACAACGTATACCATTTCCTAGCCGAGATGCGTAAAGGTGATGTCAACCTCGTCCCCAGGGCTTTTCCCTTAAAAAATGGGTGGGACCATTTTTTAAGGGAAAAGCCCTGGGGACGAGTTTGAGGTTATGTTACACGAGACGATTCGCAACGACGATTTTAGTGCAACACAGCGCTGCAATGTTGGAACAATGTTGTAACCATCCGAAACAATGTCGCAACAATGTTGCAACGCTGTGTTCTGCTAAAAGTCGTCGTGGCGAATCGTACCAGGAACGTAAGTAGCTCAAGCGACGCTGACGTAAATTGCATAGTGATCATACCTTATTTGGTGGACATATTTCTGGCTCCTTATTACAAACACATCTGCAGATATTTTTACTCCAGACGAGCCCATTCCCACAAGGCTTTGGTGGCTTATCACCATATTTACACCTGCATTGGCAAAGGTCTGGTTTCCAGTTCTCCCAAATCGGGTCACACTGGCTCGGACTCAAGGTGCACTCACATCCACAGCTAGTGTGGTTCTGCATGCTAATTTGCGTCCATCGTCTTGTACCAACTACTTGCACCGTAACAGGGACCTCAGTATACTGTGATGGCACGCATGACCGAACTGAAGGCTGAATCTTCTTACAGGATCCACCACATCTATGCAGATTGATGAAGTACGGAAAGAACTTGTAGTGTGGGTTGTCGATGGCTACTAATGTAGGACGCGGTCTGCAATATTCATTTTCAACATGGACTATATATAAAGAGAAGAAAAATTCACTTCGTTATATAACTGTTTTTTTCCATTTGAACACTTTTTGAAATTGACAGTGTACTCTTTCGTATGTCGGTGTAGTGGCTAACGCAAACCTTGCGTAGGACGTCAGTACTTTTTAGCGTAACTTAACTGACGACCAAAAAAACTTCACTTTAGAATCATAGTTTTAAGTCCTTATTCAAAGAAGTGCCTGACAAGGTAATTTTGTGAAGTTGCGGACAATCGATACTAGTCGTGAATAGTCACATGATACGATTTAGGCACAAAGGTAAAAATTTCGAACATAATCACCCAGTGTTAACTCCAGAGGAAAAACTGAGGTGTAAATAATAAGTGTTAAATGAGCTGAGGTTTTGATTCATAGTATACCAGGAACATTAAGTGAATGACAAAAGAAAGGAAGAAAAATACCTGAATTTCCCAGCATGGGAAGGAGAAGAATCAAAGCAAAAATTCCCTGCATGTTTCGTTTTCTTCTTGATAATTCGCAAAATGGCTGCAATAAGTAAGAGAACTACTAATTAGACCGCACTCAAAATATTAACCCAGTCAATCACCGGCTTTGCTCTTAGTGATAGCACCATCGCCGGTTCTTTGCTGAATTGATATGACTATAAAAGATGCTTTAAGTCTACTTAATTTGATATTCTTTTAATTGACTTATGGGATAATGTTTTCAATTAAGTTTAACTTACCTGATATGATATGCTTTTTTTAAAAAAGTTCGTTTTCCTTCGTTTGGATCCTTACTTGTCTAGTTGTTCCTCAGTTTGAGACAGCATCGTTCCACGGTGTTCGTTTATAACAGCTCAAGAACCGAGCTGAAGTTATGACAACGGATATCCTCTTCTTGCTGTCACATTCCCAGACGAGCTACGCCACACGTATCACTCGAACCTTCCCGACCTCATCCCAGAAGACTCTGGAATGTTTAAAAGAACTCAAAGGCTTAACTGGATCCAAAAAACGGTTCAACTCTTGCGAAAACTTGCATTTTATTAGCCTTGCAGTTATCAGTGTGATGCTGGCGTAGTAAGACTTCAACCGCACCAATTTCTGCCCACAATCACTTAGGGCGATTTTAGTAATTTCGTCCGGAATTACGGTGGTAAGTGAGGTAAACGGAGGTAAACGAATTTATCACGCAATTTGTTCGCAGGAAAAAGGAAGTGGCCACACAAATTCTTTGCAAGCTACATTGTAGCTGAGTCATAAGCAGTTACTGCAAAAAACTAAAATAAAACAAGGGGAAATGACATGAAAGCACTGTAACTTTTTCCTGTAATCCTGTAGATCATTGTAACTAAATCCAAAATCGAAATAAGATACAAATATCACTAGCTCAAGCAGTCAAAAATTGCGCAATATGAAACCCTTGAATCAGAGAAAAATAAACATTGGGCGTTTGGGTTATCGATCTTTTTGTGTATCCACCAAAAATTCCTTTCCAAGTTTAGTGGGCGAAAAAAAAAACGTGAATCTACGTGTGTTGCACGCTTTCCGATAAAGCTGTCTCATGTATAACATAGTAACAGATTGCATGTAGTCAACGCACTCCTCCGTGGAAACAGCAAAAACTAAACAAAAGAAAAAGAAAGAAACAAAGAGAATGTGTGAAACATGCAACTGTTTTGCAAACACTCTGAATGCACGCGCCATTTCAGCACTAATCTGTAAACCTGAAGAAGGCTGGTATAGCCAGCCGAAATATTCTAGTGTTATGAAAAATAATACACGGTGTTCTGATCTGCTTTGCAGTAGTCTTTGGACTTCTCGTTTTTGGTTCAATACTAATGCCTGCCATCATTTGTTCTCAAAATGGTTTCTCGATAACCAGCGGTCTGTGAAAATGTTTGCGTTTCTTTCAAGTTGTGATTCAAGTGTCTCTAATTGGTTTGTTTTCGTTTTTAACTTCCTTTCTTCCGATCCGACCCTTCGGCTCGCCTATTTAACAAGGGCGCGGTGATAAGTGTCCCAAATTGACGTCACGGGGTGCAGAGGGCAGCGCAGGGGTCAGTTATATTTGGCAGTACTGTCCAAATTAATTTTAGCCGATAGCCGACGCAGAGGTTTGAGGGGGCGTCGTGATTTATGCTGTGCGAAGTGAGTCCAGGTGCGAAAACCGAAAGAAAGGGCCAACGTTTCGGCCTTTGTACATCATGCTTTTGTTTCTCCACTAATATACTCCACGTTAATCCTCCATTTTTCCAACTAAAATGCTCGGTAGTCCCCCAAAAAGTCACTAAAATGCTCGATCATATAGATTCAATTTTTAAAGCAAGGACGAGCTTACAAAAAAGAAGGACCGGATCCTATAGCTAATAAAGGATCTAATCGGCATAATGAGGCCTTTTTTTTTATTAATTCTAAACATTTCAAGGGAGGCTTAAGGCTAACAACTGAATGTATAAGTGGTATGACAACAATGTATACAAATAAATAATTTCAATATAGCAAAAAGATCATCTAAAAGGTTATATATATTAAGGTAAAATTTGAATATATTTTTTGAATTATTTTTGTAAAGACGTCAAATCTCTTCAAAAATGGTTCCATTTTCTTTTCTGTGAGAAAAAAAATTTTTCCGGGAAAATGCCACTAAAATGCTCGAATAATACTTAATGCTTTTGCCTCACTTTCAAAAAATGCTAGCATTATATAATAGGTACAAAGGCCTACCAAATTTTGCGCCCACTCACTCTCCTCCAGACTCGTTCGCAGCCGTCGTAAGGCAACGCTCCCCTCCCCTCCCCCCCCATTAGTTGACGAGCGTTGCATAACACCCTAATGACGGCTGCGAAGGAGACTAACCTTAGTCATGCCACTATGAGCCTCTGAGCGGGAGAAAGTGAGACCGCTGGCAGTTTCTCTGGATTGTTGCGTGGCGGAGCATCTTACGTAAAAGCGGAGGGAAATTCTCGGCTCGTTATCTCTCCCGTCGAGTCTCCCGTGGAATAAGGGGGGACTGGGGGGGGGAGCAGTACCAGGGCGTGATTTACCCCTGTTGGACACTTTTCAGTCAGTTCGTAAAGCTTGCATGAGCGTCAAGCTTTTCTAGAACAAAATATGGATCCTCCTAAATAGTTTATGATTTTTATCCAAGGGTTCCACCTTGCTAGGCACCACTTTAAGCCATCGATCGATAAGCTAAGTACTTAGGGCAAGTACTAATCATCTACCGTATTTCCTCGAATAAGCCCCCGCTCTAATTTGCGCTCTCCCGAAATAAGCGCCCTCCTCCAGACCCCTCACTTTTTTAAATGGTAGGGATACAGGGAAAACCAGCTTCTATGACTGCTTTACTTTTAACCTTTTAGCCATCAACTACAGCGGAATCATTATGGGAGAATAGCTGTCTATATCCATACGCGCTTGAAGAGGTCCTTTATGTGCGCTCTTGGTAAATGCCGTAAACGTCTTGGGAACAACTAGACCGTTCTCTAGTTCCTTTAGTGGAAAACGTAATAAGCTCCCTCACGAATAAGCGCCTATCATTTTAACTGAAATTTGAAGTAAGTCCCCGGGCGCTTATTCGAGGAAGTACACAACGATAGAAACGTGATGGAGTGAATTTGAAGCCTGCTGAATACTTGAGTATAATAATGTCCTTAGCTTCCTTAAGTCTCTTGTGGCTTATATACTGGTAGAGCATTTGGAGTGGTACCCAAAAGTTCATAGGTTCGACTCCTATTGGGAGCACCTGGGGTCAATTTAATAATAAAAACTTTTACACGGGTAATTTATAAGTGTAGCTATTGTTATCAGACTGTAAAAGAACGGCTACTCTTGTAAATTGCAAGTGTAAAAGGCTTATTAAATTGACCCCTGGATTCTTTCTCTAACTGGGTCAGTAACTGAAAAATCATCAATCTAATTTTACTTTAAACTACTTTTATTGTAAATCCTTACATTACATGGTTTTTGCTACAAAAAATAAAGTCTCTCTTCTTGTTTCCTAAAAAGAGGGTAAAATTTAAACGTGTTTTACAAAACATTACTTATCCCTTTTCATAGAAAAGAACTTCAGACTAACTTCAACTACGTTACAAACTGCAGAAAATAGTTTCCACCATTTTAACGTTTTTACTTAGAAACGTGTTAAGAAAGTTCGTCCATAAAATCTAGAACAAGGAAAACCCTTCGTTCGTTAGTGATCACTTATTATTAAAGTGGTACATACTACTTCACTGTAAATTCACAGCGTTGTTTTTTAAGAACATACAACGCACTTAAGAGTTGTGCGGGGATTAATCTCATGTATTCTGTATGTTCCTTTTTTGTAGTTGCTGCTGTGGTTTGTCTTCTTAAACATAAGTCTGACGATACGATTTGGTTTGGCCTTCCGAGATTTGACAGTCAGATGACCTGTCAGATCCTGCAATTTCAAAAAAAAAAAAAGATACATTAATGTCTAGGTAAAGGGCATGGATGGAAATAAGTCGTCACGTCTTAAACTATTACTGGGCGGTGCTGATATCGTGATTTGTTGGGGACGAGAAGATCGCTCATTGCCCCTGATCAGAGGCAATGACTGTTCTGCCAGATACCGACAAATCACGATATTTTGAGAACCAAGTGCAATGATTGTTATGTTTGTTTGGTTTTGTAATTTAGTGGGGAAATGCGGAGCCGGTCGCCATCTCGTCCTTCAAAGACGGTGTCCAAACTGGGCATGCGCATAAGCAGAGCACTGTCTGTAATGCGCATGAGCGCACAATTGTCCGTAGGCAGTTATCAGCAGTGACTTAGAGCGCTTACCATTTGTATAGAAAACTGCTTCCTCTCAAGAAAAAGTGGACAAAGGTATTTTGTAAATGGTACAACTCAATCCCGTTCCTTTTTTACTGTGCGAAAAACAAGACCGTATCTTTTTACGGAAAATTTTAGTGAACTTTCCGTGCAAATGGTAAGCGCTCTTAATGACCTCTCTGAACCGACCAAACTTTTGCATCATAAATTGTGTTTTTCGTGATAAAGGGTAACAAGTAGGTTGACATAATCCTCTATCGAGACTGTCAAGTTAATGTCATTGTTCTACACACCGTGATAGCAGTCTCCAGTTTTCGTTTTGGACTTCATTGTGTCCCCTTGAAAGATGAGATATAAATCTTCCGCAAAGTTGTAAGCCGAGCAAAACTACCGCACTCGCAGAAAGTATGCATCCTGCACTTGTAAAGTATTTTAAAAGCCATTTCTATACCGCACAGTGCATACCAAACTATATAAAAAGTCAGTATGTGACTGAATGTAGCCTGTTCCATATTCCAAGATAGTCAGGAAAGCGGATCGAGAAAGCTGAGCGAAAATTGCGTGGGACTTGTGGAGAGACGACTAGTGGAGCATGTAATAATTTTTTTCAATATCTGATTCCAGTATACCAGCTCCTGCCTGGTAGACCCTATGATTGGTCAATTGTGACAGTTTATTTCAACTCTCACTACGTCAATTATCTGACACTCTGAAACGAGAAACTGTTTTTCAGGAAGAGGCCGGGGTAGTCGGCGGTGCTAACAGGCTTCCCCTTCTATCTTCCCGCCATTTTTTCTCGTTCGCTACCTCACTGCTATCTAGCTTTTCTCGCTCGCCACCCTGTCCGAGAGCCTGGCACAGGCTAAACTAAATGAGAAAAGTATTTGAAGATGGATCAAAAGGAACCTTATGATCCGATTATTATGTCATTACTTAGATTACCTGAATCGGTCGTAGCGACTGATCCCGCGACTGATGATGTCTCAGGAGTCCCTTGAAGAGTTTGTAGTTGTTGTGAATTTGACGCTTTGCATCTACGCCGGCAACAGAGTGCCAAGACGAACAACACAATAACTACTAGAACTGCCAAAAGAGCAACAATCACAATGTAGGTAATAGAACCTGTAAAAAAAAACAAAACCAAAGGAGCTTTAAATCTTGTGTTAAAAGCAAGAGATAGATACCTAGAATTGATATCTGCCACTTAAAACTGACCAAAGATAAAACTTTATCTCAATAGCCAGTAGTCGACGGTCTAGCTTGCTCATCAAATTGATCACGTCAGGCCGTCACTCACTGTCCTCTCCCTGAGAATCCGTACCCAATGTTCGTCGTTGAGGGAGATAAGAGACAGTTAAGTGTTATACAATTTGGTAAGTCAAGTCTAGTCTGCAACTCCGTAATCTTAACCATATAGCACATTAAAAGGCATTTACGTTAAAATTTTTCCTTCCACGTTTGCCTTGGTAGTAGGTGTATATAAAATAACATTCTTATACAAGTTTTTCCTTGACAAGTCTCCATGTATAGTGTCTGTCCGTTAGATAGTTGGTAATTTAGTTAATCTGACAATTAGTCATCGGTCAGTCAGTCAGTTAGTTGGTTAGTTAGTTAGGTAGTTGACCAGGGCCGAGTTGTTCAAAGCTGGGTTAAGATAACCCAAGGTTAGTGCGAGATTTGAATTAAGATTTGAAAGCTTAAAAAGCATTTCAGCTTTAATTTTTTTTGTCTACAAGTTGATGATTGGAAGCTCTAAAAATAGCACAGAAAATTATCCGCGAAAATGCTTTTGAACGCAAGATAAAGAAACCCGGGTTAATTTTAACCCGGGGTTAAGCGCTAATCAGCCTTCGGACAACTCGGCCCAGTTATACAGTAGGTCAGTCAGTCAGTTCGAGAAAACGTCAAGGTTTATTGGAAATATGCAATCTTTTTAAAAAAGGCCATGACTGATTCGACTTACTTTTACACATTTCATGTGATGCACGACTCTCAACGCATTCACAAGTGTCAGGGTCTAGGTGATCATTTTTGTTCTCGCAGATACGCTTGTAATACCCTTTGCAGACACAGGAACATGTCTTACGGTCCAATTCCTGTAGAAGGATAAGCATATAAAAGTACTTACAGCTCATTTCACTTTTACAGTACACTTAGTTTGATATCGGTACAGAGGGGATCTGCATAAACGAACCTCACTCGAGCAACAGCAACTACAGTAAAGTGTCATTGAAATGGACATCTTTGGGATCTTCTTTCGGCGTTAAGAGAGCACTTCCCGATTATAAAGAACCAATGAAAATGACCGAAGAAAGGCAGAAACAACAGCTAATGACCGGGTATTTAGACAGGCGTCTGTCCGACCCGCCCCCGCTTGTTTTAATACAGTGCAATTGGGTCCCCGTACAGATTTTGTGTGATAGCAATTCTGTAATCACCCGGTTGTATTCCAGTTTTCGTCTATTGGTGTGAAGCTACCTAAATGGGTTACAAATGTTAAGATGAATACTGAGCTGCTGAACAAGCAACTCCTTTGGGGTTTATAATTATTTTCAGTCCCTTAGCTCCATTGTTCATTCTACTGTGAAGATCATGTTCACTTTCCGAAAATTGACTGTTATTCTGGAAGATGCAGGCCACTAAAATGGGCTTTAAGTTTAAAATTTCTAGCATTTAATAAAGCCTTCTTACCTTTTTTCGTGAGCAGACAAATGGCGATCTATTGCATTGATATTTACAAAGGTGTTTATTCCACCTGAGGGAGGAAAAAGCACACGTCCATGAAATGAGAAGGAAAAAGTAGGAAACGATAAAAAGGGAGCCCCGTTTCTAATTCCAACTAGATCCACTTATGATCACTTGTCTGTAACGAATTGCCTCTAATCCTTCCATCTGGATTGGGATAGAAACTCTTGGAGCTCTCGGCAACTCGAACGGGAGTGGCTAGAACGGCAACTTGAGATGAGTAGGTCAATTTCGAGCTGCCTCAACTGCTTTGTCTTAAGCTCAGTTTCACACGACAGGTTTTGCAGTTGCCTCGTTTTAAAACTAGGCAAGAGTTTTTGAAACTCGGAAATAGCTTATTTCTGGGCAAAAATGCGACCGAGCGAGTAGCCTGAGATCATGCCCTTTCCCTATCACCCCTTTAACTCTCTAAGCAAAAAAAAAAAAAGAAAAAAGCGCCTGATCTCAGGTTACCGAGCGAGAGAAAACGCTATCTTGTAAAATACTAAAACCAAAAATCTCCACAGGTGTTAGAGATAAAATGGACACGTAGTGAAGTGGTAGAAAACGCACGAGCGACGAGTGGAAAAGTAAAATTTAAATGCCGTAAAATCGTCTTTATTTCAAGCCCATTTGAGGTGGGGCTAATAGACACGGGGGCATATTTGAGAGAGGGGGCTTATTTAGTTTAGCTAAGGCAATGGCATCCGTTCTCCGTAAAAAAATAGAATGCAAAGTGGAAACGCTGAAGTACAAAAGGTTGAAGGTCATCCAGCCAAAGATCAAAACAAATCCGAGCTTCCAGGTGGTGAATAATTCATCCTGGATCAGTCCACACGAGGTTTTACAGTCTACAGTGAATACAGTCTATCATTCTTTTATTGAAGAATAATAGGGATGAAGAGAGGGGGGCTTAAAAGAGAGGGGGAGCTTCTTAGAGGGGGCGGGGGGTTATTAGAGAGAGGGGCTCATTTGAAAGGGGGGCTTAACACAGGATTTACGGTATATGAACCCAAGCTAGCCGATCCACAAGTAACTTCCTTGTGTACTTCCGTTTGTAACATACAGTCGGTCATCCTCGCGAAATAGTTAGATGACCGCCGCTATAAAAGATGCATTCTAACAGAAGGCAACCAGTTGGTTATTTACAAGCGTAGTAGAGAATTTGAGCTCGGAACGACCGCGAACAACTCCAGCAAGTGGCGAGAGCGTGCCACGGCCACGCTGCCTCCTTTGTTTACAATATGTATGTTATATAATGTGTTTAACAAGTGGAATTGCTTTGTTTACCTTGTCAAAACATCGCACTGTTATCCAACTAAAATTCTAGAAGGTGACCGCTCCTACCTGATGGAGATGACCACTAAATACAGGTCAAATAAACCGTGAACTTGGATTTGACAAGCGGCCGCTTAATACACAGGTAAATAGAGGTTTGACTGTATGTATGAGTTCTCACCTAGAGTCTTTCTTTTGTTTCATGATGTAAGGTGGTGGTGCGTCGTCAAACTTACAGTCACATTTACAGGTTTCTTCATTCCACCTCTCCACCCGAAGGTCGCATTTATCTGGGCCACCTGTCGTACACTCTGCACCGCAGCTTGTGTGGTTATACACACGACGAAATTCATATCTGTGTCTCTCAAATGAAAACACTTTTATGTTGATTTCCTTTTGGCCAGTGGCAACGCACTTCTTGATTTTCGGATTGACCTCCTTCCACGAACCCTCACATCGGTGGAGTCGGACATAAAAAGGTCGGAATCTATGCTGGGGATCAACTTTTACTGTTGCAAGTACTGGCTCCTTGCATTTGACACCCGGTAGCTCAGTTGACTCAGCCACTGGGAGAGGAAAAAACAGAAAAACTAAAAATGAGACACTACGGTAACAAAAGTGTAAAAGTACTTCTTTTTACAGCACCTTTTCTGATCAGTGTTTTACTTGGGTCCGAATGGGTATTAGGTTCGTGACTGGAGCTGAACGCAGATACTGATATTTCCCGCACAGTAGTTTGTATTTGAGCACAAAAGAAGAAGAAAAAGGAAAGAAACAGTTACACCTTTAAAAAAAGTATTATATTTGAGTGTCAATGTAGTATTTAGCACGGAAGAGTATTAATTGAGGATTTTTACGTCTCCTAGGCTACTAGGGATCCTACTGGAGACGCAACCGCCATTCAGCGTATTCTGCGGGGTCATCAGAGCCACTCAAAGGTCTAGCCGTTTGCAAGGAAAAGCTAGTACCTTCATTCCTCAGTTATTTAAAAGACCCTGACCGTGGGTATTGTGTTGAAACGTTCTTAATGAAATTATAAAATCATGAAAAGAAGCCGTCACGTTCTTTTAGAGAGAGCGAGTTTTGAAAGACGAGATGATGAAGCTTTTGTTACTACCGTAAATCCTCTATTAAGCCCCACCTTTTCAGAGGAAGAAAGTTAATAAGGCCCTCCCCCCCTTCCCCCTTCCCTCCATCCTTGTTCTTCGCAAACAACAAACAAAATTAACGTGGACTGATCATTTATGGTATATTCAGGCTGGAAATTCATATTGTTTTTGGTCTTCGGCCGCATGACGCCAACTTCATGTGCTGAACTTTTTCAACTTTATGCTCTAGTTCTCTGAGGAGAATTGTTACCATTTTCTTATTGTTAGAAAAAGCAGTATAGCGCCCGGTAAACCTTGCTGCCGTTGATGCATTTCGCTAAATTAAATAAGCCCCCCTATTTTTTAAGCCCCCACCCTCTATTAAGCCCCCCCCTCCTCCTCGAAAGTGCTTGAAAAAAATAAGCCCCCCGGTGGCTTAATAGAGGATTTACGGTATTTCAACCTCGTTCCCAGGTTCTCTCTCCTACCCGTAGCGCTCCGTAGGTACGGGGGTAGGAGAGAACCCTGGGAATGAGGTTGACGGTATTTTGGTTTTGACATTCGCATCAACGCGCTTCTATTTTGCTAAAATTACTGACTTTAATACCTAACGAAAAGCGCTCCACTCAAATGTAATCCAATCCCATGGCAAACGCCCAGTTAATTTTGAAACAAATTCTTCGCATTCATAAGGTTAACGCGATAAACACGTGACGCAATCTTCCTTAGCTCGTCACGCCGTTCGTCCTCTGTTGAAGAGGATTGCGTGAAGAGGCAAAATAACGATGCCAAGCCGGAAATTAAGCTTACCACAATATACAACCAAATACGGTGCGGGCGAAATCTAAAAGAAAAACGATCTGCTCACACCCAAGACTTCTGGACTTAATAGCTTCTTAAACGTCACTGAATTGCACGTTTGTCAGAACGCAAAACAACAGTTTCATATTTCCGGCTGAAACGAATTTTAAGAAAAAAAACACTCTTGTGTGGAACCCAGGGTCTGATTGAAGCTATGATTTAAAACTATATGATATTGACAAAAGACGATTTGGGGGATTAACATTTTGGGGGTGGATTTTATTTGCGAGAAGGCGGAGAAATCGCAAAGTGCCACAATCAGATCTTCCCATCGTGCAATGACTCCACTAACAGATACCGGAAATAATATTAAGTTCCGGTACTGACCTTTTCTTCGATTATCCTCCAAAAATCTTTACAGTTTTAATATCATCGAAGTTGAAATCTCGAGTAAAAAATGCTGTAAAAAAATGCGACTGAAATAACGTATAAATTTCAGTATTGATTCAGTTTTTTTTTCTTTCTTCGGTCATCATTAACCAATTTTAGAAATGTAACTGGACTGCAAGTCGCCCGCCCGGAAGTCGTTACATGTAATACCAAAATAACGTTAGATTTGACGAACTTAGCCTGCGAAAGCAGTTTCTCCTTCGCTCTTGGAGAAACGGATGCTTTCGCAGGCTATGACGAACTCGGCATTAGGGGCTTTTTATACTTCTTATATCATGTGTGGCTGAATCGGTATTAATAATAAACGGGGGGAGAGGGGGAGAGAGAGAAAATGGGTTTTACCCAGCGGGTTAGCTGGCCTAGCGCCGAACGCTACGAACGAATTTTTTTTTAATAGTCTATTTTATTTTTAACAACGCTTGGGAGAGAAATGTTCATCGACGGGCTGGATGTGGACCAGGGAACACTTCCTCACATAGCCTATAGGGGAACGAGTACAGTCTTATTACATGGTATAATTTCTCCCTCTGAACCTAACTTGAACTATAGACGGCGTCTTTATTCTAGTTTTCCTTAGAACGTAATTAAAACTTTGATGAAGTAAGACTCTCTTCCTTCCTCTTCCCAAGGCCGGGGATTATGACACTTTCATATTTTGTAGGAAATAAAAACAGTCAAGCGTGCACATGGCAAGTACCGTGGCACCGGGAAAAAACACCGGAAGTGTAGTGAACCTTTAAACTGAATTTGGGCCTCGGTAGTTCGCTTTCGTTTTCTAATATTTTAAAGGACTGTTACATCCAAAGCCGAAAACTCACCTTAAATTCTTCTCAAATTTCTGTTAAAAGCAATACTTGATTATCTTGGCATAATTAAAACGCTCTGATTTCTCGTCTGCTTAAAATATCTTTCAACTGGGCTCGGCTAAAATCCACGTAAACAGAGGGGTTTCCCCTCGAACAAGTAATTATGGCTTCTTTATTTTATACAGAAAGTTTCCAAGTTTTTTTTCGCCTTTTTGACTCCAACAGAAGCAACAAAACGAAAATTTTGTGGCAAAGACTGCGTCGTATAACGCAAGACTGTTAAGAGGAAGTGTGTAGTGACGAGTTTTTTAGTATTGACTGGGTGTTCATTCATTCAAAGCCGCATCGTAATTAGCTGCAAAAGTGACCTACTACAAAGTTCCACGTAAATTACTTTATGATAAGTGTACATTTGAATCGATCTTGGTTGTTGTCCGAGGCAACATGCATGTAACTGCCAGCAAATAAGCGCTGCCCTCAACTCTCATCTGCTACATACTCGTGTAACCAATGATTCTATGAATGAATGAGTGAATGTCTAATGAATAACAAGTGCTTTACTCACCGAAACCTTGTAATACGGCGAAAAAGAAACAAATGAAGCTGATTACGGTTGAATCCTTCATCTCAAAGAAGTCAACAGGACCTCTCTCTCTCTCTCTTTGACCAGGAGGCGGTTGCAGTGGCTTTAATACTCAGAAAGCCTATCGATCTGCCTGACTGGGGGCATGTAATTCAATACTAAAAAGCGTCCGCTTTCGTAAGTATTTGACTGTCACTTATCTAAATTTATATGCAAATCTATTAGGAGGGTTGGTCAGTCATATGACTACAGGAGTGGCAGGGAAAACAAAAGGAAAAGCAATTACAGATTTAGGCAATGACTTCTAAAACAAAGATGGGTTTTTCCCTGCTAAATTTAAAGAGCTAGGCCGTGGGAAAGTTGCTAGCGGCATTGAAAATGTCATTTCTGTCCTTTCTTATGACATGCAAAGAATTTATACTGAAAGTGTCAAAACAAGTAAAACTTTTGACACAAGGCAGGCGCTAGTCTGCTACACAGCCGTTTTTAGTGTCGTCACGCAACGCTCTCCCCCACCCCAGCATTGCGTGATGACACTAAAAGCGGCTGTGTATCAGACTCCACAGTGGTTCCCAAATAAGTGCCCGGGCGCTTAATCGAGGAAGTACGGTACTTTTACACAACGATGGAAACGTGATGGTGAATTGAATTTGAAGCCTGCTGAATACTTGAGTATAATAACGTCCTTAGCTTCCATAAGTTTCTTGTGGCTTATATACTGGTAGAGCATTTGGACCGTGGGTGCCCAAAAGTTCATAGGTTCGACTCCTATTGGGAGCACCTGGGGTCAATTTAATAATAAAAACTTTTACACGTGTAATTTACAAGTGTAGCTGTTGTCCTCAGACTGTAAAACAATCGCTACACTTGTAAATTACAAGTGTAAAAGTTTTATTAAATTGACCCCTGGATTCTTTCTCTAACTGGGTCAGTAACTGAAAAATCATCAATCTAATTTTACTTTAAACTACTTTTATTGTAAATCCTTACATTACACGGTTTTTGCTACAAAAAATAAAGTCTCTCTTCTTGTTTACTAAAAAGAGTGTAAAATTTTAACGTGTTTCACAAAACACTACTTATCCCTTTTCATAGAAAAGAACTTCAGACTAACTTCAACTACGTTACAAACTGCAGAAAAATAGTTTCCACCATTTTAACGTTTTTACTTAGAAACGTGTTAAGAAAGTTCGTCCATCAGTAAAATCTAGAACAAGGAAAACCCTTCGTTCGTTAGTGATCACTTATTATTAAAGTGGTAAATACTACTTCACTGTAAATTCACAGTGTTGTTTTTTAAGAACATACAACGCACTTAAGAGTTGTGCGGGGATTAATCTCATGTATTCTGTATGTTCCTTTCTTGTAGTTGCTGCTGTGGTTTGTCTTCTTAAACATTAGATCAGATTTGACAAATTGATGATTTGTGATTAAAGGGCATTTGAAATAAGTCGTCGATATTTGACAGTCAGATGACCTGTCAGATCCAATGACTGTTCTGCCAGACACTGACAAAACGATATTTTTAGTGTCAACTTCAAGGTTTTGGGTAATTTGAAAAAGCCGGTCGCCAAGGGTCGTCACGGCGATTTTAAAATATTGTTCGGAAGACGATTTAAATTGAATTTTGGCATTTGTTGAAAATCGCTCATTGCCCCCTGAACATCAAGATGGTATAATTACCCATTTTAACGGCAATGACGAATTTTCGGGAGCCTTTTTCTGAAACAAGATGACAAATTTCGGATATTTTGAGAACCAAGTGAAATGTTTTGTTATGCCTGTATCTTTTGAATTTGTCCACAATTTAGTTGGTGGAAAACTATATCCGGTCGCCACATCTTTTTTTGTTTCCTCAAAGACAGTGTCCAAACTGGGCATGCGCATAAGCAGAGCACTGTCTGTAATGCGCATGAGCAGACAATTGTCCGTAGGCAGTTATCAGCAGTGACTTAGAGCGCTTACCATTTGTATAGAAAACTCGAAAATTTCGGTGAGAATTCAAATTGAACGTTTCATCTCGTTGGAAATTTTTCAGAAGAAAGGTACACCTTCTGAGGTATTGGCTTTTCCCCACTTTTACCGAAAAGATCGAAATTTTCTATATCCTTGCGTGAATTACCAGTGCTAAGAGTGCCATGCTTCCTTTCGAGAAAAAGTGGACAACGGTATTTTGTAAATGGTACAACTCAATCCCGTTCCTTTTTAACTAAGCGAAAAACAAGACCGTATCTTTTTACGGAAAATTTTAGCGAACTCTCCGCGCAAATGGTAAGCGCTCTTAATGACCTCCGAACCGATCAAAACTTTTGCGTCATAAATTGTGTTATTCGTGATAAAGGGCAACAAGTAGGTTGGCATAATCCGTTATCGAGACTGTCAAGTTGATTTTATTGTTCTACAAACTTTGATGTTATTTTTCCCTGTTGTGTTTTCGTATACTTGTTTTGCTTTGTTTCGTGATCGAGGAGACACCACAACACTACAACTCAACTGCCACGGTTTCAGTTCAGGACAGTGCTCCATAAAGCGAATTTGTAGTTGTTGTTGTTTTTGTTTTGTCTTCTTGCGAGGTTCTTGAGAATACAGGAAAAGCCAAAGTCAGCATGAACTTTAAAAACATACAAAAAAGTAACCAAACATTTTTCAGCGATAGCAAAGCAGAGATGTTAACCTTTATTGAAAACTTTGTGGCAGTCTCCAGTTTTTCGTTTTGGACCTCACTGTGTCCCCTTGAAAGATGAGATATAAATCTTCCGCAAAGTTGTTTAAAGCCGAGCAAAACTATCGCACTCGCAGAAAGTATGCATCTTGCATCTAAGCCATTTCTATACCGCACAGTGCATACCAAACTATATAAAAAGTCAGTATGTGACTGAATGTAGCCTGTTCCAGGCTCCAAGATAGTGAGGAAAGCGGATCGAGAAAGCTGAGCGAAAATAATTGCCTGGGAGTTGTGGAGAGAAGGAGTAGTGGAGCATGTAATCATTTTTTTCAATAGCTGATTCCAGTATACCAGCTCCTGCCTGGTAGACCCTATGATTGGTCAATTGTGACAGTTTTTTGAACTCTTACTACGTCAATTATTTGACACTTTGAAACGAGAAACTGTTTTTCAGGAAGTTGCCGGGGTAGACGGCGGTGCTAACAGGCTTCCCCTTCTATCCTCCCGCCATTTTTTCTTGTTCGCTACCTCACTGCTAGCTCGCTTTTCTCGCTCGCCACCCAGTCCAAGAGCCTGGCACAGGCTAAACTAAATCAGAAAAGTACTTGAAGATGGATCAAAAGGAACCTTATCATCCGATTATTATGTCATTACTTAGATTACCTGAATCGGTCGTAGCGACTGATCCCGCGACTGATGATGTCTCAGGAGTCCCTTGAAGTAACTTTGACGTTTTGCATCTACGCCGGCAATAGAGTTTCCAGACGAACAACACAATAACTACCAGAACTGCCAAAAGAGTACCGATCACAACGTAGGTAACCGAACCTGTGAAAAAAAAACAACAAAACAAAACCACAGGAGCTTTAAATCTTGTGTTAAAAGCAAGAGATAGATACCTAGAATTGATATCTGCAACTTAAAAACTTTTATCTCAATAGCCAATAGTCAACGGTCTAGCTTGCTCATCAAATTGATCTCGTCAGGCCGTCACCCACTGTCCGCTCCCTGAGAATCATTTTTTGACCTGCCCCCAACTCTCTATCTGCTTCAACATCCAAGATGCTGGGAGAGCATTCGTGTCATCGCTCGCGCTGCAAAATACGCCTGCTTTGCAGGCTATCGTCTCTCTCTTAAGGCAGGCTATCGACTCTCTCTTAAGGCAGGCTATCGTCTCTCTCTTAAGGCAAGCTATCGTCTCTCTCTTAAGGCAGGCTATCGTCTCTCTCTTAAGGCAGGCTATCGTCTCTCTCTTAAGGTAGGCTATCGTCTCTCTCTTAAGGCAGGCTATCGTCTCTCTCTTAAGGCAGGCTATCGTCTCTCTCTTAAGGCAGGCTATCGTCTCTCTCTTAAGGCAGGCTATCGTCTCTCTCTTAAGGCAGGCTATCGTCTCTCTCTTAAGGCAGGCTATCGACTCTCTCTTAAGGCAGGCTATCGTCTCTCTCTTAAGGCAGGCTATCGACTCTCTCTTAAGACAGGCTATCGACTCTCTCTTAAGACAGGCTATCGTCTCTCTCTTAAGGCAGGCTATCGACTCTCTCTTAAGGCAGGCTATCGTCTCTCTCTTAAGGCAGGCTATCGACTCTCTCTTAAGGCAGGCTATCGACTCTCTCCTAAGGCAGGCTATCGTCTCTCTCTTAAGGCAGGCTATCGACTCTCCCTTAAGGCAGGCTATCGACTCTCTCTTAAGGCAAGCTATCGACTCTCTCTTAAGGCAGGCTATCGACTCTCTCTTAAGGCAGGCTATCGACTCTCTCTTAAGGCAGGCTATCGTCTCTCTCTTAAGGCAGGCTATCGTCTCTCTCTTAAGGCAGGCTATCGTCTCTCTCTTAAGGCAGGCTATCGTCTCTCTCTTAAGGCAGGCTATCGTCTCTCTCTTAAGGCAGGCTATCGTCTCTCTCTTAAGGCAGGCTATCGACTCTCTCTTAAGGCAGGCTATCGACTCTCTCTTAGGGCAGGCTATCGTCTCTCTCTTAAGGCAGGCTATCGTCTCTCTCTTAAGACAGGCTATCGTCTCTCTCTTAAGGCAGGCTATCGACTCTCCCTTAAGGCAGGCTATCGACTCTCTCTTAAGGCAGGCTATCGACTCTCTCTTAAGGCAGGCTATCGACTCTCTCTTAAGGCAGGCTATCGTCTCTCTCTTAAGGCAGGCTATCGTCTCTCTCTTAAGGCAGGCTATCGACTCTCCCTTAAGGCAGGCTATCGACTCTCTCTTAAGGCAGGCTATCGACTCTCTCTTAAGGCAGGCTATCGTCTCTCTCTTAAGGCAGGCTATCGTCTCTCTCTTAAGACAGGCTATCGTCTCTCTCTTAAGGCAGGCTATCGTCTCTCTCTTAAGGCAGGCTATCGTCTCTCTCTTAAGGCAGGCTATCGTCTCTCTCTTAAGGCAGGCTATCGACTCTCTCTTAAGGCAGGCTATCGTCTCTCTCTTAAGGCAGGCTATCGTCTCTCTCTTAAGACAGGCTATCGTCTCTCTCTTAAGGCAGGCTATCGACTCTCCCTTAAGGCAGGCTATCGACTCTCTCTTAAGGCAGGCTATCGTCTCTCTCTTAAGGCAGGCTATCGTCTCTCTCTCTTAAGGCAGGCTATCGACTCTCTCTTAAGGCAAGCTATCGACTCTCTCTTAAGGCAGGCTATCGACTCTCTCTTAAGGCGGGCTATCGACTCTCTCTTAAGGCAGGCTATCGACTCTCTCTTAAGGCAGGCTATCGACTCTCTCTTAAGGCAGGCTATCGACTCTCTCTTAAGAAACACGTCTTTAGGACGGACAAATCCCTAATGCGAGCGATTAGAGTTGGCACCTGCCTTCCTCCAGTTTGGTTCACTATAAGGCGAATACCAACTGAAGTGCCGTACCCAACGATGTTCGTCGTTGAGGGAGATAAGAGACAGTTAAGTGTAATACAATTTGGCAGGTCAAGTCAAGTCTAACCATATAGCACATTAAACCTCATTTACGTTAAAATTTTTCCTTTCACGTTTTCCTTGGTAGTAGGTGTATATAAAATAACATTCTTATACAAGTTTTTCCTTGACAAGTCTGCATGTATAGTGTCAGTCCGTTAGATAGTTGGTAATTTAGTTAATTTGACAATTAGTCATCGGTCAGTCAGTCAGTCAGTTAGTTAGTTAGTTAGGTAGTTGACCAGATATACAGTAGGTCAGTCAGTCAGTCAGTCGAGAAAACGTCAAAGTTTATTGGAATATGCAATCTTTTTAAAAAAGGCCATGACTGATTCGACTTACCTTTAGACATCCCATGTGATGCACTACTCTCAACACATTCACAGGTTTTAGGGTTTAGAGGAACATTTTTGTTCTTGCAGATACTCTTGTGAAACACATTGCAGACACAGGAACATGTCTTATCGTCCAATTCCTGTAGAAGGATAAGCATATAAAAGTACTTACAGCTCATTTCACTTTTACAGTACACTTAGTTTGATATCGGTGCAGAGGGGATCTGCATAAACGAACCTCACTCGAGCAACAGCAACTACAGTAAAGTGTCATTGAAATGGACATCTTTGGGATCTTCTTTCGGCGTTAAGAGAGGATTTCCCGATTATAAAGAACCAACGAAAATGACCGAAGAAAGGCAGAAATAATCGCTAATGACCGGTTATTTAGACAGGCGTCTGTCCGACCCGCTCCCGCTTGTTTTAATAAAGTGAAATTGGGTCCCCGTACAGATTTTGTGTTATAGCAGTTCTGTAATCACCCGGTTGTATTCCAGTTTTCGTCTATTGGTGTGAAGCTACCTAAATGGGTTACAAATGTTAAGATAAATACTGAGCTGCTGAACAAGCAACTCCTTTGGGGTTAATAATTATTTTCAGTCGCTTAGCTTCATGGTTCATTCTACTGTGAAGATCATGTTCGCTTTTCCGAAAATTTACTGTTATTCTGGAAGATGCAGGCCACTAAAACGGGCTTTAAGTTGTAAAATTTCTAACATTTAATAAGGCCGTCTTACCTCTTTTGGTGGGCAGCCAGATGGCGATAGATTGCATTGATATTTACAAAGGTGTTTATTCCACCTGAGGGAGGAAAAAGCACACGTCCATGAAATGAGAAGGAGAAAAAAAAGGAGGAAACGATAAAACAGGGAGCCCCGTTTCTAATTCCAACTAGATCCACTTATGATCACTTCTCTGTAACGAATTGGCTCTAATCCTTCCATCTGGATTGGGACTGAAACTCTTGGAGCTCTCGGCAACTCGAACGGGAGTGGCTAGAACGGCAACTTGAGATGAGTAGGTCAATTTCGAGCTGCCTCAACTGCGTTGTCTTAAGCTCATTTTCACACGACAGGTTTTGCAGTTGCCTCGTTTTAAAACTAAGGAAGAGTTTTTGAAACTCGGAAATAGCTTATTTCTGGGCAAAAATGTGACCGAGCGAGAGAAAACGCTATCTTGTAAAATACTAAAACCAAAAATCTCCACAGGTGTTAGAGATAGCGTAAAATGGACACGTAGTGAAGTGGTAGAAAACGCATGAGCGACGAGTGGGAAAGTAATATTTAAATCCCGTAAAATCGTCTTACCGGGGGGCTTATTTATTTCAAGCCCATTTGAAGTGGGGCTAGTAGACACGGGGGGCATATTTGAGAGAGGGGGCTTATTTAGTTTAGCTAAGGCAATGGCATCAGTTCTCCATTAAAAAATAGAATGCAAAGTGGAAACGCTGAAGTACAAAAGGTTGAAGGTCATGCCGCCAAAGATCATAACAAATCCGAGCTTCCAGGTGGTGAGTAATTCATCCTGGATCAGTCCACACGAGGTTTTACAGTCTACAGTGAATACATTCTATCATTTTTTTTATTGAAGAATAATAGGGATGAAGAGAGGGGGGCTTAAAAGAGAGGGGGAGCTTCTTAAAGGAAGGGGGTTATTAGAGAGAGGGGCTTATTTGAGAGGGGGGCTTAATAGAGGATTTACGGTATATGAACCCAAGGAAGCCGATCCACAAGTAACCTCCTAGTGTACTTCCGTTTGTAACATAGAGTCGGTCATCCTCGCGAAATAGTTAGATGACCGCCTCTATAAAAGATGCATTCTAACAGAAGGCAACCAGTTGGTTATTTACAAGCGTAGTGGAGGATTTGAGCTCGGAACGACCGCGAACAACTCCAGCAAGTGGCCAGAGCGTGCCACGGCCACGCTGCCTCTTTTTATGTTTTATAAGGTGTTTAACAAGTGGAATTGCTTTGTTTACCTTGTCAAAACATTGCACTATTATCCAACTAAAATTCTAGAAGGTGACCGCTCCTACCTGATGGAGATGACCACTAAATACAGGTCAAATAAACGGTGAACTTGAATTTGACAAGCGGCCGCATAACACACAGGTAAATAGAGGTTTGACTGTATATATGAGTTCTCACCTAGAGTATTTCTTTCGTTTCATGACGTCAGGTGGTGGTGCGTCGTCAAACTCACAGTCACATTTACAGGTTTCTTCATTCCACCTCTCCACCCGAAGGTCGCATTTATCTGGGCCACCTGTCGTACACTCTGCACCGCAGCTTGTGTGGTTATACACACGATGAAATTCATATCTGTTTCTCTCAAATGAAAACACTTTTATGTTGATTTCCTTTTGGCCAGTGGCTGCGCACCTCTTGATTTTCGGATTGACCTCCTTCCACGAACCCTCACAACGGTGGAGTCGGACATAAAAAGGTCGGAATCTATGCTGGGAATCAACTTCTACTGTTGCAAGTACTGGTTCGTTGCATTTGACACCCGGTAGCTCAGTTGACTCAGCCACTGGGAAAGGAAAAAACAGAATAACTAAAAATGAGACACTACGGTAACAAAAGTGTAAAAGTACTTCTTTTCACAGCACCTTTTCTGATCAGTGTTTTACTTGGGTCGGAATGGGTATTATTTATTATTAGGACTGACTGACGTGACTGGAGGTGAACGCAGATACTGATATTTCCCGAACAGTAATTTGTATTTGAGCACAAAAGAAGAAGAAAAAGGAAAGAAACAGTTACACCTTTAAAAAAAGTATTATATTTGAGTGTCAATGTAGTATTTAGCACGGAAGAGTATTAATTGAGGATATTTACGTCTCCTAGGCTACTCGGGATCCTACTGGAGACGCAACCGCCATTCAGCGTATTCTACGTGGTCATCAGAGCCACCATTTAGTTCTCTGAGGAGAATTGTTACCATGTTCTTATTCTTAGAAAAAGCAGTATAGTTCCTGGTAACCACAAGTTCGTCCACTAGAAACCTTGCTGCCGTTGATGCATTTCGCTAAATTAAATAAGCCCCACTCTCTTTTAAGCCCCCACCTTCTATTAATCCCCCCCATCCCGGCCACCCCTCAAAAGTGCTTGAAAAAAATAAGCAACCTCGTTCCCAGGTTCTCTCTCCTACCCGTAGCGCTCCGTAGGGACGGGTAGGAGAGAACCCTGGGAACGGGGTTGACAGTATTTTAGTTTTAACATTCGCATCAACGCGCTTCTATTTTGCTAAAATTACTGACTTACTAACGAAAAGCGCCAACAGTAAACTTCCACTCAAATGTAATCCGATCCCATGGCCTTCCGTACATAGCAAACGCCCACTTAATTTTGAAACAAATTCTTCGCATTCGTAAGGTTTACGCGATAAACACTTGACGCAATCTTCCTTGGCTCGTCACGCAGTTCGTCCTCTGTTGAAGAGGATTGCGTGACGAAGCAAAAGAACGATGCCAAGCCGGAATACAGTTTCCCTAAATTAAGCTTACCGCAATATACAGCCAAATACGGTGCGGGCGAAATCTAAAAGAAAAACGATCCGCTCACACCCAAGATTTTTGGACTTAATCGCTTCTCAAACGTCACCGAATTGCACGTTTGTCAGAACTCAAAACAACAGTTTCATATTTCCGGCTTAAACGAATTAAAAAAAACTCTTGTGTGGAACCCAGGGTCCTGATTGAAGCTATAATTTAAAGCTATATCATTTTGACAAAAGACGATTTTGGGGATTAAATATTTTGGGGGTGGATTTTATTTGCGAGAACGCGGAGAAATCGCAAAGTGCCACAATCAGATCTTCCCATCATGCAATGACTCCACTAACAGATACCGGAAATAATATTTAGTTCCGGTACTGACCTTTGCTTCAATTATCCTCTAAATATCTTTACAGTTTTAATATCATCGAAGTTGAAATTCCGAGTAAAAAATGCTGTAGAAAAATACGACTGAAATAACGTATAAATTTCAGTTTTGATTCAGGTTTTTTTTTTCTTCGGTCATAATTAACCAATTTTAGAAATGTAACTCGACTGCAAGTCGCCTGGAAGTCGTTAATACCAAAATAACGTTAGATTTGACGAACTCGGCATTAGGGGCTTTTTATACTTCTTATATCATGTGTGGCTGAATCGGTATTAATAATAAACGGGGGGAGAGGGGGAGAGAGACAAAATGGGTTTTACCCAACCGCGCCTCTCGCGTTTCTCTCGCATCTAAAACTCCCTTTCCCTTCCCTTTCAAACGCCTGCCACGCAGGCTACCAACTGGTTAGTTGGCCTAGCGCCGAACGCTACGAACGAATTTTTTATTTTAATAGTCTATTTTATTTTTAACAACGCTTGGGAGAGAAATGTTCATCGACGGGCTGGATGTGGACCAGGGAACACTTCCTCACATAGGCTATAGGGGAACGGGTATAGTCTTTTTACATAGTATAATTTCTCCCTCTGAACCTAACTTGAACTATAGAAGGGGTCTTTATTCTAGTTTTCCTTAGAACGTAATTAAAACTTTGATGAAGTAAGCCTCTCTTCCTTCCTCTTCCCAAGGCCGGGGAGTATGACACTTTCATATTTTGTAGAAAATAAAAACAGTCAAGCGTGCACATGGCAAGTACCGTGGCACCGGGAAAAAACACCGGAAGTGTACTGAACCTTTAAACTGAATTTGGGCCTTGGTAGTTCGTTTTCGTTTTCTAATATTTTAAAGGATTGTTACATCCAGAGCCGAAAACTCACCTTAAATTCTTCTCAAATTTCTGTTAAAGGCAATACTTGATTATCTTGGTATAATTAAAACGCTTTGAGTTCTCGTCTGCTTAAAATATCTTTCAACTGGGCTCGGCTAAAATCCACCTAAACAGAGGGGTTTCCCCTCGAACAAGAATGCTGTAATTATGGCTTCTTTATTTTATACAGAAAGTTTCCAAGTTTTTTTTCGCCTTTTTGACTCCAACAGAAGCAATAAAACGAAAATTTTGTGGCAAAGACTGCGTCGTATAACGCAAGACTGTTAAGAGGAAGTGTGTAGTGACGAGTTTTTTAGTATTGACTGGGTGTTCATTCATTCAAAGCCGCATCGTAATTAGCTGCAAAAGTGACCTACTACAAAGTTCCACGTACATTACTTTATGATAAGTGTACATTTGAATCGATCTTGGTTGTTGTCCGAGGCAACATGCATGTAACTGCCAGCAGATAAGCGCTGCCCTCAACTCTCATCTGCTACATACTCGTGTAACCAATGATTCTATGAATGAATGAGTGAATATCTAATGAATAACAAGTGCTTTACTCACCGAAACCTTGTAATACGGCGAAAAAGAAACAAATGAAGCTGATTACGGTTGAATCCTTCATCTTAAAGAAGTCAACAGGACCTCTCTCTCTCTCTCTCTCTCTTTGACCAGGGGGCGGTTGCAGTGGCTTTAATACTCGGAAAGCCTGTCCTATCGATCTGCCTGACTGGGGGCATGTAATTCAATGCTAAAAAGTCTCCGCTTTCGTTAGTCTTTGACTGTCACTTATCTAAATTATGCAAATCTATTAGGAGGGTTGGTCAGTCATATGACTACAGGTGTGACAAGGAAAACAAAAGGAAAAGCAATTACAGATTTAGGCAGTGACTTCTAATGCAAAGATGGGGTTTTCCCTGCTAAATTAAAGAGCCAGGCCGTGGGAAAGTTACTAGCGGCATTGAAAAAGTCATTTCTGTCCTTTCTTATGGCATGAAAATGAATTGCATGCATGAATTTATGCAAGTGTCAAAAGAAGTAAACGTTTGACGCAAGGCAGTACGCAACGCTCCCCCCCACCCAGCGTTGCGTGATGACACTAAAAGCGGCTGTGTATCAGACTCCACAACGGTTTCCAAATAAGTGCCCGGGCGCTTATTCGAGGAAGTACTGTACTTTTACACACCGACAGAAACGTGATGGTGAATTTGAAGCCTGGTGAATACTTGAGTATAATAATGTCCTTAGCTTCCATAAGTCTCTCGTGCCTTAATTATTAGTAGTAGAGCATTTGGACTGGTACCCAAAAGTTCGTAGGTTCGACTCCTATTGGGAGCACCTGGGGTCAACTTTTACACGTGTAATTTACAAGTGTAGCTGTTGTTCTCAACAAGTGTAAAAGTTTTATTAAATTGACCCCTGGATTCTTTCTCTAACTGGGTCAGTAACTGAAATATCATCAATCTAATTTTACTTTAAACTACTTTTATTGTAAATCCTTACATTACATGGTTTTTGCTACAAAAAATAAAGTCTCTCTTCTTATTTCCTAAAAAGAGGATACAATTTTAACGTGTTTCACAAAACACTACTTATCCCTTTTCATAGAAAAGAACTTCAGACTAACTTCAACTACGTTACAAACTGCAGAAAATAGTTTCCACCATTTTAACGTTTTTACTTAGAAACGTGTTAAGAAAGTTCGTCCAAAAAATCTAGAACAAGGAAAACCGTTCGTTCGTTAGTGATCACTTATTATTAAAGTGGTAAATACTACTTCACTGTAAATTCACAGTGTTGTTTTTTAAGAACATACAATGCACTTAAGAGTTAATCTCATGTATTCTGTATGTTCCTTTCTTGTAGTTGCTGCTGTGGTTTGTTTTCTTAAACATTAGTCACAAACTGATGATCACAGTCAGATGACCTGTCAGATCCTGCAATTTCAAAAAAGATACATTAGTGTCTAGTTAAAGGGCATGGCTGGAAATAAGTCGTCACGTCTTAAACTATTACTGGGCGGTGTTGATATCGTAATTTGTTGGTGGCGAGAATATCGCTCATTGCCCCTGATATGAGGCAATGACTGTTCTGCCAGACACTGACAAATCACGATATTTTGAGAACCAAGTTCAATGATTGTTATGCTTGTTTTGTTTTGTAATTTAGTGGGCAAATGCACAGCCGGTCGCCATCTTTTTTGTTTCCTCAAAGACGGTGTCCAAACTGGGCATGCGCATAAGCAGAGCATTGTCTGTAATGCGCATGAGCGGACAATTGTCCGTAGGCAGAGGCTTAAGGCAGAGGCAGTTATTAGCAATGACTTAGAGTGCTTACCATTTGTATAGAAAACTCGAAAATTTCGGTGAGAAATCAAATTGAACGTTTCATCTCGCTGGAAATTTTTCAGAAGAAAGGTACACCTTCTGAGGTATTGGCTTTTTCCCACTTTTACCGAAACGATCGAAATTTTCTATACCCTTGCGTGAATTACCAGTGCTAAGAATGCCATGCTTTTTTTCGAGAAAAAGTGGACAACGGTATTTTTGTAAATGGCACAACTCAATCCCGTTCCTTTTTAACTAAGCGGAAAACAAGACCGCATCTTTTTACGGAAAATTTTGGCGAACTGTGCGTGCAAATGGTAAGGGCTCTTAATGACCTCTGAACCGATCAAAACGTTTGCGTCATAAATTGTGTTATTCGTGATAAAGGGCAACAAGTAGGTTGACATAATCCGCTATCGAGACTGTCAAGTTGATTTTATTGTTCTACAAACTGTGATTTTATTTTTCCCTGTTGTGTTTTCGTATACTTGTTTTGCTTTATTTCGCGATCAAGGAGACACCACAACACTACAACTCAACTGCCACGGTTTCAGTTCAGGACAGTTCTCCACGAAGCGAATTTGGTGTTGTTGTTGTTTTTGTTTTGTCTTCTTGCGAGGTTCTTGAGAATACAGGAAAAGCCAAAGTCAGCATGAACTTTAAAAATGTACAAAAAAGTAACCAAACATTTTTCAGCGATAGCAAAGCAGAGATGTTATCCTTTCTTGAAAACTTTGTGGCAGTCTCCAGTTTTCGTTTTGAACTTCATTGTCTTCCCTTGAAAGATAAGATATAAATCTTCCGCAAAGTTGTATAAAGCCGAGCAAAACTACCGCACTCGTAGAAAGTATGCATCTTGCATCTAAGCCATTTCTATACCGCACAGTGCATACCAAACTATATAAAAAGTCAGTATGTGACTGAATGTAGCCTGTTCCATGTTCCAAGATAGTGAGGAAAGCGGATCGAGAAAGCTGAGCGAAAATTGCGGGGGACTTGTGGAGAGACGGAGTAGTGGAGCATGTAATCATTTTTTTCAATACCTGATTCTAGTATACCAGCCCCTGCCTGGTAGACCCTATGATTGGTCTATTGTAACAGTTTATTTCAACTCTTACTACGTCAATTATTTGAAACTTTGAAACGAGAAACTGTTTTTCAGGAAGTGGGCGGGGTAGTCGGTGGTGCTAACAGGCTTCCCATTCTATCTTCCCGCCATTTTTTCTCGTTCGCTACCCCACTGCTAGCTCGCTTTTCTCGCTCGCCCACCCTGTCCGAGAGCCTGGCACCGGCTAAACTAAATGAGAAAAGTACTTGAAGATGGATCAAAAGGAACCTTATCATCCGATTATTATGTCATTACTTAGATTACCTGAATCGTTCGTAGCAACTGATCCCGCGACTGATGATGTCTCAGGAGTCCCTTGAACTAACTTTGACGTTTTGCATCTACGCCGGCAATAGAGTTTCCAGACGAACAACACAATAACTACTAGAACTGCCAAAAGAGTACCAATCACAACGTAGGTAACCGAACCTGTGAAAAAAAAAACAAAACAAAACCACAGGAGCTTTAAATCTTGTGTTAAAAGCAAGAGATAGATACCTAGAATTGATATCTGCAACTTAAAAACTTTTATCTCAATAGCCAGTAGTCGACGGTCTAGCTTGCTCATCAAAGTGATCACGTCAGGCCGTCACCCACTGTCCTCTCCCTGAGAATCATTTTTTGACCTGCCCCCAACTCTCCATCTGCATAAACATCCAAGATGGTGGGAGAGCATTCATGTCATCGCTCGCGCTACAAAATACGCCTGCTTTGCATGCTATCGTCTCTCTCTTAAGGCAGGCTATCGACTCTCTCTTAAGGAACACGTCTTTAGGACGGACACATCCCTAATGCGAGCGATTAGAGTTGGTACCTGCCTTCCTCCAGTTTGGTTCACTATAAGGCGGATACCAACTGAAGTGCCGTACCCAACGATGTTCGTCGTTGAGGGAGATAAGAGACAGTTAAGTGTTATACAATTTGGCAAGTCAAGTCAAGTCTGCAATTCGGTAATCTTAACCATATAGCACATTAAACCTCATTTACGTTAAAATTTTTCCTTTCACGTTTTCCTTGGTAGTAGGTGTATATAAAATAACATACTTATACAAGTTTTTCCTTCACAAGTCTCCATGTATAGTGTCAGTCCGTTAGATAGTTGGTAATTTAGTTAATTTGACAATCATCGGTCAGTCAGTCAGTTAGTTAGGTAGCTGACCAGATATACAGTAGGTCAGTCAGTCAGTCAGTCAGTCAGTCAGTCGAGAAAACGTCAAAGTTTATTGGAATATGCAATCTTTTTAAAAAAGGCCATGACTGATTCGACTTACTTTTAGACATTCCATGTGATGCACTACCCTCAGCGCATTCACAGGTTTTAGGGTTTAGAGGAACATTTTTGTTCTTGCAGATACGCTTGTGATACCCTTTGCAGACACAGGAACATGTCTTACGGTCCAATTCCTGTAGAAGGATAAGCATAGAAAAGTACTTACAGCTCATTTCACTTTTACAGTACACCTAGTTTGATATCGGTGCAGAGGGGATAAGCATAAACGAACCTCACTCGAGCAACAGCAACTACAGTAAAGTGTCATTGAAATGGACATCTTTGGGATCTTCGTTCGGCGTTAAGATAGGACTTCCCGATTACAAAGAACCAATGAAACAGGGGCGGATCCAGGATTTTTTTAGGAGGGGGTGCACTCGTCCCTTGCTCTACTTCATCTCCAATAAACCACAAAGTTTTTTTTTTGTGCAGAATACCAGTTGTATTAGAAAACTGCAGGTCATCTCAGGGGGGGAGGTGGGGGTGCGCACCCCCAGCACCCTCCCCCTAGATCCGCCCCTGTGAAAATGACCTAGGAAAGGCAGAAACAATCGCTAATGACCGCTTATTTAGACAGGCGTCTGTACGACCCGCTCCCGTTTGTTTTAATAAAGTGAAATTGGGTCCCCGTACAGATTTTGTGTTATAGCAGTTCTGTAATCATCCGGTTGTATTCCAGTTTTCGTCTATTGGTGTGAAGCTATCCAAATGGGTTACAAATGTTATGATGAATACTGAGCTGCTAAACAAGCAACTCCTTTGGGGTTAATAATTATTTTCAGTCGCTTAGCTTCATTGTTCATTCTACTGTAAAGATCATATTCACTTTCCGAAACTTTACTGTTATTCTGGAAGATGCAGGCCACTAAAACGGACTTTAAGTTCAAAATTTCTAGCATTTAATAAAGCCGTCTTACCTTTTTTGGTGGGCAGTCAATCGGCGATCGATTGCATTCATAATTACAAAGGTGTTTATTCCACCTGAGGGGAAAAAGCACACGTCCATGAAATGAGAAGGAGGAAACGATAAAAAAGGGAAACCCCGTTTATAATTCCAACTAGATCCACTTATGATCACTTCTCTGTAACGAGTTGCCCCTAATCCTTCCATCTGGATTGGGACTGAAGCTCTTGGAGCACTCGGCAACTCGAACAGGAGTGGCTAGAACGGCAACTTGAGATGAGTAGGTCAATTTCGAGCTGCCTCAACGGCGTTGTGTTAAACTCATTTTCACACGACAGGTTTTGCAGTTGGCCTCGTTTTAAGACTAAGGAAGAGGTTTGAAACTCGGAAATAGCTTAAAATGGACACGTAGAGAAGTGGTAGAAAACTCGTGAGTGACGAGTGGGAAAGTAAAATTTAAATGCCGTAAAGCATTTGAGGTGGGGCTGATAGACACGGGGGACATATTTGAGAGAGGGGGCTTATTTAGTTTAGCTAAGACAATGGCATCAGTTCTCCATAAAAAACTAGAATGCCAGGTGGAAACGCTCAAGTACAAAAGGTTGAAGGCCATGCAGCCAAAGAATAAAACAAATCCGAACTTCCAGGTGGTGAATAATCCATCCTGGATCAGTCCACACGAGGTTTTACAGTCTACAGTGAATACAGTCTATCATTTTTTTTTTTGAAGAATAATAAGAATGAAGAGAGGGGGGCTTAAAAGAGAGGGGGAGCTTCTAAAAGAGGGGGGGTTATTAGAGGGATGGGCTTATTTGAGAGGGGGCTTAATAGAGGATTTACGGTATATGAACCTAAGGTAACCGGTCCACAAGTAACTTCCTAGTGTACTTCCGTTTGTAACATACAGTCGGTCACCCTTGCTAAATAGTTAGATGACCGCCGCTGTAAAAGAGGTATTCTAACAGAAGGGAACCAGTTGGTTATTTACGAGCGTAGTCGAGGATTTGAGCTCGGAACGACCGCAAACAACTCCAGTAAGTGGCGAGAGCGAGCCTCGGGAACTGGCCACTCGGCCACGCTACCTCCTTTGTTTACAATATGTATGTTTTTATTTATAAGACGTTTAACAAGTGAAATTGCTTTGTTTATCTTGTCAAAACATCGCACTATTATCCAACTAAAATTGGCCAATTGGGAAGCCTAGAGGGTGACCGCGCGTACTTGATGGAGGTGACCGCTAAATACATGTCATTTAAACGGTGAACTTGGATTTGATAAGCGGCCGCTTAATACACAGGTAAATAGAGGTTTGACTGTATATATGAGTTCTCACCTAAAGTCTTTCTTTGAATGACGTGGTGAAGGTGGTGGTTCGTCGTTAAACGCACAGTCACATTTACAGGTGTCGTTATTCCACCTCTTCACGTAAGGGTCGCATTTATCTGGGCCACCTGTCGTACACTCTGCACCACACCTTGTGTGGTTATCCACAGAACGAACTTCATATTTCTTTGTCTCAAATGAAAACACTTTTATGTTGATATGCTGTATACCAAGAGCAACGCACTTCTTGAGATTCGGATTGACCTCCTTCCACGAACCCTCACAACGGTGGAGTCGGACATAGTAAGGTCGGACTCTATGCTGGGGATCAACTTTTACTGTTGCAAGTACTGGTTCGTTGCATTTGACAGGCGGCAGCTTTATCGGCTCAGCCACTGAGAAAGAAAAAAAACAGAATAACTGAAAGTAAGTAACTGCGGTAACAAAAGTGTCAAAGTGCTACTTTCCCAGCGCCTTTTCTGATCTGTGCTTAATTGGGTCCGAATGGGTATTAGTTTCTTGACTGCAGCTGAACGCAGGTAGACTACGAGTAGTCTAGGTACATTTCTTTAACAGTATTTTATAACTGAGGACAAAAGAAAAAGTACAAGAAAAGAAACAGTCACGCCTTTAAAAAACGCAACGAAAGAGTATTATTAATTGAGGATTTTTTACTTCTCCTACTGGATCCTACTGGCGACGCAACCGCCATTCTCACATTGTCATCCAAGCCACGCGAAGGCCTAGCCGTTTGCAGGGCACGGGCATGTACTTTCATTTCTCAGTTATTTCAAGACTTTGACCATGGGTATTGGTTTGGCCACGAGGATCGAAAACTCTCTCCTTTGTGTCGCAGGGAGGCTAGGGAGAGGGGAAAAAGCGCGCGGGGCACGATGGGAAGGGGAAAGAGAAGATTGCTTCTTTCACTGGTATACCGTAAATTTCCGAAAATAAGCCCCGGGACGTACATTTTTCGAAGGCCCTTTTTGAGGGGCTTATTTTTGAGGGGCTTATATTCGGAGGGATTTATCTACGGACGGAAATTTTCGTTTCAAAATCGATTGGGCTAGCCTTATAGTTGGAGGTAAATTTACCGTTTTTGCTTTGTTTTACTTTGTAAATGTATTTGAGGGCAATTTCAAAGGACAAGCCCCTGGGGGGCTTATATTTGGAGGGGGGATTGAGCGTTTTCTGCGTTGCCGTTTTGGGACGCTTGTACATGGAGGGGCTTATTTTCGGAATTTTACGGTATTCCGCGGTGATCGTACTGCGGTTCAATGTATGAAGACTGAAACTAATTGTCCGTTGAAAGGTTCTTTATGAAATGTAAATCACGAAATACATTAGCTTTGAAAAGAAGCCGTCACGTTCTCTTAGAGGTTGCGGGTTTTGGAAGAAGAAATGCTGGACTATTTTAGTTTTGACAATCGAGTCTACGAATAACGCCCACAGTAAACGAATATGTCCTCCTTCGCTCCTCAACTGACATGTAATCCGATCCCAATGGCAAGCGTCCATCAAATTCTTCGCATTCATAACTGAGGTTAATCTTCCATGGCTCGTCACGCAATAATTCTTCCTTCGTTGAAACGGCCGTACAGTTTCTTAAGCAGGCTTACCATAGTATACAGGAAACCAGCTAAAAACTGTGCGATTGAAATCTAAAAGAAAAACGATCTGCTGTCACCCAAGATTTTTGGACTTAATCGCTTCTTAAACGTCACTGAATTGCACGTTTGCGAGAACTCGATTTCATATTCATTTTCGGCTGAAACATCGACTGCCAGGGTCTGATTTAAGCCATAATTCTCGTCAATAAAAATTTTTTAAAACTATATCATTTTCACAAAAGACGATTTGGGGAATTGAATATTTTGGGGGCAGCGGGAAATTTTGCGAAACGCGGAGAAATCGCGAAGTGCCACACCGATCTTCCCATCATGCCGTGACTCCACTAACAGATACCGGAAATAACGTACGTAGTAATGTAATATTTAGTTCCGGTACCGACCTTTGCTTTTGGTTCGGTATTAAAGGCAGTTCATTTCCGTTTTCGATTATCCTCCACAAATTCTTAGAGTCATTCAAACCCGTTGAAAAAACAACAACAAACTGTTGTAAAAATTAACTGGAAAACATATCATAATACGATAATAGATTACTAAAGTAACGTATAAATTTTGGTTCTGATACCGTGTGTTTTCGTTTTGGTCATCATTTACCAAGTTAGAAAACGTAACTCGACTACGGTTCGTTATAATACAAAAATAACGTTGGATTTGACGAACTTAACATTAAGGGCTTTTTAGTTTTTATATCGTGTGTGGCTGTATCGCCATAGGACGGGGGCAAGAAAATGGGGTTTTACCCAAAAATGAACGCATTTTTGATTTTAATACCCTACTTAATCATAACTATGCTTGGGAAAGAAATGTTTATCGATGGGCCGGGCCGGATGTGACCAGGGGACACCTCCTTACACGGGCTTATACTGGAACGACAGTATTTTCACATGGTATAATTTCTGGGCTTTATTTCCTTTTAAACCTTTAAACTTGAACTATAGACGGGGTCTTTACTAAGCTGAAGTAAACCACTCTTCCTTCAACTTCCCAAGGCCGAGAAGTTGGACACTCTCATATTTTACAGAAAATAAAAAGAGAAATGTGCACATGGCGAGTACCGGGTACTGGGAAAATACACCGGAAGTAATAAGGTATTTATGTTGGAGCGCTCGAGCTGTGAACTTTTGGGCGTGGGTAGCTGGTTCGCTTTCGTTTTCGAACAATTTATAGGATTGTTAAATTTTTAAGGGCATCCAGAGCCCAAAAATCACCTTAAATTCTTCTTAGATTTCCCTTAAAGGGAGACACTTGATTATATTGGCATAATTAAGCGCTTCGATTCTTTGTCTTCTTAAAATATCCTTTAATGGTTCTGTCCATCTGAACAGAGGGGTTTCCCCTGTGTCTTTCGAACAAGAATGCTGTAATTATGGCTTCTGTATTGTACAGAAGATGTCTACATTTTTTTTGCCCTTTTCTACACTCACAGAAGCAACAAAAAACAAAATTTTGTGACAAAGCCTGCACCATACAACGAAAGACTGTGGAGCGGAAGTGTGTAGAAGCTGGTGTAAAATATTGGGTCGGTGTTCATTCATTCAAGTCAAAGACGCATGGTAATTGTAAATTCTTTGTACATCGCCTTATAATCAGTGTACATTTGAATCGGTCTTAGATGTTCTCCTAGGCATCATGCACTTAATTTTCAGCAAATCAGCTCTTCCCTCAACTCTAGTCTGCCGTACTCACGTGGCCGAATGATTCTATGAATGAGTAAATAACAAGTGCTTTACTCACCGTAACCTTGCAATGCGGAGAAAACGTAACAAATGAGGCAGATTATGGCAGAATCCTTCATCTTAAACAAGGTCAACAGCAGAACCTCTCTCTTTGCCCAGAAGGCGGTTGTAGTGGCTTTTTACACTCGGGAAGCAAGTCCTGTCGATCGTCGCTGAATGGGGGCATTTAACTCAATGCTCAAAGTTACCGCTGTCGTAGATATATAACTCTCATTAACTCGGGAATTATGCAAATATCTAAAGAGGGTTGGTCAGTCATGGGTCCACGGTGTTTGACAGGGGAAACAAAAGCAGCAATTTCCGATCAAGGTAGTGAGTGACTTCTCAAACAAAGATGGGTTTTCTCCCACGTAATTTAAAGGACCAGGGGCCCGTTTCTCGAAAGTCCCGATAATTAACGGACCCGGTAAGCCGTCTCCGTTTACGTTAAAGATCGAAGTTTCAATAGTTTTGCATCTAACATGATAAAACTAACAGTTAATGAAACGAAATGGAGTAGTTTGCAAGCCAGGACCTGCGCTCTTATTCTTTATATTTCAATTTGAATATTTGATTTCGGGCCCGAAAAGTTACCGGGACTTTCGAGAAACGGGCCCCAGGCCGTGGGAAAGTTGCTAGGGGCATTATAATAGTGAAGTGTGACTCAAAGGACCCCTAAACATTGAACAATTTGGTAGTCTGCTACGCAGCCCTTTTCTAGAGTCGTCACGCAACGCGTGACGACACTAAAAGCGGCTGTGTAGAAGATTTACAATTTGGGTGCAACCTCGACACCTCAGGATTTCATCCAAGCAAGCAATAAAATTCTTCAAACAGTTCTCGGTACATTTTAAATGATATTAATGGAATGAAATTGTTTAAAATCAGATCCTTACTCCTTGTTCAACAGTATTAACACAGAATTACGAACTTTTTGTTTGATTTATATACCGAGATAGCGAGTGGAGGAATTGGATACTGATACCGATACCGGTCACTTTCAGCGCTCTACTCCAGTTAATAACGCTATCATATATCAAGACCTAAAGGTGAATTAACCGGCATCCTCAATTGATGATTTCCTTATGACTTTACAAAAGCAGGCGCATTTAATTTGTCGAGTCGACTTCTCCTTCATGACCCAACAGTAAAATATTTACTCCACGCGATAAACAATCAATTGTTTTATAGTATCGAAGGCGTATTTCTCAGTTCATGATTCCGTTTATTCCTTGGTGCCAGTTATAAGTTGATGGCTCTGTTGGGCTGTCGTCTGTGTCAAGAGTGTGGAGGTAAAACAAATGTCATAAATTTTCACGGGACGTAAACTACTATCTATAACATTTTTATGAGCTTCTGTAGGTATTTAATGTCAGAAGTTAAAAGGACAGCCTTGGTGTGCAAGACTGAAGAGAGCGCACGGAGACGTGTTCTACCCAGGTCTCGTCGACTATCAAAACTTTTACTCGTCTCGCTTGCTCCTCGCCCGCAAGCCAGCTGGCCAATCCTTCGGGTCAAGTTTGTGTAGCAGTGACTGGTGGCTCCCACCGCTAAAAAAGAAACCACCTCCTTTGCAGCATTCCAAATACGGGAAAATTTCACTCGATACGTGGCAATATGGCGGCACAGGTACAATCATAATAATCACCTCAGCCCCCCTTCTTAATTTAGATATCGCTCTTGAAGGTGAGAAAGTGAAACGAATATATGATTTCTGTCCCTTTACATTTGCGTCATACTCGTGATACATATTAATAGTGCCGCACAAGGTATTGCTCGCCTTATAGCACACATCTTATCAACTCCCACTCAGTCGCAGGGATCGAAAGCTGAAAATATCACATGACAGTTACGATACCACTCGCTGCTTACACCAGCTTACGTCAACTTCGTTAAATAATGATTTTCTGCCGCTCGACTAATCATGGCGTCTATAGTTTACCTAGGCCAAACAATCCCATACAATCACCTTAAGGTTTATTGACTTTTTTTTGATGTGGAACACCAGATATTTCGGGTTCTCCCAGCCGAATCGAACGCAAAATTTTGGATCTATTGAAATTTTTGTTCTATGAGGGTCCCGGGCTCTCTGTACAATGGCCTATTCTGGGAGACCCCGGCCGAAAGGGATACCTTTTCTAGGCTTCAGATGAAAGGGTAGGGGTTGAAGTATATGAAAGGGTAGGAAAATGATTGAGGTTTGTGAAAGGACCTAAACGGGTCAACAGGCGCATTTTATGGCTGTGAAAAATACAAGAAAGCTTCCCGGTTTAGTGATTTAATCATATTTAAAAGACAGAACATTTAAAGCAGTTAAAAGGGACGTAGCCTTCTAAACCAGGTATGTGAAAGGGGTACCATTTGTCAATAAAAGGTATACGAAAGAGGTCCCTTTAGATCAAAAATGTTATATAAAAGGTATGTGGTGAAACCTCGGGGCAAAGCCTCCCGGTACAAAATTTAGTTGTATACCAGTACCCCTCCCCCGCGCCCCATCCGCCCCAAGAGGAGTCTTCTTCTCTTTTTGGCAAAATCTGTCGTTGGATTGCGATCTTGATTTCGACTGGAGAATCCGTATTTTGACTAAGAAAGTCTAAATCTAGCGTTCTGGTTTGACAAACGAAGACGGTATCTGACGTAGTAAGCATATAGGAGAATATTATGCAGTCCCGCCGTATAGCTACGCCAAAACTCGACAAAACACCCTTTATTTATCCGACCAACTTTGACCAAGAGGGCGCCAGTCGGATTCCTCAAAATTATTTTAATGTCGAAGTGATTAAAGCCAAGTGGATATTCTTTGTGCATGATTCTATACCTCAGTTATAAGAACTGGATACTTCAGTTACTAGAGGTTGCCTGCCCATATCTATATGGGTGACCGGCGCCAGCCGTAAAA
>CALNXK010000087.1:1842500-1870000 GCA_942486035.1 Porites lobata
CGTAATTTTTATTCTTATCATCATCGTATCATTTCATTCATCACCACCATCATCACCACCATCATCACCACCACCACCACCACCACCACCATCACCACCACCATCACCACCACCATCATCACCACCATCATCACCACCACCATCACCACCACCACCACCATCATCACCACCGCCATCACCACCACCATCACCACCACCATCACCACCACCACCACCATCATCGTCGTCGTCGTCCTCGTGATTGTCATCGCCATCAACGTTATTACAGCATTTATGTTCCCATCACGCTGCCGTCAAATTAAAAGTAGAAAGCCAGAATATTAAACTTAGGTTACAGCTGTAGGAATCTTTGATAACAGGCCTGAAGGTTATTTATCTTAGCCTTGTTAATTACATGCTTGCTGATATGTAGCAAATCTCAGCTGACAGAGGAGAAACCTAATAATGTACCCAATATCCCCTGCACCTTGATTAGCTTATAGGCACAGAGTTGATTTTCTCACGCATTTTTTACAACTAAGACTACAAGTAACTAACCTTTGCTGGCAGCGATATCAATCAAATCCAACAGCTCTAGCAGAATCAGAAAAGTTGAACAAATCAAAGCCTTGTTCGCCATCCTCCCTTTTCCTTTACTGCAGGCGTAACTGAAGTGAGAAAAAAAAATCCCTTTAAGTACATTCTGTTAAAACGAAAAAGAGGGGAATATGACCTGCAGCATTATTATAAATAAATATGCTCACGATCCTTAGTATTACTAGTCCTCCTGGATGAAATGTTAGTTCCGTGCTTCAATAATGCGCTCAGCTTAGCGCTACAACGTACTAAAGATGAGGTGCTAAGGTGATTCACTACATCTCCTTTTGCACAAGGCTAGGAAATCCATCGCGACATACCCGTAATTGGTTTAGACTGAATTCAACCATATACGAGTTCCGAACTTGATCAAGTTACTTGGAAAGTGATTTGTATATCACTGAACTAAAGCATAAGTCTAGAGTTGACGTTCAAACAGATCAGCAAAACATAAAAAAGGATCTGGATCAGTAAAAGATTTAACAGCAAACTGATCCCTAGGGTGAAGAGAGGATTTAAGGTCAAACTAAAACGAAAGATTCTTTTATATTATTTGTGCCCGATATCTCGATCTCGGGGATAAAATAAAATACATGGGTTGGGCTTCCTGTTTCAACAACAGCCCGGAAAAACTCACCGTCTACAACAATACATTCAAGTAGCCTTTTGCGAAATGTTTTCTTTCATAGAGTATCTTTGGTTTCCAATTGTAAAAAGCTGAAGAATTCTGGGCGGTTTTAATGTCTTTTGTAAACCATTTCCTGCGTTGAGTAGCGCCTTGTTAGCGATTCCAAAAAGAATAATACTTTTCGTGGTTTCAGAGTCCTCAACTTGGAGACTTTAAGGCACATGTTCACAAACTAAGACTGATAAATTTGGTTAAATTTTTGCTCAAGCATTATTTAATGAGCCTTGAACGCGCAATAAAGCATTTCTGACTCATCCAAAGGTTCACCGTTGCGAAACACTTAGAGCCGCACAAAAAATCAGTTATTCTAACGTCACTCGCTGTCATCGTCTTCGCATAGATTAATGAATTGATTTTCAAGTAGATTAGTTTTTAGATTTTTTTGTTGCCACACACAGTTACAGTTAAATAATTCCTTTAAAACGTACTTTTTTGAACATTAAAGTGATTTTATTAGCTGTCTCGATACTGATTGTCCAAGAGAAATTTTCGAGCACTATACTATCACATAGTCAGGGCCAGTTCTTTCTAAGTCGAGAAAACAGAAACTTATTCTTTTGAGCGAACCTTCAACTAAGAGTTGATGAAAGTTGTATACAGTACATATTCATCGGATTTCGTGGGCGCAAACAAAACAAAGATTAATTAAGCGGTAGGTGGCAGGCCTGGTTTTTTAAGTGTTTGTTGTGAGTGAAAATAATCTCTCCAAGTACATATCGGAATGTATCTATACCGTGGACAGCTACAGTAATTCTAGTGCTACATGTGCGGATCGCGGTCATAAATGAGTGAGTAATCATTAAGTAAGATTACGCTAATTTGGCAATGATCATTGGCAGTGATCAAAAACATCGAAGACTTCAGAACTAATTTGTGTGTCAAAATAGACTGACAATTATCTTTCTGCCATCTCTTGTTATCCTTGGCAGTACACCGGAATGAAGACGGCTATATGATCATCTTTGAGGATTAACACTGAGCATGTTTTCAAGTCCCCTGAAGTCCGGCTTAGTCCCTACGCCAGTCCTAAGAATCCCCGTCGTCACGATCTGCTTGTCACATTCAACAATCTCTTGCACAATAACAAAACTCAGTTAATGGTTCGTTGCTACTGGAAAACGCACTTTTTAAGTCTAGCCTGCGTAACAGGCGTCGAAAGGGGGTGTTTGTGGAAAGGTCGTGAGCCAGAATAGTTGCGGTAGATTTAAAACCTTTTCATAATGTTTGGGAATATGAGCAGGGCATTCATTATCGTGTGCCGTAAAATACATACCGTCTATATATGACCTCTACCGGCACCGTTTTTCAATTCTGAGGCAGTTTCGTCTGAAGAGATAATGTAAGGAGATGTCCTTTCTTATCTGACTCTTCCGATTACACGCTACTACAACGTTACTACACCGCTTGTTAAAGGAAAGTGGCATCGACAAAAAGAATGATTATGAATGACACTTCTGATCTCTGTCTTTCTTTTGGCGGCGTAAAATCATTCAACTAGTGCGTGAAATTTGCATTTAAAGATGAGCATCAATACAACATCCGATATGCATCATAAAAGACAAATGACTACGATCACAGCTTATAGTGGAGGTTACGCATGTGCCCGGCGTAGACTTAGTGAGTCTAAACGGTTATTATCGCGTAACATATCAAACTTTGGAGAAAATCTGCCTTACTCACCTTTATAATTCAGCTCTTAGGTAGTTTGAGAATTTCAGTAACAGGTTCTCTTTGAGTTGTAAGTCAGAATGTAAGCTTTGTTGCTAAGCTGCGTTTTAGCTTATTTCATGATTATTGCTTCCGGCCCGCGATGACGTCAATGGAGACTGGATGCAAGCGCGTAAGCGTGACAGGAAGATTTGTAATACACTGGCTTGGATTGTATATAACATCCACCATATACACTAGATATTAGAGATAACATCAATATCAAATTTGAGATTAATTTTGAGTTAGTTCCTCAGTGACATATTGTACTCCAGCTGTACTACTCGTATCAGTAGAGTTTCTGCGTTTCTGTATCCTGTGGCTTCAATCAGCAGAGTGAAAGAAATCCTTACACTCAAACGGAAACATATCTCCCATACTTTAAAAAAACTCAGTTGTTATTCTTAGGAGTTACCCTCCCCCCCGCGGGTTTACTAACCTTCCGAATCGTATTTAAAAGCTTTATACCGCAATGTAAAGTTTAAAGGGTTTAGGAAATATCATTAGTCTCAGCAAAGGCTGCATAAGCAGGTAACACCCAAAAAAGTTTGTTAATTCCACGTTTTGTCGTATTTACAATAAAAAAAAGAAAGAGACAGAAAGAGAACGGAAATGCGTTAGTTTGTTATCACTTTAAGACAATTTAAGGCTTCACAGGAGACTAGATGGAACCTTCCTTTTGCTGAGCCGGAAAAAAGGTATAGCTAAATCCAGACAAAAGAAAGACATAACAGGTAAAAAGTCGGTAGAATTATTTGTAAAGGTAAAAGCAACGGTAAAGGTATAGCGTCTTTTTTTTACATCGGTAGCTTAAAATAACTTTCAACTCGGACTGCTGACACTGCTTAAGGCCGACGGTGCACTCGGCATTTCACAACAAGGATTTGAGGTCACACCTGGGAATCAAAGTCGTGTCCTCTCGCACAGAAGGCCGCCCACAAACCAACTGTGAAAAACTTGATATCCGCCCGGCATTCCACCAGTTTCAGACCCAAAGTACTTCGTGGCCTTCATTAGCGGCTCTCGATGGCAATGAGGTTTTTTATTCTTTATTAGTTTCCATTTTTATATTGTGAATATATTTAGCGTGGTGTCAGGGGCGTGCCGTTTTCGAAACATCTAAGATGCACTGAGGTTTGAATAGACTTGCCACAAGCCTACCTCATAAGTTTCAGAGTAGTGAAACGGCAAGGACGTGAACTGTTTAGTCTATTTGAACGGCGTCCAAGGCGGACAAAACAAAACAAATCAATGCCACCCATCAGGCTTTAACAATATCCTGGCTTTGTTCCACTTGTCAAAGGTCCCAGAAATTAGTGAGAAGAGATAGTTCCGGAAGATAGTTCCTGCTTTTCTTAGAAAGGCGCCTGGGTCAGCCCTTGAAAAAATTGGCTTCCTGTGTTTGATAATTAGGAAAGGCCTTGACGTCATAATCACTGCATGAAGAGGACCAAAGACAAAGGACGTGATATTTAATGAAAAATATATAACGATAAATATTTGTTAACTTTTTTTAACCAAACACCGTGTGGATCTGAAATGACACCTCATAAAGGTTTCTGTTCTTTTACCTAATAATGTCGTGAGTGTTTATTCATGTATTTTCTACCGGAATTACGTTTCAGTAATAAAATCTATTTGCTTATATAAATAGATTACGTAGATCATTTTGCTCTTTAAGAACTCTAAAACATTCCATGCTGATTTCATGCCGAGTTTGGTCTCCTTATCTTATGAAATAAGCTAAGAAATTTTAATCACTAAATTGTGATTCCGGAATTATTAGGCAATGAAAAAGAAATCTTTATGGAGCATATTAGAATAATTTCAATACGGTCTGAACGTAGCCTGCGCCACAGACGAAACTGTGAATAGACACGGATAGATTGGGAAACGAGCGGATGCTTTGGTTGGAAAAGACCCGGGACATGTACTGAACCTGCGTGGATTCTCGCGCGTGCCAGTTTCCCTTCCCTTTCGCGGAACCGCCTGCCTCGTTGGTTTACGTAGGCAAGTTTGTGAACGTGCCAGCCTCCCCTGATAAATGTTGGCTTTTTACAGCACAAGGGTGTAATGAAAGAAGCCAGTCCTCTAGAAAAAGTTTGTTTAACAACAGCCTGTCCTTTGTAGACATTTTTGAGATACCGTAACTGCTTCCGATTATACTGGACCTATACAACTTCGTAAGGGGTTTTATAGTTTGTTACACAGCCGTTTTCAGTGTCGTCACGCAACGGTCCTCCCCACAAACGGCCGTTAGTGGGGAGGAGCATTGCGTGACGACTCTAAAAACGGCTGTGTAGCAGACTAGGGGTTTTAGGAGGGCTTATAAACGGGGCCGCTTATATTCGGGGAGGGAGGGGGAGGGGGGTGGCGTTGTAACCGGACAAAAAAAAAAAGTGTTTCAAAACAAACTACATAATAGTGCTGATCAAACTCCTTTTTGAATTCCATCGCTTTTTTAAGCTTCAAAACGTCGGGGGCGGGGGAGGGGGCGCTTATTACTGGATGTATTTTTCTGTTTACAGGTAGATGGGTCCATAAATGGGGGGGAGGGGGTATAATCGGAAGTTTACGGTACACCGTAAGTTAGCATAGTAGCCACGCGGCCACTGTTTGACTGGCTGCGTTGCTGTTTCTCCTGGTCGAGCTACAAAAAACGCAGTGAAGATCTGACCGAGTGGTCAGCGTTCCGGACTAGTTATCCTTGGAACGATCCCGGGTTTGAGGCCCGCAGTCCCTAACCACTAGCTGGATTTTTTCTTGGTCGTCCTGTGTTCCTCAGCCATGCTGGTAATTAGCTTCCTTATTGCCTACCACATGGTACCTACTACTAGCTTGGATTCTTAACCTTGTTATGAATTATTTCTTTGGGCGAGTATTAATTATAATAATAATATAACAAGGAATAATAATAACAATGAATTATTATAATTATTATGATTATCATTATTCTGAACTAAGTTAAACGTACACAAAATTCTCTTTTTTGTACAAACGGTTTTTAATTCAAATTTTAACTTTGTTTGTAATACAAAAGGTAAAGAAGCCTCCTTTGAATCATAAAACTCTTAATGTGACATATACAAACTTAAACTTAACATATTTGAGTAGTTTACATTCTCGGTCACAAAACAAAGAGGAAAGGAAACAAATGAAAAACTTTGCGCTGTCCTGACTCCTTGTTGCTTCCTTTCTATGTCGAGTTATGCTCAGCGTTTTGAAAGTAAAACGTAACTGTAAACATCTTGGCTCGTTACAAAGTTTTCTTTTAAATATATTTGTATTCATTCAGAACTGAGAGGCTGGTGATTTCTTATGCTTTTTTTACATGTAAAGAAAATTGAGAAATGCCCCAGGACTCTGATCTGTTTCTACTGTTATTGATCGTAGGGGGTTACTCCTTCTTACAGCTGTATGTATAGCTACAGAGGTATCTGCCGCGTTCAAGAGTACGGTTTTTGAGACCAGAATAGCGCATCAATTTAGAGGTTTGAAAAAGGATATTGGCGAATGGGAAAGGTGTCACACGGGTGTTCAGAAAACGATTAACATCTTTTATTCATACATATTTTGCAGTCGCAAAACGGAGCGATGAACCCCTACCTCATGTCCTTTTTTTCAAATCGCTGCCCTCATCAACAAGTCTACTCATTAGGGAAGGGAATTCCATGTGAAAAGGGGCGTGAATGCTTGTCGGAAAGTTGAAATGAGTCCAGTCTAGGTGTGGTACAAGAGCATATTTGACCCCTAAAAGATAGCCAAACAGACAGCCAAATAACTGATTTCGTTTCAGCTGAAGACGTTTTCATGGAGAACTTTTTCTTCCTTTTTTTATTTTTTCAAACACAGCCCAAAAAGATACGCTCATAACTGGAAGTATTGATGTTCCTTCCTGAACATCCAAAGTGACGCCAAAATCTGCAATTTGCATGCACCCCTGAACGAGACGACGAGCATCCTCGCCTTTCACAGGGATTCCGCCCCCGGGACGACGAGCATCCCCACCCCCTATTACACGGATTCCACTTCCGGTAGGTATCATTAACAGAGCATAGTGTAATGTACCTGAGATTTCTGAGATAAAATCAGTTAAAACTATTTTAGTCTTAAGTTTGACTTGGATTTGTGGCCTTGCCCTTAGCCTTATTTGTGGCATAGATTTCTTTTTCAAATGCTACTAGAAATATAAGAATCCACCATGTTTTTAATTAAGCAGCAGCTGTCTGTCCTGGTAAACTCCAACAGTAATCTGCCACCACTGCATTCCTTAGTGTACAGCACACGCAGATGATGAATTAATCGATAACGTTAGAACTTTGAAACATCAGATGTCGGCATTCGATGTGATACTAACATATGTCAAGAGGCCTGGTAATGTACCCCGTTTGATATGGTACAATACGAAACGTAATACCAGGTGTCCACCATGTTATGGTGTCTGTCATAGAGAGGTAGCTGTACGGAAAACGTTTACTATATCCAGCTTGTCCTTAATATCTTTTCACCTGCTGACCTTCCTTAATTCGTTATTCAGCTTAGACTATGCTTTCCCTCGATTTACATCTATTCAAGGAGGGACTGTGATTGTGAGTTTCAGTATCAAAACTTGCAGTTCCGTTAGATGTAACCCCTCCTGTGTTTGGTCTGTTTGCATTTTTTTGCTTTTCACTGTCTGTAGCAGCATCTGCAAGAAACAGATCCTTAAGATTACAAAAAAGGAAAACTGTTAACGGTTGCCGCTTTACTTCATTGCGATATACACCAATTTCATTCTGACCATTTCCTTCATTAATCACAACATAAAATTAAAAAATCTATGTACTTTGGCCCTTTTCCAACGCTACAACATTATCTTTGCGATGTCAGCCGGTTACACCGTCCATTATTTCCTGTTTATTAGCAGTTAACTTGTTAGAAAGAGACTGGGATTTTGATAACAGGTATTGATTGCTCCCAGTGTCTGGTTTTCCTCTGTGGGAATTTAAAATTTTAGGGTTTCTTAGCAATTAGTGTAGGTAATAGCATGATTTGTGGTGATATTTGGCATAAATATCACGAGTGATATTTCAAAATTGTTATACGAAATTGTTATACGACAATTTTGAAATGTCACAAGTGGTATTTATGCCAAATATCAAGTGCAAATCATGCTATTATTTGTTTATACTACTACCCACAAAAGGTTTGTAATTTTCCCATGTAGGTATTTCAAATTAAGCTGAAATACCACTGCTCTAAGCCAATCAAATTGCAGAAATTTCTAATGTAGTAGTATAATATTCAAAATTCATGCGACTATTTTGGTAAAGTACAGGCAATACAACTAACACCGTAAACTGCAGTTGTATCTTTCTATTAAAATCATAGTCCTGCAAGCTTTATTGATGTGGTAGGAGTCGCTTTCCTCGGTATCAAAATATTGACGCCCCATCTCCTGCTCTCTTCGGAAAGTTTCAACATGGCACTTTCGCGAGCAAATTGCGCGCTCAAAGAAAACGCCTGCACTGCAGGCTATGAAAGACATTGCATCAGTGACTCTTGACGTGCGATAGAGCTGAGAGGCCGCGTTCATAAGAGCTCTGCGAACCATTGAATTTTGCTAAGATTTTGTCGACTGTTACTTTGTTAATCTCTTTTTTCAAACTGTAGCTCTCTTTTTTTGAAATCTGTAATATTAGATCGTGTGAGACTGATCCGCCCCGATTAGGTTAGCTACCTGCAGGTCAGTAGGATCATCGGATTGTAAACAGATTGTTATATAATCCTTAAACTTGAAACTTGAATCAGCTTGAAACTAGAAACCTTTAGATTCTAAGATGGGAATGACTACGGGAGCGATTTTCACAACTCTTAGTAGTGTGCGCGCCTGATCAGAGTCATTTTAGCGGGAAAACATGCTAGCAATCGTCACTGTTCTACACGTTTAAGATAAAATGTCGTTGTGCTGGAAACTAGTTATCAAATGTTTATATGTTTATCATTTTGCCATCGGAAAAGAGAACTTTTTGCGGATCGTGAAAGAAAAGGCAAAAATTCGTAAGAATTACAACCCGCGAAAATAAATTGCCGTACGGAGAGGAGAGGAGAGGGGTGGGGCGGGGGAACAGGCAGGACGGGTAATCTTGTACCCAGATCTCTTGTTGACGATAAGAGATCTGGGTAGGAGATTACAGGGCGGGGTCACCGTTCGAATTCCTTCGCGAAATCAAAGGTTTTCTTTGTCCCACGCTCCGTGACAAGACGAGTATTACATTCCTCGCAATTGAAATGTTTACCTTTAGAGGAGAAACGGCACTTGTCAAGTATCCAGTGAATGACTCCTTTTTCATATCTACAGCACAGGTATAGATCAAAGAGTAATAATAAAACAATCAGCTCAGCTAACATCACCCAAGCTATCCTCTTCCAGTCCATTACTTCTTCAGCTGCAAAGATAAACAAAAAAAATACTAATTAAGTTAGGAAAACTTGAAAACGCTTAGGAAAACCGCTTTGTGAGTACACCCATAAACAGAAAGAGATTCCAAGAACCTTTCACTTGATTGTCAGACATACTTTGTCTAGTTTTGCATCAGACTACTAGCAGTCTCTTCTTTTTCTTTGCAAAGTTACTACACACGAACGAAACTCAAGCACTTGCAGGTCGCGTAGGCTGAGATAAGAACTAGCCGAATTTTAAGAGAAAAGGCGGACTGTAAGCAGTCTAGTTTTGTATAAGCTGTACAACAGGCACTTAGTGAGCCACGCGAGGCGAACGCGGCATTTTGCGAGAAACGCAAAACCCTCGCGTGGCTCATAATGCGCCTGTTATGCAGGATAGTTTTGGATGTGATCATGAAGGTCATAGATCGCCCGCGACCTGCTTGCCCAATAAGAATTGAAAACAAAAGCATTCATAACTTGCTCGCGTGTTCCCGCGTTTGGTGGAGGGTTTCAACGCAAACGTAGATATTTTACCACTGTATAACACGACCGCGTATTTCAGGCAAGAAAGTTCACAGTGACATAGTATGGAATCGCTGACCAAAATAATGTTACCAGGCAGTTCATATGTTACTTACTGCCAGCTAGATGTATTTACTCAGTGTCGAATGATTCTTTGGATTGATTTTGTCTTCAGACACTGAAAACTACCTTAGTTTTAGAAATTGCATTACGCAATTCAATCAAAATGAGCTGAAGTTAGGAGTTAGCCTGATCTACTTACAGGATCTTTCGCCCGCTACTCCAGGGTTAGTTGACTTCGGCGCAGATGCTACACACGCACAGGTTGAAGCATTGAGATATTTTTGCTCATCTTTACACGATTCCACTGCAAAACGACTGCAAATACAGCCACAAACCTCGGGACTCCATATCTAGATGTTCAAGGTTAAAAAATTCTTAATTACAACTATTTCATTCCTTAAGCGAACATTCGAGAGAAGTAGTCTTTCAAGTCTGTGTATAAGATCTCGATGGTGAACACTGAAATTTTTGGCGGTGGGTTAGGGATAAAAACAACGAAATCCCACATGAGGATTAGCATTTTTTGAACCAAGCCCCTTTTGACTTTCATATACACATATCGGCGGCACAAAAGTGTATGGGCGAATGTCACATCACGGACACTTCCAGGGTACGAACAACTTTACACACAGTTCTCCAGGTGTCAAAGAAGTGAAACTTTGTACAGCCCGTATCTCTATGACATGTGTATAATATGGACACCTGGTTCTCTCCCTTTAGAGTCTGCATCAACGAGGCAATATCGTATATACCTGTTTACTGTTACAAAACTCTACTGGTCCTGAACATACGCACTTGCACCGGCCTTTATTCCACCTTAAACAAGAGAAACAGGACAAATCACAATGAATCTGACATTCACTGAATGAGTCTCGTGACTGTCACGAGATTCATCCGACTAGGATCAACCGGGCGATTTTGAAATCGGATTTTTTTCCTGTCTCAACAGACTATTTTACAGTTGTGGACTTTATAACCCTAATAGGGCAAAAGGCAAGATTCAAGCTGGAAATCTCTCAAAATTAGGAAATGGCCAGATAAGTACTACCATTTTGTACAGATATTAAACAAGGTAAAACAGTAAAAGACAAGTGAATGAAACACATGGTCACGTGGTACGAATGAACGTTTGCCTTTTGACGTAAACCTCTCTCTACCAACTTAGCCACATAATACATATCGCTTTCCTTCAATTCGTTGTTTGGAGTTTCACTTATTAAAGGGGCTGTCCACACTATATTGGTGCCAAGGAATCAGTGCCTGGGTACCCGCACAAAATAGTGTTGTGTGTTGTATTCACACCTTGAGTACCCATGGCAATATGTGACTGTGAACATAATTGTTCTATTTCGCCCTGTCAGACGCCGTGTTGAATCATGAGCTTGGCGGCTAGTACAAAGTAGTGACTCCCCCAAAACTAACAAATTGGTTTAGTTCCGGTGTCCACTTTATTGCACGAGTACAAGGTCAAGACCTTGTACTCGAGCACCGGCACCGTGCCCGAACTATAGCGTGGGTACTGGCAGCATTTCGAGCAAAAGAGAGACTGCTTGCAGTCTATGCCGGGCAACAAATGTGAACTCTGCCTGAGAGACCCCATGATATCGAGCCCATGATCCCATCCTGCTTCAGAGGGGTTCAACTGCATTGCTTTAGGCGAAGTTTGTTGCATTGCAGTCAGTCTCTCTTGTATAAACAGAAGCTTGACAGTTTCTTCTTCTCCCGCATAGCAACAGATCCAAGACAAAAATGGGAGTGTCTTAAAAGCAATACAGGGGGACGTGCAGCGGAATAGAGTAAGAATTTCGAGATGCTAAGACCCTTACGAGAACTCTTTGTAAGCGTAAAACCAAAATGTAAGAAATAACCAAACGAACCTAAATCTCTCAGGACACGGATTGGGTGGTTCATCGGTGTACTTGCAAGCACAACGGCAATTGCCTTTGTCAAATTGCTCATTCTCGGAACAATCTTCCGCCTTTGCAACGCACTGACAGTTACAACTGGTGTGATTCTGAACAGTAATTGGCTTTATAGACAGAGTGGTCCGGTCGAAAACATTCCCCGTGATATTCTCCCACGTCACCGCGATACATTGCTGTTCTTTTGGCGTAAACGACGTAGAACAAACACCATTACATCTGTACGCTTCAATAAAATATGGAAACTGTTGATAGTCAGGGTCACCTAATGTTATCAAAACTTTCCTAGGTAAGCAGCTCTGGATATCGGTTAAGAATCCTGCAGAAAACAAACAAACATAAAAGTCAATGTGTCCTCTTGTATTTGAACACTCAATTTACAAGCATACTACAGTAAAATCTTTGTTCATCGAAGCGGACCTTTATCAAGCGATCACCCTCCACGGACAGTCACTTGACAAAGTTCTAAGTTTCCCTTAATTGCTGTAACACTGACCTCTGTTAAGAAGCCGCAGTCACTTTTCGACCTTTTCCGAGATACGAACGAGTTCTTTTTCTTGTCTTTACCTCTGCTAAATGGTCACTTTGATTTGCTGCACCATACTAATGCAATAGATAAACTGTGCATGGCGTTTAGTCATGAGAGTTAATAAAAGAACTCAAAAAGGGGCGGATCTCAAAGAAGCCAGAACGGCGGCGGGGGAGGTGTGCACCAAATTTTCCCCAAGGCGTTTTTGAAACCCAACATCTAAACTTATTCTTGTTGCAATATTGTTCGCCTCCTTCGCCCTCTTCATACAAAATTGCCCAGTCAATGAGATGACTTGCGGTTTTCTAATACAACTGGTATTCTGCAAAAAAAAAAACTATGTGGTTTATTGGTGTTGAAGTAGAGCAAGAGACGAGTGCACCCCCTCCCAAAAAAAATCCTGGATCCGCCCCTGTTAGTGGTCTTTTACTTACTTTCTTTTGTCACAAGAAGAGGTAGAAACAATTTGAAGCAGGAGCCGGCTCCTGTCAAGGTCCAAGTTTTTCTTGAATAGCCCTTAGTACTTAGGCGGGTTTGTCAAACCTGGACTGAACGGTCCAACTGTATAAGGCCTGGTTCAATGAGCCAACCCTAAAGGGTGACCGCTTATTTATACGGGTTTGAGTGTTGTCGCTTAACAGCTTGATAATTTACGTTTATCGTAGAATTTTCTGATTAGTAACCCAAGGGTAGAGATAGATAACTACAGTAATGTACTGGGGGATTCACGTATTAATAAGAGGGCGAATTTGAACAGTAAACGCAACAAGCATCAGAAGCATGTCAGACCAAGCACTTGGTTAACATCTAACGAACTGCGTTTGCGCAAAATACGGGATATAATGATAACATTCTCCGGCCCATACGAGATTTGCCAAATACAATAATTATTTTAATTAGGCATTAAAATATTTTCACAGCTCTAATGATATGCCAAGTTTGCAACAGAAAAGACTTTCATTTTCGTTTACCACGACACCCCCTTGCCTCCTTCATCAATGTGGGCGTTGGCTGTTAGATCGCATTAAAAAATGATTTTTCGCTGATGGTCCCGAAAATCACCGCGGGGAACTGGGCATTAGTGCTCGCTTCCAGGACCAGGGGCTCGTTTCTCGAAAGTCCCGGTAACTTTTCGGGCCCGAAATCAAATATTCAAATCGAAATACAAAGAATAAGAGCGCGGGTCCTGGCTAGCAAACTACTCCATTTTGTTTCACTAACTGATAGTTTTATCATGCTAGATGCAAAACTATTGAAACCTCGATCTTTAATTAAACGGAGACAGCTTACCGGGCCCGTTAATTGTCGGAACTTTCGAGAAACGAGCCCCAGCTCCGGACCAGCTCTACAGTGCGAGAAATTTGTTGAACTTTTAATAGCATTGCTGCGGCGAAGGTACGTTTTTCTCATTTTATAGTTATTGCTTTTTTAGACTTTTTTCCTACTTTATCACTTACCACCGTTTTCCTTGATACGCGACTTTCCAAATCAAAACACCCGCTGAAACGTTTCCAAAATTTACGTCAATCATACTCGTCATACCATATATGGAAGTGTTGGACTGGCCCTGAAAATTTAAAATATGGCGGCCGGTCGAAGTTATATGTAAACATGGTGGCAAGTTATTCGTTAAATTTGCGTTGGCGAGTAGTGTATTTACTCGTTCAGGAATTTACTGTCGAACGTGTTGCTAGACTACTTCACGTAGGGAAGACATTTGTAAAAAAGATTCGAAATCTTTACCAGAACACAAAAACAGTTCATTATCAATCACGGCCGGGTAGAGTGAGAAAGTTGGAAGGTAAGTAAGCTTACGATTTGAACTGAGGTTTTTGTAATCACTTCTCTAAATGAGCCTAATTGTATCAAACGAATACATAAGGGAAAGTTCATTTAATATGACAAGGGGGGATGAAGATATTGAGGGGCTCCGAAATTTTTAGACAACCGAAGGGGGCTCTGAAAAAATTGTTGCGCTAGGAGGGGGGGCTCCGAAAATTTGTATACTTCAAAACCAACACATGACATCATCATACAGATTATTACACTCTTGTTCATCCCAAAAATGCTTTAGAAAATTGTATCACAACGGTATCTCAAGTTTGTCATAGTATAAACCATTGAAGACAATAACGGTAAATATATTTAATACAGTCTAGCGATCTTTTCTCAGGGGAGCAAAGGAATTGAAGGAGGAGGGGGGGGGCTCTGAAATTTTTTCGACTACCAAGGAGGGGGCTCCTAAAAAATTGAACCGCTGGCGAGGGGGGCTGCTAAAATTTCAAGCTTCGAGTTTCAATATCTTCATCCCCCCACCCCCTTGTCATATTAAATGAACTTTCCCTAACTATTGTTTTTCTCACCTGGACTTAGCACAGGACATGTTATTCATAAGAAGGGTAATCCAGCAATATCCAGAGATTTACGAGGATGAAATACAGGAATGGATACAGTTCGCACTGGGAAAGACAATTCACGTGTCCACGATCGCTAAGCTATTGAAGAAAATGGGCTTTACACGAAGAAAGGTACATATTGCATGTCTTATACTGATTGGTGAATTCGAAGCTATCTGTCGAATTCGCCATCTTTCCGTTGCGCGTGGAGGTATTAACACTTCCATATATGGTATGACGTGTATGATTGACGGAAATTTTGGAAAAGTTTCAGCGGGTGTTTCGATTTGAAAAGTCGCGTATCAAGGAAAACGGTGGTAATTGAATTCTATACTTTAGTAAGTATAGCTTACTGAAGTGAAATCAAGCTATATTGCCTAAATTACTGATCTCCGTCTCCGATATAGCCTGAAATTCATCCGATTGCTTCGAGTCGTTTTCTCCTCCCAACAACTGAGAGAGTAATAACGACTCCAGTGAAGATTTTTCTAATTTTTGAGTCGATCGAAATTGAGAGCGAAATATACGGTAAAAAAACCGTTTGTGAACATATTGTGATATTTGGTTGGTCATATTTCATGTAGTAAATCTTTCCCCGAGGAAACATTTTGCACCCAACAGATAGGCTAGATTCCAAAGGTTTCTGTACAAGCCCATACATTTGTTATGCATTTCACCCAAATAGTTCATATGAATGGAGTCGAAACAGTACATGTATGCATAATAAAGGTAATAAATGTATGGGTTTGTATGGAAATCTTACCTTAGGTTCTACAGTCGTAGTCCGAGCAGCTGGCGAGATTACAAATGCAGGCAAGTGCAGTCAGTAGTTTTATTTTGATGGCAGACCCTCGACAAGATTAGGAGCAAGTCAAATTTAAATCCCGGAAAGAACCCCCGTCATACAATCCAACGAGCTGTGCACAAGCTACGGCTAACTAGGTTCTGCCAATGGGTTAAATGCACATGTCATGGGCTTACCCCAGGGGTAGGACCCGGAGCCAGCCAAGGAAATATGTTGAACTGCAAGGGGATGGATTGGATTTTTCTGCCCCTGAGGAGGGGAAAATGATGACATTTTAGTTCAAAGGAAAGGGATGGGGAATTAATAATAAGTAAAACTGGATCTTAATTACCACATCCTGTGTAGGTGGTGGCATCGGAGTGTGGGAGCAAGGGTGAATTTAGGGGTTGGCCAAGGGAGCCCCAACCCCCCCCCCCCACCTTTTGTCCAGGAATTTTTTTTTCTTTTGTAAACATGTGTTGGATTGTACTAGGAGCTTTGTTACTTAAATATATTTTCTTTAATAACATTGTTAATAAGAAAAGAAAATCTGTGTTCGAAGCCTACATTTTTAGTCTCAAATGACCAAAGCTCCCAGAATGCATGCAGTAAAAATCCATCTCAGACAAACTGGATTTGACAATTTTTCAGGGGGACAATGTTGCCGCCTTTGCTGGGAGGTTGTGCTCTTGGAGCAATTGCTTTAACCCCTGCTGGCATCATAAAGTGTTAGTTACCCCTTTGACCACAACCACACCTGTGGTTTATTAAATATTTCAGCATTCCATGTTCAATATGAAATCCAGACATTTGCTAAATTTAAGCATCCAGAATGCACTAGATTGCATCTCAGAGAACTTCAATCTCAAAAATTTTCCTGGAGCAGCATGCGCCCAAAACTCCCTAGAAAATGGCACCATTCACTGTCCTAATGGTCACTATTGCACCCATATCGCCACTGTATACTATATCTCTAGGCCCCCTCTATCACAAAATCCCCCGTCCACTCCTGGGGAGTACTTTACCAACGAGCAACAAGGGATTTTCACTTATTTCTTTGTGGCTTTAATAATAACAAAAATAATAATAATAATGATTTACTGCAGAGTATCCAACGAAGTGAGACTCTTCATCTACAATATCTACATTATAAATCTACTCTAAAAACGAAATGTATATAAAAAAATAAATAAATAAAAATAAAAAATAAAAAAAAGAATATGTTCATATTATTACAATTTACATATGGCCATAGGTGCTTTTGTAGTCTTTTTTAACCAGTGTATGTGACAAGTCCCTCCACTTATGAAGGCTGCAAGAGAACCAGATAACAAAGGCACAGAGGACTGGCAAAATATGCTCGCTTTAACGACGTTTTATGATATTGTGGTTCTTACATGCATGTTCCGCTCTCACTGGTGCTAAGGAGTATTAGTGAACTATTTAATATGCAACAGGATGGTAGAGGAGAGAAGATGGCAAACCTTGTGTGAAAAGTGTGACAATAGTTTTACTTGAAATGACTTTACACCAACCTTCACTTTCCTTTAAACAGATCTTTTTGCAAAGAACAGAAAACATTAATGTTAAGTGAGGACCAGGACATAACATGCAAATAATAGCCATGTCACATTTGTCACGCACAAACACTTTGCCATCCTCTTCTTCCTGCCGTCAAGGACTTCATTTTATAGAGGTTTGTTATATTGAACTTCCACTTTAGTATCATAAATAAGTCCCCTCAATCAACTGAATTTGAGGTATAATGACAGTATATATCAAGGGGTTTCATACAGATATGCACTCAGTGACCCAGGGGACTTTGGCCTGCCAAATTCCCCCACCCCTGTGGGAAATTCTCAACATTGCTCAACCCATTTTACAATCCCCCTGGTTAGCCCTTAGTCATTCCTACCCTAGGGCATGCCAATGACCTGTGCATAATGGCTCAGACAATTCTAAGAGTCCCATAACCCCCCATCACCACCCCAAAGCATAAGCTCATGCGAAAAACACACCATGGGGCTTAAAGAAGGAGACAAATGCCCCAACCCAGGTACAAAGCAAACATTGTGTTTCCTCAAAAGAAGCTTAAAATCGGAAACCACCAATCATTTTGGATAGACCAGTGGTTGCAAAACTATAAGATTATTTTTATTGTCTATCTTTAATGTGTAAGTCTGAAAGTTATCCAGGCATATTCATTGTCAATGAAAATATTATAAAAATAATCATTTGTAGTGGAAAAAAATAGATTTTTTAGGAGTTACAAGTAACACTTGCATCCACAGAAAAAAACTTTTAATCAGATGGTATCCATAAAACAATAACAACTGATAATTTGATCTTGTCTTAATTATTTTCTTATGATAGATATATTTTTGTAGCCTGCATCGCACACACTCTAATGCAATATGTGGGCTGGCTGCAACGCAGGCTAATATTTTTGTTGTTAAATTTTTTACAGTTGAGTTTAACTAATTTTTTCACAGGACTAACTTCAATATTTATTGCCTATTTTCTCTTTCACTAGATGTCAAAGATAAAAATTAAACCATCCAATAAATAATCATCAGAATCTGGGAAATGAAAGGAGACATGTATATACAAAGATCCATGTCAAGATTCAGGTCAGTGCAATTTTTAATATGCGAGAGATATTTGGAGAAATAACTCACACAAATTTAAACAGCTTTGTATGAAAATGCCTTGTTGGTGTCCATCTGACTGGCCACCAACAAGGAGGCTGGAAACCAACAGAAATTGTCACTGAGTTTTGCAACAAAAGGGTGAATTCATCTCTTGAGGAACCCATAATCATGAAATTAGCAATTTTTCTAAGTCAAAGACCATCCAAAAAGAAAAATCCACTAAAATAAGTCACTGTTTAACCTAAATGACAGCCCTCTCTGCAGCCATGTCCATGCAAATGCCATGTCATACAAAATCTTAGAAGTTTAAGTGTCAACTCTATCACAAAAATGTACAATTAAATTTTTTTAGCTGCTCTAATGCTTGTTGACGTCATGTTAAAACCAGCAATTGCCTGCCTTCAGGGAAGGCCACTTCATCTTTTGATTACAAGTATTTCAAAAAATTACGAGTGGGGAGGGGGAGGGGTAGGGGGGGTAAAATGACACTGACCATGAGTGGTTACAGAAAATATCCATATCCAAACCATGGAATGTCATTGGAAACTCTGAAGGGGAGGGGGTCTTAAACTGATGCTGACCAGGAGTGGTTACAGAAGAAATCCATAATTACCCTGTAGAATGTCATTTGAAATTCTTAGGGGGAGGGGGTCTTAAACTGATGCTGACTATGAGTGGTTTCAAAAGATATCCATATCCATCCCACGGAACTGGAAATCCCGATGGGTAGAGGGTCATGATGCAGAAGGAAACCTGGAATTTCTAAATTAGCAGGGGTAATCTCCCACACAGCCATTCTATGTGTCATCATACAATGTTCCTTCCTCCTAATGGCGAGGAGCATTACATGACAACACAAAGAATGGCTGCTTAGGAGACAAGGAGGTAGGAGTTGGGGGGGGGAGGGGTGCACTCGTACAAAGATCCTTCATGGCCCTTGGGGAAAGGGCCAATGGACATTTTCTTTTAATTTTCAAAGTGATTATTGCTTCAAATTTAGAGATACAATCAACCCTCTTTTGGTACGTGGAAATGCTCAAAGGTTAAACATTTCATAGCAAGAAATATGGTGTGTTGTTGTTAAATCTTTTTGAATGAAAGATACGTCAAAGGAAAAATCTTTGGAATGTAGAGACATTGCTATTTAAAAGGCAGTGGCGGTGAAATTCGTAGTTATAGATTAAATAAGAAAGATGGTAAAAGCGCTATGTTCTTTATAAAACACGGCAAAGCGGTTCACTCGATGGATTTTCTGTTGCCAAAAATTTTGTTTGGTGAATTTATATTATCTAAAGCTACTAGGGCTGTAAACTTGTAGCCTGTACACAGACGTTGTATTTTTCTTTTCGTTCTGTTCGAAATTTTCCTCTTCCCCACCCCTACTCCCTTGCACTGGCGGTCTATAAATCCCCCGCGGTTTTTAATTTTTATCACGCGCGTTCGACGGAGAAAATAGAGGGTCTGTGAATTGTGAAGCGACCTTATTTCGTGCTGTTATTTGCATATTTGCTTATATTGTTGCTTACCTTTAACGAAAGCAATATTTGCGAAGACTGCAAATGCCCCCAAAATTAGCATTAAACCAGCCATTATGCGGAAAAATGAGATGTCGAGTTCACTTTGACCATGGGAATCTCTAATGTTCAGCTTACAGCTGAAGCTACGACATAGTTAATGACCAATATGTCGCTCAGTTGACAGCTGTTGAACGAAGCCTCTTGGCAGAGCTGACACACGAACACTTTCTACAGAGCTGACGAAAGGCTGGGAAAACGTTCAATTCCTGAAGAATAAAGATTTTCCACAGTTTTATATTTGTTTAAAAACCAAATCTCGGTAAAACCTCTGGCCTTGGAATGGCGGTTCTATACGTGCCATCACGTAATTTTACACCCTGCATTTTGTGATGCTAATTATCTGTAAACTCGGCTTGTTTTGTTATAAGAAGATTAATTATTTACGAAAGACAAAAAATTCAAACATTTAGGGGGTGTTTACAATCAAAACAATAATCATTGTAACAGAAGGTACGTTTCCACGGTGATTACGGTCGGATTCAGAGAGTGTTTTTAAATTGATTTAAGTGAAAAACGTGCCCAAAGTTTCATTCAAAACTTAGGGGGTCTAGCGGCAGTCAAGCGAGAGATTCACAGTAGCACGGGAACTTCAAAAACTTCATAACGGCAGTGAACTCAGTTTTGCCCAAATAGATTCTGATGATGCTGGAGTGATATTAAAGGAATAGCAACACGCATTAAACAAGAGTTTTACACACATCACCAGATCTCTTGACTTACCGGCAGTAAGGGGGTCTTGTGGCTTGCTGCTGACTTGCGAGCGATCCTAATGGCTATTGAGAGTCGGTCAAGGTCTTATCCGATAAGTACCGGTAGCTAGAAGTGTTGATCCCCACAGTACGTTAAAACTTCGCCGGTCTGTGTATGTCAAGCCGAGTGGGAGGACTTTGCACCTTTAACTTCCAAGTTCACCTTCTAAAAGTTGCGCAAGATGGTTATCGCTCTAGCACCGAGAAACACGCCTTGGTGTGTACAGACTAGCAATATCGGTCGCGATCGCTAGCATATCATCAAACTTGTCCAACGACGCCAGCCCCGTCCGGGAGATTGTGGGGTTAAGGGCGAAGAGAGGACGGAAACAAACCACCCAAAATGATGTTATCCGTTTTTAAATTGTAGGTAGATAATCAGCACAGACAACCTCACGTGAGATATCGTGGAGGTCACGGAGTACAAACTGCAGTTAGAAAATACTTTAATCTCGACTTCCGTAGTCTGCTACACAGCCGTTCTTAGTGTCGTCACGCAATGTTCCTCTCCACGACTTCCGTGACTTACAACCGCATGGCGCGCGGGTGCACGGATAAACGTCATCACACGACGGCGTACGCCTGTTTTTACGTCGTCGGAGTTGCATTGCTTTCGTGTGACGTCAAGAAGCTACTGTATGACAATGCGAGCAATTCTAAATTCCCTAAGGGGGACATACTCAACGGTGTTTCTGATTATTGCATAAATTTACGGTGGCCCACAACTGTCACGACAAAACCAAAAACCTCACGGCAAAAACAAAACACCTCACGACAAAACCAAAAACCTCACGGCAAAAGCAAATACACAAGGCAAAACCAAAGCTATTTTGCTTTTGCTGTGAAGTATTTGGTTTTGCCGTGAGGTTTTTGATTTTGCCGTGAGGTTTTTGGTTTTGCTGTGACAGTTGTGGGCCACCATAATAAATAGCTTACAGGGTGCAAAAAGAGTTTATAGAACGCAGTATGGAAGTTGCTATGGAGATAAGGACAAGTGCGAAATTTAAAAACAAAAAGGCAAAATGACAGACAGACTGGAAGACTGAAAGACTAAGAGCACAGAAGTCTTGTTTACAAGGAGAGAGGGTTACCCTTGCCAGCGGGTTAAAGTTAGCTCTGATTCACAGGTAATTTTCACAGGTAGGGTTACCATGTCACCTGGGTCTACTTTACCAGCTTTTCTGACGTGTTTCGTCATGCGTGACATTCTTTGTAACGGTCTAAAATTTGAACTAATCTTGAAGTTCTCCATGGGAAACACGTTCAATTCACGAAAAAAAGGGAAAATATTATCATAGTAGACAGAAATCAGATGTTTATAATTAAGTTCAGAAATTGGATAATACCGTTCAAATTGGCACGATTACTGGTCACGCATGTCGGCGGAAAGGTAACCCGGATAGGCGAGTTATCCCTAGCTCAGCGTTTACAAGGCAGGTAGGGTAACCCCCTGGTTAGGGTAACCCTAGCACTCAGGTAGGGTTACCCTAGCGCTAGGGTATGAAAACCCCACCTGCCTTGTAAAAAAAGAAGAAATACGCGCGTGCTAGGGTAATCCTCTTGCTTGGGTAACCCCAGCACCAGGGTTACCCTCCCTCCTTGTAAACAGGGCCTTACTGCGCTTTTCATAAACACGCTAATTCTGAAGTTCAAAAGCCAACTGACGTTTGCGTTTTTTTCGCTGCCGTCATTCATCGTAGCGGATCTCTTAGGAAACAGAAGTTTACTTCAACGAAAGGTCATGGTTTGTGATTTCTGATTGGTGGACTTAGATTCGTTTTGTGTGTTTCTGTGTTTCAAGGCTCGTTGCTTGTGATCGTAATTATGATTGACGGCAGCGAAAGACGTAATTGTGAACTTCAGACTTCGCGTGTTTTTGAAAAGCGCAGTAATTACTGTAAATGCGTTACCGTTAAAATATGAAAAAATCACAAAAGCAAAACGTTATCACGACTTTTTCACATGGAATGCATCTTTTAACCCTGGGCCTAAAAGAGACTGAAATGGCAGATTTCTCACCCCTTTCATATATTCAACTGGTGAGATCCCTACCCTTTCTCACACCGAAAGCCTGAAAAAGGTACCCTTTCCGGACAGAGCTTCCACGTATAGGCCATCATAGGGAGTAACCCGTGCCCCCACTTTCCGGCATACGTGACGGAGAGTCTGATAATGTGAGATAGTCCTCACGAATACCCTCTTAAACGCCCCTACGAGCATTGAATTAAAACACGCAAAATTTATTACGATTTTTCCTATATCAAAACTCAAAACATATGCTATTAATTTCATTGTCTGTGAGAGAACAAATATGGAATTTATCAGAATTTATCACGGCTTTTTTTAATGACAACTATTCACGACAATATGTAAATTAATAGTTTTTTGAGCGTTGTCAGCTGATTCGAGACTGATCGGGCTCAATTCTTTGCTCGAATTTTCTTGTAGCTGACTGTTTTAAGTCGCCTTTCTCCTCTGGTTATCTATCTAAACTAATTCAGCTGTCTAAAATCATCTTTCAAAGATCGTCTGCTTCGCCCTCCTGCGCTGTGACATGCAACACGCGTATCTTACGACGCCATTGCTGCTCAGTTCAAAAACTCAGTGATGCCTGCTAACACACACTTCTGACCTTCGGTTAAGTCAGGTTGGTCGTGAATTTGTAAGATTTTTACAGAAGTATTTTCGTGTCTGCAGGCACGATTCAGCCTCGTTCCCAGTCGTCTGATAGCGCGAACACTCCTGGGGACGAGGCTGAGCGTGATTATGATGCAAGGTGAGTTATAAGCTGTGCATGCATGTACACCATACCAGTTACCGAGAAAAGTTATGGAAACGACAGCTGTAGATTTAAAATGGTACCAAACCTTGCTGTGTCTTTTCCAAACTGCCTTATTCGTAGCCGACACAACCACTAATATCCTGACAAGCCTGGTGTACAGAGAACAAGGACACCAACAATGGTTTGCAGTAAGCCTCGGACTGACTATCATTACCCTAGTAGCGCTCTGCATTTGGTTTGCAATGGTGAGCAGACGTCGATTACTATCAAGGGAGAGGGAAGAGAACTCAGTAGGGGTGGATAACCCCGACAACATATCCCTCAATAATCGTGTGGACATTGAAAAGGAACGTTTATACAACCTCTATTTGCACACGCTCATTTTGGGCTTGCTACAAGCTGCTTCACAGCTTATAATACAGTACTATGTATATATTACGCTGAAAGAGGGAGACGATGTGATCCCGGAAGTATCAATGTGGATTTCTTTCATTACGTTAACGTGGATGGTCACATCCATGGAGGTGTTTCGTCCGGTAGCCAACCTGAAACCCGTGCCCAGGCTCCTGCACGAAGTCATAATCTTTCTTAGCAACGCGGGAATCATCATGGCGCGTGTAATGGCGATTGTATGTTTCATTATTTCTTTGTCGTGGTGGATCGTTCTCGTGTTAGGCGTGCACTGTTTTATCATCAACTTTACTGGATTCCTACTGTGGCGATCCAACCGAAAACAGGATATGCTCGTGTTTATTTTTGCCTATTCGCCGCTGTATCTTTTTAGTTATAGCTCTTACTATTTAAGAAAGCTCAGGGGAAATGCCCCTTTTAGTTTGACTCACCGAGCGGTTCTTAAGTTCTCGTGGTATGTACTCTTTACTTTGGAAAACGCCGGTATGATTCTTGGGATCATTTTCACCTGGCCTTATAGTTACGAAGAAGACCCTTTGTTCTGGTTTCCAATCGTGGCTCTTATGATTGTCCCCCCTGGAAAACTTGGAGGGATTCTTTTAAAATTATTTTCATGGTATTGCCTTTGCGGCTGCTTTCACGAGCAAAATGACGAGTACTGGGAATCTGTCCAAAGGGTGAACACTCTTGGGATGACAACTGGCCTTGCTGTGAGTCCCGGTGTATGAATACCGTATTTCCTCGAATAATAGCCGTCCCTCGTTTTTAATCGCCTCCCTCGAATAATCGCCCCCTTTAGACCGAAATATTTGAAATAATCGCCTTCCTCGAATAATCGCCAACGCCCCCCCCCCCACACCCTTCTCTCCACTTTCTCTTCCTTTTATCCCCTTCCTGTTAAGTTAAAGTGGAGTCTGATCCAGCAAGACTGATCAATGACAATTCAAGCTCTGACGCCGAGGATATTGACATTGAAAATTAGTCAAGGAACGAAATTTGGAACGCTTAAAAAAGGCCCATGTTCAGTTTATTTCATGTGACCATTTTTTGATTTAATGGGATGATGTAACAAAATATCAAGGGCACTACTTCCAGTGAGCAATATTTCAAATAATCACCTCCACTAGCCACTCGGTACGCGGGATTCGCCAAAATCTTGCATTGGCACGGGATTCGGTCACGGTGGGAGAGACTTTAACTTGACGTTTTGTATATTCTAACACACTACCTTTAGAAGTAACAAACCGTCGAATAACAACAAATTTAAATGTAGAAGAAGTAACTAAGGGCCTGTTTACATGGAGTGGGGGACCCCGGTCTAGTGGGGTTGGTTTCTTTTGTTTTCACGCTCTGGAGGACACAAAACAAAAGAAACTTACCCCACTAGACCGGGGTCCGCCACTCCATGTAAACAGGGTCTAAGATGACATATGGTAGGAAAATTTGCATATAAAAAAGAAAAAACTGACATGCAAATTAAAAAAGGTTAAGTTTTTCACTGCTGACATTTTCATTTAGGGAAGGTTGTAAATTCCTGATCAGCAGATTCTCCTTTATCTTGCAGTGGGTGTCCGACCGTTCTCTTGCCAAAACTTCGAAATTGTTCAATTTCATGTTATGACCTTTTGACGTGACATGGTCGGATCAGTGACATATGCGTCGGGATACGCATAATGATATTATTCCTTTTTGAGATGCATGACTGTGTACTACAAAATGTAAGCAAAGTACGCAGTGATATCAATTGTAGTGTGCTTTGCAAGTGAACCGCTTCAGTACTATTTCAGATCTTTGTTTCAGTCATAAGAGTGGTGTACTTTGTTAATAGTCACAGAAGAAAAACAAGAAAAGACTTAATGCGACCTAACAAACAAATGGCTGCTGTTAGATTATTTTTATAGATTATTCTGTTAGTAATTTACGCGTCATGACTGCAGCTAATTGGGTCATACACATTACAGGAAAAACCGTGAGAAGTCAATTTTCATTTGCCTTTTTTATTGGCTAATAACATGTACCGCTAAATGTGCCGTGATCACGCAGAGGAGTTATGCTTATACATCTTTATAACAAGAGAAGTTTAATTAATGTACTACCTGAAAATTGCATTAAAAATTGAAAAAGTTACATTTCTTTTCAACAACACTGATGCGGTAGAGAACTGCGGAATTTTATCTTTCGATCACTAAAAACGGGAGAAACATGCTCATTAATTTTTGTCCTTGATATTAGTGCACAGACACATAAATCTACTTTTTATAACGACTTTCTTGTTTAATGTAATTTTAACAGTAATACAAAGCAGAGAAATGTAAATACTTATAATATAGTTGTTGTTGTCGTTGAGTTAAAATAGTCGGCAATAGTCTGCATGTGATTCATTGGCTTGGTTTACCTAACGATCACGTACCATACCTCTCAAATAAATTTTCCTGACCTACCGTAAAATCCCACTTTAAAGCCCCTCCGGATATAAGCCCATCTATCTGCTAAAGAAGATATTATCCCGGATAGAAGGCCCCCCCGTTTATAAGCCCATCTAATGTATACATGCGTTCCTTTCGCGTTTCTTTACAAACATCAAAATAAGTGTTTTATAGATGTTATTGAAATATATTCTCCGTTTATTGTGACGCACAATAAAGGATTATAAATGTAACTCTTAATGTAATGGTATGTTTGCTTTAACTCGTTTCCCAGATACGTTTTGTCTCTTCGTTCCGAAATATTTTTTTTATTCCGCTTATATCCCTCCGGATTTAAGCCCCCCTCCCCCGTTTATTAGCCCGCACAAAACCCCTTATGAAGTCTTATAAGCCCAGTGCTTTAAAGTGGGATTTTACGGTATACTGATCCTTTGTTTCGACTGTCTTTGCTGTTCGTACTGTTCCTACTAATCTTTTGTTTCCTACTGTTCCTACCGATCCTCTGTACATTCGATCCTACTGTTCCTACCGATCCTCTGTTCCTACTGATCCTACTGTTCCTACCGATCCTCTGTTCCTACTGATACTCTGTTCCTACTGATCCCGCTGTTCCTACCGATCCTCTGTTCGTACCGACCCTCTGTTCCTACTGATCCTACTGTTTCTACCGATTCTCTGTTCCTACTGATCCTACTGTTCCTGCCGATCTTACTGATCCTACCGATCCTGATCTGTTCCTACTGATCCTACTGTTCCTACTGTTCCTACCGATCCTCTGTTCCTACTGATTCTATTGTTCCTACTGTTCCTACCGATCCTTTGTTCCTACGAATCCTCTGTTCCTACTGTTCCTACTGATCCTGTGTTCCTACTGATCCTTTTCTGTTCGTACTGTTCCTACCATTTTTTTGTTTCCTACTGTTCCTACCGATCCTCTGTACCTACTGATCCTACTGTTCCTACCGATCCTCTGTTCCTACTAATCCTCTGTTACTACTGTTCCTACTGATCCTCTCTTCTTACTGATCCTTTTCTGTTCGTACTATTCCTACTGATCCTCTGTTCCTACTGATCCTACCAATCCTCTGTTCCTACTAATCCTCTGTTACTACTGTTCCTACTGATCCTTTTCTGTTCGTACTGTTCCTACCAATTTTTTGTTTCCTACTGTTCCTACCGATCCTCTGTACCTACCGATCCTCTGTTCCTACTGATCCTACTGTTCCTACCGATCCTCTGTTCCTACTGATCCTACTGTTCTTACCGATCCTCTGTTCGTACCGATCCTCTG
>CALNXK010000087.1:1885000-1947500 GCA_942486035.1 Porites lobata
GGAACGGTATAGGCTGGCCACTGGCCAAAAGACGTTCAGCTATCGTGGGGCAAAACTTTATAAAAGCATAGCTAAAGATATAAGAGACACTGGAAATTTTAACGCTTTTAAAAAGAGAATTTTTAAGTATATTTTTAATTCATGATAGTTTTTTATTATTGAAATGTAAATAGCCTTTAAAATTAACGTTCATTTTTATTTATAGAAATTCGCTTTTTTATCATTGAAATGTAAATAGTTTTCTAGTTTCATTTCATTTTATTTTGATTCGTGTATGTATGGCGGAAGAGCCCCCAATGGGGAGCTATGCAATAAAGTATGTTTGTATGTATGTATGTATGTATGTATGTATGTCAGTATGTATGTATGTAATGAATGAATGGATGGATGCTCGCACACGAAAAATGAGTTTGACAAGACAGAACAAAATTGTATAGTCCAGAAGTTTGGGCTTCGTGGATTTCAAAGGCTTAACGCGATTCAGGAAGAGCCTCGCTTTCAACTCCCCAGAGAAGAAGGGAAAAGGAGGCTCTGTTCGCAGGCTGAGATAGACTGGGGTCAGGGCTGATGAGGTGATATTCGGTAAAGAAATATCAATAACTAAGCGTCAAATATTTTTTAAAAAAACACAAATTCGGGTTTATGACCCTTCTTCAGTGTGAGAAAAACCGTTGTACAGTACTTTGTAATACCGTGGACAGAAATGATCGAAGCGCAGTCTTATTATCTTCCAAAAGCAAGAACAAATTATGGTATATTCAATATCAGATTTCAAGGTCCATCAGTATGGAATTCCATTGATGAAGATATCAAATTATCTTTATTGTCTTTGTTTAAAAAGAAAATGAAACAGCACTTCATCAAAGATTACTAGACATCTGTACATTGTCTGGGTAACTTTAAAATGGAAATAATACTGTTTTGCAATGTATGAATTTTAGTCTCTTTATATACTGGTCGTTTACTTAACTATTTGTGTGTGTTTCTCTGTTTTCTTTGTTCTTGTGTCCCTGACCTAAACATTTAAACATCTTTTCTTTTAACTGGCTGCCTGGCATTTTTAACTCTTAGGTTATTTCGGGCAGCCAGCGCCCCTATCATTGTCTCTACTGTTGTTATAAATTTTTATTTCTTGTATATTATGGGGTGAAATAAAGTGTTGTTGTTGTTGTTGCACGCAAGATGTATGTAATGTCCCAATTCAAATAAAACTGAAAATGATATTCAGTCCTTTCGGCTGAATGGTGAAAGGTATGAAAGGGAGAGAAAGAATAGGTTCCAGCCTTGCAGACCAGCTAGGCCCATCTGCGCTTGTCGTGTATACCTCCAGCTTTAAAGTCAGTTAGTCTAAGGTGTGATCATTCCGATAAATCGCCTTTGCTGGAATTTTCGAAACCTAATCTGTTTGTGTTTATTATTACTATTATTTTACAATATTAAAAAAATTAAATGCAACAAGTACCGCTTCCTTTTGCTGTAAGCTGAAAGTATTCCTCTTATCATAAATATTCTTTTTTTGTTTTTGTCATTTCGCGTTTTTTAGCCTAACTAGACTAACTATGATTAGTACGACTATCTAATATATTTTAAGATTTACTGTAGCTCTGCCATTGAATTTTCCATGTGTCTACGATAATATTTTGTTCTTATTATTTAACTGAGGGAGCCCATTCCTTATATGCTCGGTGGCCTCTCTTAGGCTTCCTGGCCATGAGAGTTTAAATAATTAGATTTCCTTGCTTTTGTACAACTTATGGCAAAACAATAAACTGAAACTGAAACTGAAAGATTTTGATTTTGAGAGTATTGTCTTAACAGGTACGATAAATTTGGCTAACAAAGATTTTCGGGGATTACTCACGGTTTTGAACTCGGAGTTGTCTCACACGCCCGTCGTCTCGCTCTGTGTTTTCAGCCTCGTTCAGACCTTTTGTTTGACTGTTCGCGCGTACTTGAATACGCAAAAATACCGACTGTTTTGCAGTCTAAGGCCTTGTGTAATACATAATCTCTTTAACAAATCGACAATAATTTTCCATGGTCTCAGTCAAGTCTAATATCACTAATATGTAACTTAAGTCCGTTTTAGTCTGACCTCTACCTTAAAGAAAAACAGAATTTACAAGGTCATCTGGTGGAATGCATTTCTGGCGAAGAAGACCAGTGATCAAACGGACGTGGAACGAAGTCACGTACACAGTAGCTGGCATCATGTTGAATTCCACTACGGCATAGGCCGATTTGGCGGATTCAAGTTCCCGCGTTGCCACGTCTTTCGTCAGGAAATCTCCTAAGTATTTCTTTTTTGGAGAAACTCGTCGGACGGACTCCACATATTTCTTTTTTGAGTGCATGCCAATGCTTTTGGGGGTTGTAAGCGTCGACAGACTCAAAATGGGAAACGAAGACTCATACCGTCGACGGTCGCCTTCACTACAAATGGTTTCGAAATCAAAACCACAGCGCTTTTGAACTTTGAAAGTCTAAGGTAGAATATTAATTAATTAGTAAGAATTTAACTCGTTTACATCGCATGATCGCTCCCTGACCCTCAAAAACAAAAAAAAATCGTACAACTGGAAACGAGTTTTTGCGGCGCTTTGTCACACACGTCACGTCATGTCTCAAGAGGTGAACTCCGGCACTCGAGTATTTTAAAATATTTCCACATGAAATATGGGTCGCTCCTTCAAAATTTTATCAAAGTGACAAAGAAAATATAAAATACTTTAACGTAATGTCTTTTAAGCCTGGCGTGCCCCGTCCAAATCACCGGCAGTCCGATCTGGATTTGTTTATCGGTTTTACAGACCAACAGTATGTAAATTACTTTATACGGGTAGATGAAGCGACCTTTTATTTTTAAGAAGATACATTTCGAATGATCAAAATCTTTTTCATTTTAAACAGAAAGGTCACGCCGCAAAAAGACGGCTGCGTAGGATGCTGGCTCCTCGCCTTGCCTCGCGCTCAAACGACGCGTCTCTCGCGGATACTTGGCATCTGGTTTACTTATAATGTTCCGGTCTTAATTTTAAAATTTTATAACACCAAGCAAACACCTTTCTATCGCGTACCACGTACCAGGGCATCAATTTACGGCGCCTGCTGAGATTTTTTTTCTTGAGCAAAGCCCCTCATGACTCTTTTCGGACAGAAAGGATGTCAAAATGTTCAGCAGTAAAGTGGAACCACGCGCTGCAGGCTAGTGTTTTCAGGGCAAAGTTTGAAACATTTTAACGTCATTTCTATGGTCGATAAGAGTACAGACCATGGAAAATTGTTGTAGATTTTTTTTTTACAATAACATTGACAGTTTGTTACTCCATTTCCGTTGAAGTTTCTCGCAAAATCCGGGAAAATCGTGTTCGTAAGAAAGAGGGGAACATAGCTCTCGGGCAATCAGCGCGCGAGAAATCGCTCAGTTATTGTAAAACTTTTCTTCCTCATCCACTACTCTGTGAAAGTAGCAAGGTGGTCCCACGATTTCTGTATTGGGGTTGTCAAAGTAAGGAATGCGTGACGGGTCACGTTTTGGTCGCGTATGTCTATACTGAAGCCTCCCTGCTCGTATCTAAACTGCGCGTGCTTTACAGCAGTTCCGTCAAAACTAAACCATGGTAGCCGTTGCTGTGCATTTAAAATGGCACCAAACCTTTCTGTTTCTCTTCCAAACTGTCTTATTCGTGGCCGACACGACCACTGATGTACTCACAAGCCTCAAGTACCAAGAACAAGGACACAAATATTGGTTTGGAGTAAGCTTAGGGCTGACAGTCATTAGTATGGTTGTCCTCTCCATTTGGTCCATAATGGTGAGCACAAGTCGATTACTCTCAAAGGAAGAGGACTCAGTAGAAGTGGATAACCCAGACGTCATATTCCGCAATAATCGTCTGAATTTCCTCTTAAGTCTTTTATGCCTAGGACCCCCTCTCCACAGCTTTCAAATGTTCCTTGTCTGTGCCTCTCGTTTCAAAGAACTGTGGAAGTCCAACACCGGTCTGCTCATCGAAAAGGAACGCCTGTACTACCTCTATGTCCACACGCTGAATTTGAAAATGGCTGAAGGCTTGCTGGAAGCCGCCCCACAGCTTATAGTACAGGTCTATGTTATGCTGGAAGAAAGGAAAGATGTCAGTCTGATCCAGAAGATATCGGCGCCGCTCTGTTTGCTTTCGCTTACGTGGATGATCACATCTATGGAGGCGTTTCGTGAGTTTAAACACTACAACCTCAAACTCGTTCACAATCTCATAATCTTTCTTAGCAACTTAGGAATCATCGCAGCGCGAGCACTGGCGATTGTATGTTTCACGATTGCCTTTCGATGGTGGATCCTTCTCTTGTTTGGTGTGCATTTTTTTATCATCAACTTCACCGGATTCGTATTGTGGCGATCCAACCGAAAACAGGACATGCTGGTGTTTATTTTCGCCTATTCGCCGCTGTATCTCTTTGTTTACAGTTCATATTATTTGAAAAAGCTCAGGGGAGATGCACCTTTTGCTCGAGCTCGACTAGTGGTTGTAACAGTCTCATGGCATGTACTATTTACTTTGGAAAACATCGGTATGATCTTAGCGTATTATTTTAGGCGTCATGATTCTGATGATAAGCTACAGTGGTTTCTGATCTTTGCTGTTGTTATCGTTAGCGTTGGAAATCTTGGAGGGATACTGTTAAAATCATTATCGTGGTATTGCTGCTTTCAAAAGGATGAGGACGAGTATTTAAATATACAAAGGGCTAGCACTCTTATGGTAACAACCGGCCATACTATGAACCGCGTATGAAGCTGTTCGCGTGACATACAAGGCCAGGCGGGGCAGACACCTTAGTGCGCAGAGATATAGCTTCTTCGTTTAGTTTGAACATAGAGCAGTTAATGATAATGAAAGTGCCGCTGGAAAATTGACAGAAAAAGGAAGAAAGAAAGCAAGGAAGTCGCCGCCTCTAGCTAGCTCTAAAGGAAGTTGTTGTTTCGTGAATAGTCACTTGACAATCAAATGAACGACCAGTCCTCCCCCGTTGGGTCAGTAATGTTTAATTTTTAGTATAAAACTTTGATGTGCAAGTCAGTATAGTCAGGCTGGTTGTTCTGGCTGATTTTATAAATACACATCCGTAGAACCCGGTATTATTGATCAGTCATATTGACTAAATTTTTTTACAGTCAAGCCAGGTCAAACGTACCCCCAAGCTCCCTTCACACGCGAGGCAGTTACGAAATTTCTGCCGACTCAGTTTCCCTGAATTTGATGTAAATGTCTTCTAAGAAATATAATCCATTCAAAGATTTTCAATCTGACCTAATACAGAGAAGTTCTGGTTAGATATTCACTGCTCATTACTCATGCAGAAATGCCGATTTGAACTTGATAAAAGATACAGGAACCAGTATTAAACGGATTCACTTTCATTAATAGAATCTTGGGGGTACGCTTGACCTGCTTGTAATTGCTTGATTGTAATTAGCTTTAGGCGAATTTTTTCGCCGACGTCAATTCACTTCCAATACGTGTTTCAGCCGATATATTTTGTAACGTTTTGTTAGTTTCACAAGAGTATGTATATTAGGTTGCATAATACTGCTAAAGTATTTATGGAGTACTTGTAAGGTGTCTCAAGGGGCTAGTACTCTATTTAAGGTTTGTTAAGCTATGCAAGAGCCATTCGAGGGCATCTCTGTCAACCCTAGTTTTTTAATTTTAATCTACTGTTGTAATTTTCTCTGAGTTTGTAAAACTGTAATGTTGTTTTTTGGAGCGCTTTACGCTCGCTTCATCAATAAACGAGAGGCCTGCTCCTATTTTCAATGTTCTAAGATAACCAGGGGGCAAAAACAATTTAAGAGTGAAGAATAAAAATCAAATTTATATGCTAATAAATAGATAAGCTTAGAAAGCCGGAAACTGGTTTACTTAACACTTAAATCTACAAGTAGCCGTTCTTAACGGAACATAAAACTGTGCTCCCGGGACCCTACCAAAAGTGTCTGTAACCCCAATAGCGATTTCTTTTCTTTTTCATTCAAACGTCCGTTTTTTTGCTGGACAGCTGTTGTCTGTAATAGCGAGGTGTAGACAAACAAGAGCCATAATGGCTCTTGACACAAAGCAAGAGTTGACTGTAACGGGTGCGCAAGCCGTAGTGAGTCCATTCAGCAGCGCTGCTTAACCCTTTAAACCCTACGATCAAAATTGAAATTGTTATTTGTTGCCCCTTTTCATCTCCTGCAGGAGTAGTGGGGGGGAAGTTGATAAATATCAAGCAAATTCATCTTGTGTGATCAAGTCCGTAATTCTCATGACCCCTCTGTTTTACAAAGCATTGATATTTGCAAGGAGAAATTTTATGCTGATCACTCTCAGGGCTTAAAGGGTTAATTCAGACCTCAAAACAACCTTTTTTTTTCGCTCGGGAACAATACACCTCCACCACAAACAAAGCAGTTGCATTTTCAAGTTGCATTTTTCAAAGGCTGAACAGACTTCCTTTAGACCCCATACAAGTAAGCTCATTCAAGGGCAGCGTATCGAACAAGCCTGAACACATAACTAAACTATAATTTGTATTGTTCTTACATTCAACATCTTATCATGCATGGCTACAATTTTACAGGACTGGGAAAAGTTTGATGTCTTGTATAGGGGTTCGCTTATGGAAGGCGGTCGCACATGGATGGTCGACTGTATTTCGATAACTAATCATTTCACTAAGAGGTTGTTTACCTACCGCGCGGTACAATATTTCGCAGCGCAAAATGAGGAAAAATACCAAGAAATGTAGTTCCCGTAGAATTAGCAACTTTGTCCACAAGGTGCAACATAACAAATTAGAACTTTAGGATCTTGTAGTAAAAAAAGTCCACTTTTTCCTTCCTTGAATACAGCATTGCTTTATTAGCATATTGTCCGACATATGGCACTCACGTTTAAACTAAACCAAATAGTTAAATTTTAAAGATTCATGGCATGCATCGCTAAATCATGAAGTTAAATGTACAGTGATGCATCTGGGCCAAGATTTTCGAAGCCTGATTAGCTTTAATCGGGGGGTTGATACTCTCCTACATGATCTACACAGGCATGTGTCGCCCCGAAGGGTGTGGTTTCCCTGAACCCTTTTGGTCAGAAATAAGGTGTATTTTACGCCCATTATGGTCTTAAGGTCTCGGTAAAGGAAAACGAGGTGCCCACAGAAAAGAATTCTAGTCGCGCGAGTATTTTCGCTACAAAGGCAAGTTATATATCAAATTAAAGCTAAAAGACTGAATTACCTTATAAAAGATTTTATTTTATCGAATTTCAAAAGGCGCTTAAGTTTTTTGCTCTCGAACTCAGAGGTATCGAGTTTAATCCTGAAGCTCCAGCCCTTTCGCGTTGTTAAATATTCACTTCCTTTTTATTGCATCTGATTGACAGATAAAAGACCTAACAAAGGGTCTGAGGAAATTTGCGTATGTCTCGTATTAGCGGAATTATTGCATTTCAAACTAAAAAGTCGAATCTCGAGCGCGATTTACGCAAAGAAACTGACATAAAATGAGTTACAAAGAGAAATCGGAAAATTCCTCACACCCTTTTTGAGTCTATATCATTATCCGTCATATCTGAAAGTTTCAAAGCGATAGCTTAAAACCTGTCCCGAGTGGAGGTCGGAGAATTTTGATTTTTGCGTCTAAAATAGAGTGAGGGAAAATCAGCTCTAAAGATTTAGCGCGAGGTCCAGGCTTGGCTTGTTAGCTCAGAAAAGGCTCATTTTAGAAGGGTTAAAAAGCACTTTCTGGTTTTCTTTTACTGCCAAAATAAAATTTAGGACCCACTCATGCCAAAAATCCAAAAAAAACAAAATCGAGCAATGTACTAAAATTTTCATTTACCGAGACCTTAAATCGCGTATTGTTTTCGAGGAAAGAGAGAGGGCGTATAAACGTATCTTTTCAACTCCAAACGAGTAAGAACGTTCAATAAAAATACCATAAAATAATAAAAAAAGGTTCAACAGTATGTTGACCTCACTTGGTCAAGGTAATGCATGGGTTCGCGAGCTGAGTACTACTTTCAGAAGTCAGGTTGGATAATGGGTGCGGAAAACGATGTGTTCGTGGTCTGAAATAGGATCTGGTTTTGAAGAACTGAGCGGCATACTCCCACCGAGAATTCCTACGCGTACCCCCTGAAAAGGGGTGGGGGGGAGGTTAATCTTGTTTTATCTGTAAGCAAAGCACATCAGTTGTCGTGGTGACTGAAAACTGGATTTGCTAATCGCCCTTTGAACACCTCGGCCCTTTATCTAAGTTCGGCTTGCCATCGTCAGTAAAACGAGCCAAGTCACAGTTAAAATTATCGATTTTGGACCCGATTAACGCTGCTTTTTAAATGCTTGTCAGACTGCTCAATTATGATACAGCCTGACTCGGATGATGTTTATCAAATTAGAAACTGTAGGATGTAGTTAAATTTGAGTAAGTGTGAAATAACTGTTTTATTACTCGACGTAAGAATTTCTTTAAGACATTCCTTAGGCAATTATTAACGGAAGTTCGGTTCTCAGTGGAAAAAAATCACTGAGGACTGTATAATTTAGAATCTTCAAAATTGCAAGCATCCTGTTCTCAAAATCAAAAATCTAGAAACCAGGGCTCGTACCCTTTTTTGAACAAAAAATTCAAGGACTTTCCAAGTACTTTCAAGGACACATTTCCCATTTTCAAGGACTCCATTCAGTGAAAAACGAGCCTAAATGAGTCCATGTCTTTTTTAGTCCTTCCATAACATGAGTAATTTTATCCCGAAAGTGTTTCAGTGTTTGCTCCTTTTCCTTTGGAGTTCTACTTAAACTATAAAACTAGCATTGGAATTCAACGACTTTCCAGCACTGGCTGCAATTACAATTATTGAAATTCAAGGACTTTCAAGGTGCGTGCGAACCTTGTGATACGCCTGTCCCAGCAAAACCAAAACCCTTCTCAGGAAAGTAGATAGTTTGCGAGCCTTTTTTTGGTAGTCAAAATGCAGTTAAAGAGCATGCATATGAGATTATACTGCATTCCTATCTAGTGTTTAGATGATCTAGGAGATCTCAACATTAAGCCAATTCACTAATGATGGAACAATCCTATTCAATCGCATATACGTTTGTTCACATCCTATACGAGTTCCTCGGGTAGTTGCTCCACAAGGGTGCTTAACTTTAACCTAGAGTAACACCACATAAATGCAGATATGTTAACCCAAAATAATAGTCCGTCTGAAACAGACTATTGAACTACCACTACGTTGGCCTTACTGAATCAAGTCGCTCTTCGAACCACCGTTAAGCTTTAGTGCTAACCAAGGAATTGACTCAGCTACACCTTAGGATATGTACACTCTAGTTACTGCTTATTTACTCACCAACAACTTTATATGAACGATTCAATTAGTGCTTAAAAGACTGAACAAAGTGTGTGCTAACGTTTTAAATAATGGTCGCATCTACCCTCTTAACATATAAGTTAAGCTTATTGGCACTTTATGATCAATGTTATACATTTTCGTGAAACGCTTCAAAATCCTCAGGCATCTGTAGAATTCCATGGATCGTACCTGTCCTTCATAAAAGGACTCTCCTCAAAACTGAGATTGACCATACCTCTCTCATCATCAGGATCGTACCTCTCGGCCGCCGCGTACATATCAAGACGGAGCTGTTCCATCTGCTGCTCTTCCTTGAATTCGGCGTCCGCCACGGCATAGGCAGCTTCTGTGTTTATCCCCCATCGCCGCTCCACGATATGATCAAGCAGCCTTTCTTCAGCCCACTCCTCGCAGTAAATGCCGCTTAAGGATGACTCCAGTCTGGTGAAGCGTTGAGCCACCAGATCCATCGCTTGGAACTTTCCTTTCGTTTTAGATTTATGACGCTTGTTTTTTAAGGCCATCAAATCTTTCGTTATGTCCTCCTCCTCCAGGTTCTTTTTCTCGGGCGTCTCTTCAGTGGCGGAGATCTTGTTCGGCTGCATTCCAGTAAACTTCCTGAAGCGCTTGATCATAAAGTCTACAATTTCGTACTCATTTTCCTGTCCATCGATGGACTCTTTCACTTCAGAGAACACGTCTAGTACGATGGTTAGGAACATATTCATCAAAATGAAAGTGCCAAAGACCATAAATGAGAAGAAGAATAAGGGACCTAGTACTGGAGCCGCCTCTTCGAGGGCCGTGTAATCGAAAGACCCAAGAAGAATTCCCATGACGGTCTCGCACGTCGAGACAAAGTTATAAAATTCAGTCAAATCTTGGCCAAACACGGCAAAAGCGAACAGGGAATAGGAGAAGAAAAAAACCAAAAATACCACTGAGAAAGCAGCCAAAGGTCCCGCGGAGCCTCTCAGAGTTTGTGCGAGGATGGTTATGCGACGATTGAAGCGAAGAAGCTTTATTGCTTTGATCCACGCCGTGAAGACCACCAGGGCAACCATGTACATGAAGACTTCATTCCAGGATGTTACTCGGCTAAAACTGACGTATTTGCCATGGTTGGCTTCCAAGCTGGCAATCGCCTTGCTGACAAGCATCATGCGCGTGAAAAACATTCCCACACAAGTGAATACCAAAATGATCATGGCGAACTCCACGTAGTTCCAGAACTCTTTAAAGTAGCCCTTGCGTAGTCTGTAAAGCTGCTTTAGTTCCTGGTAAATGAACACGGCAAAGAAGAGCAAGATAAAGAACTCGCACGCTATGAGAAATGATTCGAAACTCCCGCCGAAAGTGAAAAGGCGCGCTATCTTCAGGTCGGTGAAGAGAAAAATCCCGTTTGTTGGAAGAAATTCCACCACCAGAGTCAAAGCACAAAACAGGTTTGCCACTGGATTGTAAGTGGTTACCTCTGTGATAACTGCACGGGTTTGAGTGTCAATCCATTTGTTTCTTTCAAGTGTTTCAATAATTTTTGTTGCGTTGTCTCTCGAGTGCCCTAAATCTGCCACAAATCCTCCACCGCCGTAAGTCGACACGTATCCTAAAAATTAGAAATTAAATAATTACTACACAGGTATACAATTAAAAGTCCTTTTCCGAAGTAAAATTAACACCAGTGACATATCTTGAAACGACAGAAATTCAAACATCCCCACATTCCCAAATTTCCCACTCCAGGGTCGAACCTACAGGGGGAATGAGTACAAGTTTTTGGCGCAAAGAGTTTCCGGGATCGTTTGGGTAGAAAAACGTAATTTATAATTTTTGAATCTTTGCCGTGAATACCATTGACCAATCACCAACTGACGCTTATTCACCTCAGGGTTCCCAGAAATTACTGCACCCAAAGCTTGTACCCATTCTTTCTAGAGTTTCTGAAGTGGCTTAATACCGGCAGGAACGTGCATGTGAAAGTAAATAATAGACAAGTTGTAAACGATCTTCTTCCTGGAATTTAAGCGGAGTATATTCGCTTCAAATAGGGGCTAACCCTGTCAAAAGGTGTCTTCACTGCTTTGACGCAGCAGTCACGACGAACTCGAAACTGGACTACTCTTGCTTTAGTGAACTCCTCCTAAAACTTGGTGTTCTGTTTTAGTTAGAGTCGGTAAAAGCGTGGTATTTTGTAGTTTGTTTCAGTCGAAGGTCATTTTACGTACTATCAGGTAAAGGGGAAGTGCAAGTTTCACTCGCTTAATCTCACAATACTCTCCTTAGCCTGTCCTTCGGTCCTCTTTATTGGAGAATGCCCGAAACATGCAAGGTTAAAACACGAAAGAGACCAGGTCGAGAGCAACAAGAGACCAAAACTTTAATAAAGTTAACTTACCCATCATAGGTATAGTGTCCAGTTCATCTGATGTGTTGAATTCCCAGGCTTCGTAGGTGAAAGGAGGATTATAAAGTGATTCGTTCTTGAGTGGTTGCCAGCCAACATCATACTGACCCTTATCTTCGGACATGAACCCGTACCAGGTATTGCACTCGCCCAGATAAGACCTGAAATCCGGTGCCACCTCACAGCTCTCTGTTTATAAAATCACAGTGAAACGTTTTACAGACGTTTAGAAGCTACGACAGAAAAGTAATTTTATAGTCCCTGTTTTGAATCTTTCTTCCCAAGGGTCAGCAAAACCATAATTAGAATCACAAAGAGTTTTGCGAAATCAACACAAACAAACAAACGGCCCAATAAACCGTTAATAATAAATTTCTTTTTTTTTTTTTAAAAAAAAAAATTAATCCAAATTTTCATTCAGTACCCTTAACTTGCATGGTGTACCCTATGGTTCCAGGAAGCCCATAGTTTATAAGTCCCCGGCTTCTATATAGAGTTCCTTGCCACTACCACTTTAAACATTTGATCTTGTAAATAACTTAGTTAGAATATTGTCAGTATTATCTTTAATGTATTATAAATTTCTGTATACTGTTGTTGCATTTCTGGTTAATGGCAAAAATAAATGAAGGGATGCTCGCACACGAAAAATGAGTTTGACAAGAGACAAGATTGTCTAGTCCAGAAGTTTGGGCTTCGTCGATTTCAAAGGCTTGACGCGATTCACGAAGAGCCTCGATTTCAACTTCTCAGAGAAGAAGACGAAAGGAGGCTCTGTTCGCAGGCTGAGATGGACTGGGATCAGGGCTGATGAGGTGATATTCGGTAAAGAAATATCAACAACTAAGCGTCAAATGTTTTTTTTTTAAAAACACAAATTCGGGTTTATGACCCCTCTTCAGAAAAACCGTTGTACAGTACTTCGCAATACCACAGACAGAAATGATCGAAGCCCACACAAGATGTATGTAATGTCCCAATTCAAATAAAACTGAAAATGATATTCAGTCCTTTTAGTTGAATGGTGAAAAGTATGAAAGGGAGAGAAAGAATAGGTTCCAGCCTTGCAGACCAGCTAGGCCCATCTGCGCTTGTCGTGTATACCTCCAGCTTTACAGTCAGTTAGTCCATATGGTGTGACCATTCCGATAAATCGCCTTCGCTGGAATTTTCGAATACTGCTGTTTGTTTTTATTCTTATTACTTTACAATATTAAAAAAAATTAAAGATTTTGATTTTGAGAGTATTGTCTTAACAGGTACGATAAATTTGGCTAACAAAGATCTTTAAAGATTACTCACGGTTTTGAACTCGGAGTTGTCTTAGTCTCGCCATTCCAATAATGTAGGCCATCATTTCTGGTGTGAATCCAGCATCAGTGGCATTCCCATTGTACCAGGATGTGGTGTAGAGCGCGTTCATCAACGTGGTCTTGGCGTAGGTATAAAAGTTCTCACGATTCCCGATCTACGGGGAAGAAATACAAGTGGTAATGTTTATGGTAATTTCGCGGATGAAAGAACAGTGCCACGCGCTATCGTTCCATTTACGAGCTTACTATTTTATGAGATCAACTACTACTGAAATGATCCTAAGTGCTTATCAATAAAGATAATTGACCAATCAGATCAATAACCAGAGTATAATACCATCAACTGACGTGATACAACTCACTTTGACTCTGAAGATGACTACCGCACAGGTTGTCGAAACGTCAGTCACTGTCAACAACAACAGTCCTATTCAGGACTACGTTCACCCGGACGATCAAACTCAACCTACTTTTGAAATGACTCCTGGGTTCAAACCTTTCACAATAAAGATAGTGTTTTTGAGGTTTCCTTTCCTTTGATGTTATTGATCAGCCAACAACAACAGAAATTGAAAATGTGCGCATAAAAGAAGTAACTCGTGCAGAGATTAAGTTTGTTTAAGAATACCGTTCTTAAAACTTTAACTGGCAGATCTGAAATCTCTTCCATGCTCTGTCAAAAAGTGTCTTACTAAATCCACTACAACCCTGGGTACTAGCCTCGTGTGCGCATGTAAAATGGTTAGGCGAGGGAAGTAATTAGTAATTCGTTCACATTGAGAGAAAAACTTACCGCTGAAAATGATTTCTTTCCTCCATACACTCCGTCCACGAACGTGTCATACATTGTTTTTCTAAAAGCGAATGATTTTGGATCTCGATGAGAATAACTGACGATGCACAAACAGGCCACGAAAAACACGTAGAGAGCAACTTCCTTGATAATTGCGTTCATCTTCATTTCTTTGAACCTTGAAAATGATTGAAAAAGAGCCTTTGTTAGATAGTCTATGATTGGTTGATCTCTAGGTCTCTTATTTATAGCATTGTGCTCACGCCATGCTAGACAAAGAGTGGTCTCTTGTTGGAGGTGGTTGAGATTAGTATCAAGTGATTTGCGCCTTCAATGTAAAGATCAACTCTTCAACGATTTATTGAGAGTGATGTACGTTTGAAGGATGACCTTCTACTGCAGCTTTCTTAAGCAAATCTTTATCACAGCAAAACTGAGTAATCGTTACCTTGCAAGAAACATTTGAAACAAGGGACGGTTGTTTCGAATTCAACACCTTTTGAGAGGAAATGGTCTAAAAATTCTCATTAGAAGGCTAGCAAAGCTCCCAGATAATTACAAATATGCACAAAAGAATAAGATTAGAAGACACTGGCAACCAAAAACCATACCTGATTTGTCTAGCCTGCTCCAGCTTGTCTTTGTCAGGTGGTTGAAGACGAATAAGAGTCTTCGGTTTCACTCTTCTATCTGTCGTCTCTGAAAAAGACATATACTCCGCTATCAAGACGAGTTGTTTTTACAACTTTATCTAGTTTTTCTTTGTCATCTAGATTCAAGCATCTACAACCCTGGTCGACATAGTTGAAACACTTCATGGGACTCTCCTTGTTCGCCTTCACAAAGTTGACAATGGTTGGTGTTTGAACATTCACTGGCAAAACTCTCGGTTTTTCCCACCTTTGTGAGGAGGGCGGGGTACAGGGTAGTGAGGTGTCAAGTGTTCCAACGATTAATGGCCGAGGTAGTAGATCCATTGGTAAATTAAAACCAATTTACAGGGCCAAATTACGTACAATTTGCTTTTGCGTTTCTATACCGTAACTATATATTTCGTATTATGCTAAAAGATTTTATAATTTAGATTTTCCCGCCTCCAATGTTAAATAGATGAACTATAGAATGGGTTCGTTTTATCCGCTGATTAGGATCATCACTCCCTGACCTCTGGGGCTATCATGCAACCAATCTTCGTCTTCCAGTTTTTTCGTGTCACTGCCCTCCTCCTCCTCTTCTTCTGCTGGTTTCTTGATAATAACAGCGATGATGAGAGCGATTCCAAGGATTTTAATGGGCTGACTGATCAGTACGTCTTGAAAGAACGATATTAACATGGAAGAGATCCACTGAGCAGACTTTTCTTTACCAAACTGCAATCCGTAGAGCACGCAGAAAAAAGCCGTGGTAAAACAAGTCAAAAAACAAACCACCCAGGCGATGTAAAGGAACCAGTAAGGAAGCAACTTCTTCTTTTTCTTTTTCTTCTTCTTCTTCTTTTCTGCTTCTTCCTTTCGCTCTTGCTTGGAAATTCGGAAGCTAATGTCTTCGGATTCTACGCCAGAACCCATCCCAATCTGATCGTTTTGTGCCAAGTTTGTACTGGAGGAGGCAAAGTCTAGGAATTGTTCTTGTTTCGAACCCGTGTGCAAAATCTCAATAAAATCGTTCTTGTTACTCTTGTTGAAGTCGAACAGGCAGAAAAATAACTCTTGGAACCACCAACAAGTTCTATTTTTGCGCCTTTCTTTCAGTTCCTCTTTTGTTGGTTTGGCCTCAACGTTTCTGAATATCCCCACGATTAAAATATTCACAGGAATGATGATTAGACTACTCATGATGCCGATTCCAATCTGTGCAGGGCTAAACGCTAAAGGTCCTATATGTAGCGTGGTAGCTGGATCACTCTCCCCTCCCACCTGATAAAACATGGCGTTTGTAATCATGGAACAGTACAGCAGTGTTAAGCAACAGCTTATGCGCTGGAGTCGCGTGAAACGACTTCTGGCCGGGCGAATGAACACTGAGAACCACAGGTGGCCGTCTGCTAAATTCTTCTGTGTGGTGGAGTAAAACAAGTGGTTGAAGCTTGTCATCTCCTCATGGCCGGCGACTGGAATTAGTCTGTCTACTGTACCATCACCCTCTTCCACTGCTAGCCATCCCTCGCAGATAAACAGGTATTTCTTGTCACTGTTCAGGTCGTGCACGACTACCCGACTGACATACCAAGACGGGGATCGACCTGTCAAGAAGAAGTTAAGACGTATTAGGATAGGGCTCAGTAAACTGAAAATAACAGGATGTTTTAGTGTTCCTCTGCAAAAGGTGTAGATAAAATTTGTCGTAAGATTGCATGAAGCAGGAGTCAACATCAGCAATCGTGCATTTTCCTAACAGCAACTACTGCTCCACGATCTAAGGGTTTGTAACAGCCTAGATGTTTCCAAGAAATAAAGGAAACGTTTAACATCCCTAACCAGTTTATTGCCTAAGACTGAAGGCTGCTAGAGGCGTACCATCTATCCATAATATGCACGAGTTTCTCGGCGTTTTATTTTTAAGAGGTAACACCAGCAGTAGTTGCCTTTACGTACAGAGTAACAAGTTTTAAGAGTAAACACAAAGATTAAAAAACTTGCCGGCATTATTGTGCCATATGTGTAAATAGTTAAGCTCCCCGAGGCTTTCAGGAAACGTTGCCAGAAACACGTCAACACCGCGCCGTTGAAACGTCTTTCGCTTTGGATCCCTCAGAAGACGAGGCTCGCTTTCTCCTTCGTCACCCGACAGAATAAAGCTCACCTCAGCTGTAGTGGCTGCCCTCTTACCGTAACCCGTATACACTGTAATTTCATAGTGCTGTCGATCAAATGGCTCGTTGTCTTCGAGAGGAGTCACTCCAACCTTCAACACAAAATGAATATTGGACATTTAGACGATGAGCAAATTTAGTAGTTGATTTGTGGCTGGCTTTGGGGCCGAGCTAGATGAAGCAAGTCTTACGCCTTGCTTGGCAAGAGATGCGTGTCATGGCAACACTCGGGCTTCTCAAGTTTGTTCGAGTAAAAAAACTTCTGAAGCCAGTATCTCATGTGCTCAGCTGTTTTGAGATAAGTTTACTGAACCAAGAATGTTATTAGTGGCTTTCCTTTGTTCTTTGCTGAACCTTTTTCTTAGGTAAATAAGAAACGGTACAAAGTCTTGTTTTATAAATGTGATAATAGCACCGTTTAAGTAAACATTGGTAATGGGTTAAACCTTTGGGCTAAGCATTCCCCCACTGGATAGCCTGCCCGAACAAACAGCTGACATTTTGCAAAGCTACCGCTAGTTTTCTCCGCTTTCAAAACCCCGTACTAATGACCTGGCTCTACCCAGATCTGGGAAGTACTTCCTATTGGTTAAAACAAGTTTCCCTCACGGCACGACCAATCAGAAGCACTATCTAGATCTGGGTAGTGAGGGATACGTCAGTACGGAGTTTCTGCGCGCGTTCCTCCGACAAAATTTAGCGAGGAAACCAGTGTTTGGCATCACGAATTTATGTTGACTGTTTTGTAGGGCTACCAACTGGAGTAATAATCCGTACAACACGAATTCAAACAACCCTTAAGCAAGCGCCTCAATACCTTTCCAATGTCTTTCTTGTCCTCTCTACGAGCATAAACAGCCAGAATCAAATATACTCCAAATATCCCCAATACAGCAGCAAGAGCGACAGGGTTCTCCGCCAGATTGGCGTTAAACACTTTGTTAAAATCAATCGGATTGGGCGCCACGAACATGCTACCTGCAAAATGGTTAATTTGATGAAGTTTTCAGTGTTTTTGTTGAGTGTCAGTTCTGAAAGTTAGTACAGAGAAAAGAGAAAAGAAACAAGCAATAGTATAATACAGTCAATGCTTCGGAGCAAATTAATACTGGCAGAGTTTCTTTAGGGTATACAATCACCGAGGAATGGGTTAAATTTGAGGATTGACGTGCGCACTTTGTTACGATCATCTGAGAGGTCTCTCACATAAGGTATTGTCCAGCCCAAATCAAAAGCCAGCGAGAAAACTGTTTTGGGTTTAGACAAGCGAGCTAATTTGCCTGACTTAGAATACCTCTAGTCGAACACTTTTCGACAACGGTAAAATTGATTTAGAGACTTTCCTTAAACGGTTACGGATGTTTCAACAAATTTTTAAAATAACAGTTGCCAATTCCCAAGAGGATTTGAATTAAGCCAACAGTTTTGTAAACTTTCCAACTCCTGGTTATTTATTACGTTTACACTTACTTGCAATGGAAATTTTGTTGACACTTCTCTTAAACCGCCTTCGTTTGATGACCTTCTTAGCGGGTGTTTGGTCTTGACCGCTTGCAGGAGCTGCGGCAGCAGTTGTTGCTGGTGCTACTGTGGTAGCTTCTTCATCATCCACTTCCTCCTCCACTTCTTCTTCCTCGCCTGGTTTACACAAGCAGTGTGTGCTGTTAACGATGGTTTTAGGGCCCACCTGTTAAAAGGAAAGATAAACAGTAAAGACGCATGCACGTCGCAAGGCTTACATGGTCGAAGTTTGTCTCAGGCTATGTTCAGACGGCAACGGACGAATTTTCGACCGGTCGAAAATTCGTGCGTTTAGGTGTTCCGTTGACCGTGAATGCGCAAGATTACTCGAAATCTCATCCAAACGTTAGAGTCATAAAGGTAAATACAGTAAATCCTCTACTAAGCCCCCCTTTTTCAGGGGGAGAAAGTTAATAAGCCCCCCCCCTCCCCTCTAAAACTTCGCGTAGACTGATCCAGGATGGTTTATTTACCAACTGGAAATTTGGATTTGATTCTGATTCTCGGCTGCATGAACTCCAACCATTTTGTTCTTGAGCTTCTCCGCTTTGTGTTCTAGTTCTTTGTGGACAACTGATACCATTGTTTTTTCTAAAGTAAATAAGCCCCCCCCCTCCTCCCGAATAAGCCACCCGTTTCTATTAAGCCCCCCTCAGATAGGTTTGAAATAAATAAGCCCCCCAGGGGGATTAATAGAGGATTTACTGTACACGTATCCACATCAAAAACAATTAAAAAATATCGTTTTTAAAAATGTACTAAATTAAACAAGATAATTTAAACCTACCCTACAGCCTTTCGATGTCCAAGTGTTAGTTTCCTCGTCAAACATTTTGCAAGCAGGCAGGTAGATACGCAATGCGTAACTCGTGTTAACGTCGCCTAACGAATCCTTGTTTACAGCTTTCACACCCAGATAAAACTGTTTGATGGTGATATTTTGTGACGCATCGGCTTTCGTATCATTGTCGCTTTCATTTTTGTTTCCAAACAACAGCGTGTTGATAAGTGTATGAGGAATCACGTAGGTGAATGGATGTGGTCTCTTCTTCATTTTCTTGGACTCCTCCAGAGTTGGAAACGTATGCGCGTAATCATAATGATTGGCGGTCGGTTTCTTGTCATACCTCACTGCCACCATGAACCGAATACCCGGATGGAAAGTCTTAATCTCTACCGCTATCCCCGCGTCGAGGCTTGAGCGATTAAATTTGTGCACTCGCATGGGCGGATCGCCGTCTTCAAAGTGGTTTAACTCCATAGGTTTCACTGGGTTTATCTTCAGATTTCGCGGTACAAACATTTCTAGTTCCTGTCCAGCTAGGTCTAACGGTTTTCCGTTTCCATCGGTGAGTGACAAGCCAACAGTTTTGGAGTTAAGATCACTTGAGCTGTTATCCCACGCAAATGGGTTCTTGTCCATGGCAGAAAGCTGAAAAAAGTAAACGAAAATGGATAGTTTGTACTGCAGCATCTGGGTATTCAAACCAGTCTGTATTAACAAAAAAACTGTCGGGATGACACTATTTTTCCTTGTTTTTTCTTTTTTTCGATTAAAAAAAAAACGAAGGGAAGCATAAGCAACTTTCTAAGACCCGGTTTAGACGCCGAACTTTTCAAGAGCAGAACCTAATTTGCAATAAGGCCGACCCAAATTATTTAGACAGGCCGAATTGATTCAGACGCCGATCTTAATTGCAGCTGAACTAAGTTCAAAAGGCGAAAAATGCTCATTTCGGTCAAACAGCTTACAAAATACGTTATAATAATTTATGCATTAGGTTCGGTACATGAAAAATCAAAGCCGTTCCAAAGTAGCTCCAAAGGCGAAAATCCCGGCCGGGCTAGGCGAAAAGAACGGCTAAGCCGTTACAAATTGAAACAGGCGTTCCTAACTGATTCAGACGCCGAACTTTCCATGTACTTAATTCAATGTATTAGGTTCGGCTCATGATAAGTTCGGCGTCTGAACCGGGCCTAAGCAAAAAAAAAGACACCCGACGTTTAAAAAACAAACCGCAAGCGCCAAATGATGAGTCACATTATTGCAAAATTTAGTTCCTGGAAATTTCTCTGTTTAGTATCACCCAACCTCCTGTCTTAATAATACCACTTTATGGTAAGATGTCGAGTCGACTTTAGGGAGAAGATTAAAGAGCTTGGTTATTTAAGCAATAGACCACACTTTCTATGGGTCTATCGGCGTGATAACCCACGCGGGATGTTGGGAGAACACGAGAAAAGCTTCTAAATCACGAGAAATATTACAGCGCAACTTACATCTAACTGACGTCAGAAGAACATTATTTCATCACTCACCGTTGAGCCAATAGCGCTCGTAGCTCCCTCCTCAACAGACGCGTTAGCTGGTCCAAACAGTCCCAAAGGATTGGGGAGCCTGACCCCGCCCATTCCTTCCCCCTCTTCTGCATCCTCGTCATCATCCGCTCCTCCTATACTATCCAAGGTCTTTCTACCAACAGACATGTCCAGATTCGGAGAGGAGATGGCCTTGGGTTTGCCTCCTGCCTCTAGCTGCTTTAGAAGAGCACCGCTGACTTTGTCAATAACACCAAGGGCGTTTTTGGTGTTGTTTTGACTCTTGCTCTGTACAGGAAAATTCACCGTACCAATGATCAACAAACTACCTAGAGATGGGTGGGGGCGGGGGCGGGGGGGGGGTGGGGTCGCTAGAGAAAAAAACCATGTTCCTCAGCCCTGAGGGCCTTGGTTAGGTATAAAATTGGAGGACGTTCTCCCGGCCCCTTCCCATAAACCCACCACTATAGTTTTCTTTTTTAAACAGATTGTTATACGAGGTTATTTATTTATTATTTATTTATTTTTAAATTCTAACGAAAAGAAATCTTATGGAACTTACCGGGTCGCCTGCAGAAGTTCCATTAGCAGCTTTTTGATATGATTCAATAGAGGCTCCAACTACATTCCCTATAGCAGAACCTAGGCTCTTTGCAACATTTTCCACGTCACGCGCACTGTCGCTTCCTGATAAGAAGTCTCCCATTTCGTCCAAGGCCTTTACTGTCGCGTTCTGTTAAAAAAAAAAATAGTAAAAGCAACGCGTTATGCTAGGTCAGCAGGCTCAGGACTCAGAAGGCAAGCACTTTATGACCATTTTATACAAAGGGGGTAATTTCGAGTAAGCACCAGCAAAAGGAAAGAGCAAAAATATATATAGATGTGGAAAATCTTGTTGATTAGGTATCGCGTTTACTTAAATCGAAGTTCCCAGTAGGCCTGACTTAACTTTACTGCACAAACCTGTAAGTTAAACGGATCTCTTTTTTGCCTTTGAGCAGTGCGCGTTTAGCAGTCAACTCTTTTCTACCAGACAACTCTCTCACTAGACGTACACATTCCTGAAACGGACACCAGTAGTTCATCCCTGCCATTGTTCAGTCATTTTTTTTCAACCTTCATCAGGACGATATGTCTCACTATATATTTGACAAGCGTGATGTCAAGATAGCTGGATATTGGCCAAGTTCTTTCTTGCGTTTTTATGGACCGAGACGAAGTCGAGGTTAATGAACAAACTAAAGCCAATATTCAGCCATCTTGACTGAACGAGCGTGGTCAGTAAAGGATTTACTATATATGGCCGAAACAAAATCTGTTCTTCCGGTAAAAATTCGGAAAACCCGAGCGGGCATGATGGATTCGCATCATCGCCCGCCCGTTCACGGGTTCAGCCATACAATAAGGTCACTAAGAGCCAGTTCAAGCGGTATCCGTTTTTAGAAAGAGTGCACTTAATATACTTTTAAAATGACTTTTTTCCAAGTAAAAATAAATGTGTGAAATATGCTTATCTACTTGAGCATCCTCGTCGATTTCCCCAGTTGCTTGGGTCAGTGAATTAAGAGCTTCTCCTTTCATCGCTACACCGTCAAAATCTTTAACAGGGAGTTCACTCAATGCGCCTGCTACTTTGCCGCGGAACTGCAATACGGAAAGAAAGCAAAAAAAAAAGATGCAATTCGATAAAAAACTGAAAAGTGAAGAGTTTTTCAACCCCTGTGCCTCCGTTAAAATGGGTATTCACGCTATTTTTAAAAAGGTAAATTTTGTCTTTGCATCAATTAAATTCCAAAAAATAATGGTCCAGTTTTGTTATTTTAGACTATATATAGGTATTGAAACTGTTTCCTGTCGTCCTTTGCAACGGATCGCAAGGATGGACGTGGATTGAAACTTCAAGTTCAATGCCATGCATTCAACAATAACCAAAAAAAATTATTATGAGCGTTGCCTGAGGAAATTTGCCTAGTATTTCATCTTCATGTCCCTAAGGGAGCATTTTTTTAGTGACACGAGGAGAAAATTAATCAATGTACTTGGTCGAAAAAAGATTTAGTTGTTTTCAAAACGCGACGCATAGTAATGAAGCCCCTCAAAGGACCATTTGTTGGATGGAGTTTTTTCTAGGGAAACTATGGCCCTGAGTCAGAGGGAAAGGGAAACAACAACATGAACTGAGGTCACAAAGTAAATACCGTCATTAAAAGATTCAAAAGCCTTAACTCTTCGTCGCAATGAAGTCAGATGTTGGTAGATTCCTTCAATGAATGACCCTGACTTTAAAAATGCACTTTGTATCTGTAGATGATCTTCCTTCAAACATCGACTTGCTCTCTTTTTAACGTGTTAACTTAACTGAATTTTGACTCTATAGAGCGTTTTAACATAACGTCACATCCGCCATATTGTCCCAAAACAATGAAACGTTGGCCATGTTGGTTTTTCCAAAACCAATCCAGTGGGAGTAGAAACTTTTTGTTATGTAAAAAATTTCTTCTGTTCCAGTAAATTTGCATAGCCGCTGGCCACTTGATGAGTGAAAACGCTCTCTTGCTGGTTTGCATGTGACGTCACGTCGGCCATGTTGGTGGTCAACAAAGCATTTCTCTTCTCTCGGAACTGAACTCTATTTTTATGTAAATTCTTCGAGAAAAAATTCTATGTATTGACCTCCAACATGGCCGCCTTTCCACGTGGTTGCAAACCAAGAATAATAGATCAAGATTGCAGGCTACAAAAATCCAGAGAGCACTCCACCAGCCCAAACGACGACGTTTTGGGGGTCAAAAATAGGACCGGGATACCTCAAATTCTTTAAGAAAAGACCAAAAGCTGAACCCTTTAAAAGATCATTTAAAGGAACGCGACCTGATATCCTTCAAACCGCAGAATAGAATTGTAAAAAAAGCCGAGCCTGCCTCGACTAGACTTGCTATCTGCAGGCAAGTCCTAAATTTGTTTTTGTAATTCATTTGAAAATTCAAATAACAGTTGAAGTTGATGTCAAAAAACTCACAGTAGCTCGCTCCCCCTGGGCCGAAGCATCTTCATCTTCTTTACCCGCCTTAGCATTCAGCACCGAGCTGCAAGCCGTGGCGAGTTGCACGGCTTTCTGATCACCTCCTTCTTGGTCTGATGAGCTCGTCATGTCCCCCATTACTTTGTCGTAATCAACTGTATCGGGTTCTAAGACCTGAAAGGACGTACAAGTAATAGTTCTAATCTGAAAACAATCGACATTACGAGAGAAAATATGTGAGTTTGTACCATACGCAGCATGGGCTTCCTGTGGGGCATATCGACCGCGCATGTGCAGTAGAAATCAAGGCATGTGTTTTTCCAACAACTTCAAGTTAGTCACTTGTATGCGTTGTCGTACATTTGTTTACCTAAGATGTTTAGCCGCCGATGTAAGCGCATTTTAATGTATATCGTTTTCAATGTCTCAGTTATTATTTTGGTTTTCTGTCCCCATGACTAGGCTTTGATAGATTGTGCTAGCATAATTTTTGGCATAGTCCGTCATTACGAGCATAATTTGCATCTATCTTCTGAAAAAAGCGCTTCTAGCATAATGTTCACTTTTGACTAGTTTTGATGCACAAATTGTTATTTATTGATCATGCAACCGACTTTTTTGGCCGAGACCAGTGTTATAGACAAATTTCAGTAACAAAATCAATTTTTGTCGTCTTATTAACACATTAATGGGACCTGGGGAGGAAGTGACCAAGGACTTATTCGAGATGACTTAACGCATGCGCATAACTTGTTGGTTACCAAGATGGCTTCACAACCAAGATAGCGTCCGCAATAGCGAGTGCATACAGCGATAACATCCAGGGAATTTATAACAATTTATGTAGAAGTAAAGGAGCTAGTTGTAAATAGGGTTTCCCATTTACTTGTTGCATAGTTATTTAGGTGTTTTACCAAATTTAGAGTATAAGTAAAGGTATAATTTCTGCATTTTTTGCTGAAATGAATTTAATTTACAAAATCTAGCATGATTACATGGCCAAAATTTTCGCAATATGCGAGCACTGTTAGTGGCATATCATGCTACTTTTGCGAGCCGATCTATAAAAGCCTATCCATGACAACAATTTGCAACGTAATATATGTTGTCCGGAGTCTACTTTTGGAATCAGTCAAACCCTCATTTCTCCTGTTTCTACTTTTAGTTCGCAAGATATGTCTAAAATCCAAATCGTGTGATGTCACTTCTTTCTATTGTTATTTCGCGAGGATTAATTTCCGTAGTTTTATAGGTTTCTGGTGGTATATCAAATAAAGATTGAAGACATCCCATAGCAAAACATCCTGCGTCACAAACAGAAAACTGGTTTTGTAAAGTGGCAGATGGTTAACTCTTTAAGACGAGTTAGTGCAAGGTTTATGCGCAGCAGTGCAAACAACTAATGCTGCTTTTCTAGGAAAAAATTAAGTTCACCCGTAAAATTGATCCAAATCAGAACTCCGGAAAATCGCCAAAAAAAGTAAAATGCTAAAAAAAAAACGAACCACCGGAAGACACGAGGAGCCGCATGCAGTAAAATTTCTGTCCCGTAATTTAATCAGTTAAATCATCAAAGTTGACAGGTCTTTCTGATGATCAAAGCGACCGTTCGGTTTACCATTTACACCTTTAGTGCGAAGACTGTCACGGGAACATTAACACCTTCAGGATAATTGCTTACCATAACAGTGGTAGGTCGCGCGCGTCTGGCCGGTTTCGAAGAACGTGATCGTGACTGTTGTTTTCATTCAGTGACTGTGCGTGTTGATATGCCAACGTTTAAAACAGACTGCAACATTAAATTTTTGTTATAAAAGCAAAGAAGCTGCTGAGTAGAAACTAAACCGTCCTAGACTTATTCCGTTTCATTCGTGTACTTTCATCTTGATGGGGTCTGTATGATGAATTTACTTCTGCCTTCTAATCAGGCACGTAAACAACATAGAGATAAAACATTTCATTTTGCTTTTGTGGAGTAATTTCATCTTAAAAAAGTTAAACTAGTGGACCACTTTCCCCGCGTACTTGTAAAAATAGGCATTGAATATGTCGCGCTACAGTGCGAAAATCTTCTTGTTGTGGATTAGATTTCAGTATACATATTCTTCATTTCGCACCAGAATAAATTAGTTTGCGCGCAAAGGGCTTCTAAAAAAAGATCAGAAGGTTTGTCCCGCGTCGAGTCCACCTTCTAGAGATACGCCGGCATGGTAGCTGGAATACATTGCCGAGGCGAAGATCTGGCATTTTTTCCTCCTCGTCTTTTTTTCTCCGCGACGTTTGTTTATATTTGTAGTGAGAATGCCGCGCATATCGGTGGATTTTACTTCAGTCAAGCGGCTTCAGTTCCTGCGGCTTGCTACTCATCATAAAGAAGAGTGCCGGAATCGCTTTGTTCGCCTTTAACAGATTTGTTGTCGAATGCAAGGTAAAAGAACGGACTACTGTAAGGTAAGAATTGAAGTTTCAATTTGTTTCTCGGGGAAAAATAGTGCATACAACTCGTGAAACCCGTGAGTATTACCTCTGTTTAATATACCGGATGTCATGCGATGACCCCTCGCTTTTACGATGGATAGGACGGATACAAACAATAATTTCTTTCGCAACGTTTAGTATCATTTACTTAAAATGGAGATCATCTGAGGACGATTTTTCGTTATATATGCTTCATTTCTTGGCTTATTCCGGCTACGTGCGAAAAATTAGATGACAATGTTTGTGTGCTATAATTATACTGATAATTTCTTGCACCTTGAAACTCATGAAAGCCAAACTTGTTTAACCCTAGCAAAAAACTCTTTTAATGGAGGAACTCAACCTGATAGTTGCACTAAAATCTAATAATTGTTACTGCATTTGCATGCTCTCTGTAACCTCGTGGGTAGAACATACCCGATGGTTACATTAATAATAATCACTGCATTTGCTCTCTGTAACCTCGTGGGTAGAACATACCCGAAGGTCACGTTAATGATAATCATTGCATTTTCTCTTTGTAAACTCGTGGGTAGAATATACCTGATGGTTACATTTAAAATAATAATCACTGCTTTTGCTCTCTGTAACCTCGTGGGTAGAACATACCTGAAGGTTACGTTAATAATAATCATTGCACTTTCTCTTTGTAACCTCGTGGGTAGAACATACCTGATGGTTACATTAATAATATCACTGCATTTGCTCTCCGTAACCTCGTGGGTAGAATATACCTGACGGTTACATTTAATAATAATCACTGCATTTGCTCTCTGTAACCTCGTGGGTAGAACATACCCGAAGGTTACGTTAATAATAATCATTGCATTTTCCCTTTGTAACCTCGTGGGTAGAATATACCTGACGGTTACATTTAATAATAATATTAATCACTGCATTTGCTCTCTGTAACCTCGTGGGTAGAACATACCTGAAGGTTACGTTACAGTAATAATCATTGAATTTTCTCTTTGTAACCTCGTGGGTAGAACATACCTGATGGTTACATTAAAAATAATCGCTGCATTTGCTGTCCGTAACCTCGTGGGTAGAGTATACCTGATGGTTACAATAATAATCATTGCATTTTCTCTTTGTAATCTCGTGGGAAAAAAATTAATGCCTCTCTCCTGGAAATTTTGCCCTGTCCTTTGAGCATAGCGATCTTTGGGTAGCGAATTCACGAAAACAGGTAAAACGCTTTTTTTAACAACAGCATTTATATTATTTGGCTTTTTGAGGGAGGTTAAACATTAATGGAATATAATATAAAAAAAGCTGATAAAGCGGAAAAAGTTATCTTTACAAAATGCGCTTTGACAATGTCAAGGAGTGAAATAAGCTGAAGTTTTGTAGTTAGCCCGAAGAAAACCTGTTCCTGTATGAAAAGCAGTTCTGATTCCCTTCTCTTAACTAGAAGAGATGCATATCCCCGTGAACCAGTTTTTTAACTAGGAGCGATTCCCACTCACTTAAGATACTTTATTGACACGAGTTCCTATTTCAATGTATGTCTAATTCAAGCTTAGCCGCGTGATAGCTCTTCATTAGCGAAAAGGTCCAAGTGATATTTTGATTGACGTGTTGCTTTGGATCCTGAGGTTTTTTAACACCTTTTCTCTAGCTTAACTGGCGAAGATATTCTAGGAATTTGCCCTTCAATTCCAAATTCTTTGATGTGCCGCCAGATGCCGTGCAAAAATATCACCTCTTGCGGCTCCTCGTGTCGCCCAAGATTTTATGGGCCACTCTCCCCCGAGCACCGCTAGGTTTTGCAATACACTTATTTCTACTCTTAATCAAACCCAATATTTCCAATATTCTCGCTTGCCTGAACTATAGTAGTCCCAGCTGTTGTGCTCAAACCGTAGTCATCCATGACCTTCACAATGACTTCAACTGTATAATTACTCTCTGGTTTTCCGAGAGGAAAACATGCCTCCATCTTTGATTCAACACCCGCTGCCATGGGGATGGATTCAACCCCAGTATTCACGTCTGAAAAACAACAAAACAAGATTTTGGTTTTACTTTAAAACCCTAAAACACATAGTATCAAAGGAAGAAAAAAACGGGTTCACACTGTAAATCAGAAAGATCTGTTTTAGCGTTTAAAATGGGGCCGGTACGGTGAGTAAAATACAGTCTTATTTTTGAGTCTCATTTGGCACCCTTAATCAGGGCCAATGCAGTCCAGTTACCTAGGGCTGATTCGGACCCAAGGGCTGAAATGAATCCCAGCGTGGGCTGGAATAGCGTGTTGGTTTAAATTGTGCTCAAATGGCTCCAGGAGGGGCTGAATCGGGCTTTGGCCTGCAGGGCTGAATTGGCACTTTGGGGCTGAAACGGAAATTTTCGATTTTCAGCGCAGTTTTATACAAAACTACTCTACCACTTTATCTCAGCTGTGACAGAATGCCTTTGGCTTTCGATGGCCAGGATGGAAACTGATTGCAACTTGAACAAATTGGGCCAACTTTTTCAAATTAAACTCCTGTACAGTCCGCAACTGACCAAAATATTGACAGTTATCTTGTACTTCGTAACTTCCATCCTACTTTTTCGCTCTTCTTACAGTAATACTTGCTAGTGTATGTGTTGGGTGTGTGTTTGTGTGTATACAGTCTGATATGCTGCCATATTGTACCTCGCACAATAAACTTATTTAAATTATCTTACACAATCTGGCTTCCTGGCATTTTTAACTCATTAGTTATTTCAAGAAGTCAGTACCCCTTTTAGTTAATTGATTAATTTAACAACTTGTAAATAACTAAAATATTCTGCTTTGGGTACAATAAAATTTGTTGAAGGAGCAAAGCCGATCATGCTTTGTTTTTCCCTTTAATTGAATCATTTGATATCTTTCTTTTAGAGTTCCAATAAGTTATCAGAAGAGATGAACGAGAATACTTGGTAATAATTTCAGCTCAGCTTTAGTCAGGCTAGAAATGTCATTATGACAAAGCCGCTTTAACTCCCAGGTGGGTACCTAAAAAAGTTTAATACGGGGAGACTTCGTCCCGCGGTCCAACCCCTCACCCTTTGATATTCCAAGGAACCCCTATCGGTGAAGCCTTCCCGTATCGGCCATTATAGGGAGTAACCCCACAGGCTTTAATGATTTCCATACAGTTACTTAAAGACGTAGTCGAAAGAATTTATTTAACGGTCAAAGCAATTTTGCCTTAGGTGACCATTTTCTCAGACCCTTTTAAGCTGATTGCTGATTTGTTACAAAAAAAAGGGGTTACTGCGTCAGTGTTGGCTTTGTTTAAAAGCACTTTTACCTATTAAGTAATTGAGTGGCTGATCGTCATCTTTCCATCCTGTACATTCAACTCTGAATAAAGTTTCCAATGCAAAGCCTTGGATGAAAGGTACTTCACACTTGCCACCCACCGGTGAAACGTTCATGATCAGCTCTTCTATCACATAACCTCCGGGTTTTCCACCAGGTTTCCACGCATTCAGCTGCAGCCTGTACTTTCGTCCTGCTGATAGGTATCCCGGTTCAATCACCAAACTCTTTGAGTTTATACCTGCGGTTGTTTTATCTTCCCAGTCGGTTTGCTCCTGCCAAGAGTCGTCAAGAGTTTCATCGGCGTTCTCACTCAACAAGGACAGTCTCCATTCGTATCCCAAGCGCGATTCTTCGTTGTAATTGCAATCAATACACCTTCCTTCAACACTAAGCCGTTCTAACGGATTTGTTTTTCGATTTATGTTGAACACCTTCCTAAATGACAAACAACCAAAATGCTATTACCCGTATGCTTTTTGCTTCATGTTGGGTTGACACAAAGCTTTAGCTTATCTCGGGTTATATAAATGTATATTATTATTATTATTATTATTATCATTAATTATTTAATTATTATTATTATTATTATCATCATCATCATTATCAACATTATCATATCTTACTACCTCCTTCACCATAGACAGGAGCTGGGGTGTTTGGTTGAGTTCTTGTACAAAAGAGCTTTGTACGAGATATCCGTCATCATCACAATTAATCGTTGTTCAATTGAAATCAAAGTTCGTTGCAATGGGTTAACGATCATGTGTACTGAAAGTTTCGATAAATAACGCAAAGGGATCTACAGGGAGACATGTTTCACCTGTTGATTGAGGTCAGGTTTCTATCATTTTATGGAATCCAACATAACGGGCATAACAACTTGCGCAAGAAACTTTATATACTACGAATGTGCGAAGTGCCTCAAGGACAAAACGAAAAGCCTCTCAGGGACAGCATCTTTCGCGTTAAAAAGATTCTAGATTTTGAAAGTGGTAAAAACAACCTTACACCAATAGGTTAACATAACTGATTCATAGCAAGTTTTTGTATCCTCGGTGCCAGGAATAAGAAATGCTCCTGCTGTTTCTTCGAGCAAAAAGGACCGGGTTTTTTTTTTCACCTGAAAACTAAGGTTTGACCCACCAATCTTTGACTGCAGAGATCACTGCACTTCTTACAAAATAAGATTAACGCTTCAATATACAAGAAGACAAGAAAAATAAAATAAAACCTTACACTATCACCATGGTAGGAGGTTGCCCGACGAGAACTTCAACCATTTGGTCAAAGTGAGCCTCGCGCGAATCTTTGGAGATGGTGAGTCTAAAATTGTAATATTGTTTCTGGTAGAAATCACCGGTGTACACAACAACCTGTCTACTGTTGCGTCCGAATTCGTAAGTTCCGTTTTTCCAACAGCCGCCTTGACTGTTTGGATCCGGATCAGTCGTTGGGAAATCTTCGCCCTTTCTCCGACACATCCAAGTGAACGTAATGCCACTAATGTCGCCAGGAACGTCCGGGTCTGAAGAAGCTGAGGCGTCAAGAGTAAGGGGTAACTCGTAACCAATCGAGCGCATAGAACCCCCTAAATAGAAAGGAAACTGAACATATCAGAACATCATCTCAGAGTGACAAAAAACTGTAACGTTTTAACGAACTAATGCGAGCATATTTTCAAGTGTTGTGCATCTAAACGACACGCTCCAAAATTTTGGGAATTTATTTCTCATCATTTAGCCTGGACCAAGCATCCATGCTTTTCAGCAAAAAGTCTCTTTAATGAACATCAAACAAACCTTGAAGCTTCATTGAAGCAGGACTTTTGTCCTTTTGAAAAATGCAGCCACTTTAGTAATTAAAATACTGTACTGTTCTGCCCGAGAACTCGGGTTACAGTTGCCTCAAGGCGTGTAGGTTGCTTAGTAATCTCTATCACTATCAAAACTTTGGCCTGAAGACTAAACAGAGGGAGTGGAAACGGGCTCCCTAACATGCGCTGGCTGGTGGCAGATCAGGATTCCGATACTCTTCTTTCCATGACCTTACCTGTCACTTTCGAAAATTTTCAAAGCTATTCTATTTTGTTTTAGGGTATTTTCCAACATCATTCAGATCAAAATACCTTCATAGCCTTTGATGTTCGCCAAAATGTGTGCCGTTCGAACTATTTAATACTTTAATTTATTTCATTCCTTTCGTCCTTGCTTTGACTTCTACAGTGATTAATCTACCAAACATACCTTAGACTTTCCATGGCTTTACACAACCGACGATTACATTCCATAATTTTCCCGGTCTGGAAATGAAATTCTTAAATTCTATGACTTTCCGGGTCTTTAACCACAAGTACAAGCCCTGAAGAAGCAATTCCTAACTTACCTCTTATAACTGCCACCAATTCTGAACGCTCAACCTCAATCACAACGGAGGAAGTAGCGGAGATGTCCGACAAATCCCTGTCCGTACCGATGAAACCCAGTTTGAGGACAATCTTAATATGACCAAACGGAAATGTCCCTTTGCTGACGACTAAATCAGCTATCTCCAATTCGCTTGTTGTGGTGGGAAGTGCTATCTCCCTTAAAAAGCAATCGCCCTGATCTTTTGAACAGGGCAATTCAAATGGTTTACTTTCGTCATTTGGATCGTCACGCGTAACTTGAAATACGCTCCACTTAAACAAGAGACTGGCGGCCACAGGACATCTGTACTCTGCTTGGTGTTTAAGCAATAATTTTTGTGACCTCTTTATTTTGGAGGGTGGAGATTCAGATCCGTCACCGACTATTTTCACGGTAGGCACATCACATGGATTGCTGGTAATGTTCACAAGAGTAACCGCAACTGTTGAAGAAACGACATTGCTGGCATTCATTGCGACAGCGTATGTGTCCATGGTGCCGAACCTATGGCTCAGGTTAGCGCGCGTCTGATTGGCACTGAACTCGTAGTAAACGTGATTTGGTGGTAACCCTCGGTTACAGCGTTCGTCACCAAAATGAGCCTTATACGAATCTTTAAAGTCAAGAACAATGCACATGTCTGTACCCGGCTCTTCAACATCGATTGTGAAATATGTCGAATCTCCCAAGTATGTCGGATAACTTGAGTTTACCGATATAGCTCCAACAGCTTTTTGGATGATTATCTCTTTGCTTGTGGACATTTTTGCCAGAATATTGTCCACTTCCACCGAAACTGTATACGTTCCGGAATGATTAAATATGTGAGCGGTATAGGGCTCGGTGGTTATACCCGGCGTTGAACCATCACCGAAATGCCAAATGTACTTGAGATCTTTTAGTTGAGAAGTCACGTTAAAAAGTACAACTTCCTTAGAACGGAAATAGTTTTTCAGCTCACCAAATCCTTTGCTCCGAGCTCCGTCTTCAAAACGTTCCGCGGTTAGCACTAAATCTATGAGTTTCTGCACGTCAACTTCAACCGTTAATAGTAGGCTACTAACATTGTTGGAAATGTTGACAGAGGTAGAAAAAATCCCTTCTCTTTTATACTTGTGGGCATGTTCGAAGGGTTGCATGGGTGAAATTTTCAAACTCTCTATGACTGTGGGAATAGACCCATCACTAAAATTCCAGACACAGATGGCGTTTGTTGGAGGCGTTGCATTGCCTGACAAATTTAGATGGAAAGTTACCCGACCAGGATTAAGCCTAACGGGACTATTTGTACTGATGAAGATGTTTGCAACCGGGAACTCTACTACCAAGGTATGTGGCAACTCAACAGCGATCGAAGACAGAGAATTGGAAACTGTGACATTTACGTGAAATTCACCTGAGTAAGAATACGCATGACTACGAGATACCAGCTCGTTATCCTCTACGACAGTGTGATAAGCATCGTATGTACTACCATCATTAAAATCCCACGAGTATTTCATCCGAGAACCTTCTCTCACTGTAACGTCAATAAAAATGTTTTCATGTACCCGTATGAATCTCTTGCCACTTGTAACGGTTACGTCTTTGACTGGAATGTCTACTTCGAGAATTTTTGCATACTCTTCGTTCCCCAACCGATTCTGGCAACGTACGGACGAATTGTAAGAACCAACGGCCGAAAATTGATGATAAAGTACTTTTCCAAGATGAGAGTAGTCGATCTGAAATGTTTCGCCGTCCCCAAAACTAACTGTACAGACGAAAACAGTCCCGGTAGTCATCTCAATTGTAATGCTCGAGTTCGTGCCAAAAACGGATGGGGAAGCTCTTAAAATCAGTCCGGTAATGTTTTCGAGATTCTGCACCACCAGGGTTGCGTTGAGAAGTCGCTTGACGGAGTTCACGGCATTAAAACAAGTGATTTCTACCTTGTACGTTCCATTAGTGGTATACACGTGGCTTGTGTTATATTTTGTACTTATAGTAGGAGGTGATCCGTCTTTGAAGTCAAACGCGCACCTGACATTGGTTCCATTTTGAACTTCCCGATTGACTGTCACCGTGTCTCCCACCGCGAAATAAACCGTCTGTGTGACATGCGGAGCAGGGATTGTGAAAACGACGTCAGTGACTGGAATTTCTACAACGGCGTGAGAAGTGATGGAAATGTTGGGTCCAACCAAGTTGAAAGCGAAGACTGTGACCGTGTAGTTTCCCACGACAGCATAGTTATGTAAGATGAATCCTCTTCGACTCTCTTTGAGTACTGTAGTCGTTTCATAACGAGGACTTTCGTCTCCGAAATCCACCATAAAGGTAAGATTGGTACCTTCGGCAGTTTCCCATTCTATTTCTGTTGGTAAGCCAATCGCTCGAGCTTCGATTTGCCTAGCGAATCGTAATCCTTGAATCATGTCGAACACGGAAATGTGACTGTGTAGAACCTTTTGGTTCACAGAGTTTGCAACAATAAGGGTGATGTGATAGTTTCCAGGAGACTTGAATGTGTAATAAGTCACATTGGTCTGAGTTATCAGACGATTGCCATCCCCGAAATCCCAGAAATAGCTAACGTTTGAGCCTACGTGCCATGCAATACTAAACTCAACAGAATCGATCGTGTTCACGACTTTAGAGTGAGTCATGAAGATTTCGCCTCCAACAGGTATATCCACGGCCACCGAAAGCGTTTGTGTGATGTTAGAAGATACATGCTTCATTCCAGTGCTGTTATACAGATGACGTATGACGAAATCTGTCGCGTGCACGTAATGCGCTGCCATTATGTAGTGCTTGTGGTGTACGCTGTGATTGCTTGTTCGGAGGAGTGTTTCTCCTAGGTTTGGCTTGCCGCTGTTCTCAAAATCAAACGCTGCACCTTCAGCTGGTGTTACAATCGCGAACGCGAGCTCTCCACCTTCGGGAATCCACCCGAGTACATCTCCTTGTTTCACCGAGGGTTGCTCATCGATCGGCAGACTCTTGATATGATGCCCGATTGTATCTATTTGGATTCGATTTTCCGATATGAGTTCATAATCCGCTCTAGGTGCTTCACTCTGGTATGGGGCCAGAGGTTCACAGGAGGTGTTACTTTGGGTTGTATTGGCAATACAAGTACGTCGGAATATGCAATATATTTCCCAAGGCTGACATCTGTTTATATTGGTGGGTTCACATTTGTCACTGCTGGGTAAACAGGACTTGCCGGACAAGCAATATTTCTCGCCAGCAGCACACTTCGGCCGGAGGATCTGAAAATAGCAAGAAACATCAAAAGAAATTTAAGGCCCTTATCAGACGGCGTACTTCACATGAGCTGAATCGAATTCAGGGAATTCAGTTCATGTGAAGTGTGGCTTCTGAATCAATTTCAAAATTGCTAATTGAATTTGGCTCTGCTTAGCCGTGCTTCACGCCTGGCTCAGCCGGGAATAACGGCCATGGACCGGCCTTGATTCAAGAACTTCGAATGAGCTGAACCAAATGTATAAATATTTGTAACGCAGTTTAACAAAATGCGCGTTTTTTCCCTATTGAATTTAGTTCGGCTGGAATAAAGATCGGCGTCTGAATCAATTTTACCGACTTAATTAAGTAGAGCCAGCCTAAATTCGAATTGGATTCGGGTTATGTGAAGTACGGCTTCTCAGCCAAGCCTTAACGCTCGCAATTATAATTTTTTTACCGGTCGAAATTGGTTTATCAAGTTTCACCAATTGCAGAGCATTCTATTACTTTACTGTTACGTTCGTCCGTAACGGGTACAAGCTAGTTAGTTTTGTCAGGTTGTTGGACCAAAACACATCAATGAAAGAAATCTGCGTTAAGGTAAAGTGAAGAAGCAAAAATATGAAGAAAAACGTGGCGAAGGGATTACAGTGGAAACAAGTGGGAAGTAGTTACAGCTAAAATTTTGCGTGATAAGTAGAGTTAAGAAAACCCTACAGCAGATCAAAGAGGTAGCTCGCTCACCAGCAATAATACAATCCCTTGTTTTACAGCTTCAAATTCCCACTCTGTGACTCTACCGTCATGACGGAACTCGTACGCCGGGGATACGATAATTCCCTGGGGCCTCGACGAGATGAAAGATGATGAGTCGTTTTCTCGAGGAATTCGTGGACCTGCACTGTAATAGCGGGCACCTAACGAAGTATAGTGAATAGCAATTATGCTAAAATATGGTTATTGCCTTAGTGTGCATAAATTTGAAGAGATGGAGAAAAACCTTGAAAAGGAATAAGCGTATTTACCAAGCTGATAGTTTGTTCAATGTATTTTTATCCTGCTGCTGTTGTGTCTTTCTTTGCTTCGAATCAGTATTAATTTACTGTTGTATTAGAAGCGTCGATTGACTTTTGTTATCATCACTCTTCAAAAGTTTCAGAGGTTTTTTTCTCCTGAAAGAAACTTCACATGCGAAGTGGAGAAGACTGACCGAATCGTTTGATGAGAAGGAGGAAAGAAAACCTCTCGGATTCTTCGAGGTTACTTACTCAAGGAAATGAACTCGTATTGCCCGTCTCCGAAGGAGAAAGTGTTATTAACTCTTGTTCCCCGAACGAGAGTTCCATTACACTCCACCCACGATCCTAAGGGAACCGAGCGCGGACAGTGTAACTCTACAGGTCCCAAGGGATCATCCACATCATACATCTGTGAAGACGACAAGGAGTAACGAAATGAGACATATCTTCGCTTACCTGTGAGCCTGGCATTACAATTATATTATTTGACTAATTCACAGTTGATTATGTACTTTCTACAAATTCCGATGATTCGTTTTCGTACCGTTTCGACAACTAGAAATTCAGTTCAACGTAAGGTTTTAAAAGAGGAAAGAAACATAATATGCAAGACTGAAATAAATAAAGCCCCAGTGAAACTAGTCTTTTACTGTTCGAGACATTGGCCACTATAGAAACTTTTATCTATCTCGACTCGCGTTTCTTTAGCCTTGAACATTACATGCAGGTTTGCGTTCTACATTTTTAGCGATATCTGATACATTCATCACAACGTTAGGTGGTAATCTGGAAGTTTAAACTTGTAACATAACCTTTTGACTATATAGACGCAATCACTTAGGAGTAACCATAAAAAACTGCCTCTTTAAATCTGTACTAATTTATTTTCCAGATGAAGGTTGTGACTTATTTCCCCTTAATTTCGATTTGAGAGTGGAAGGATAAGTCCCTGATCATCTCCCTATATATTAGCCATGGTACCTCTGTCACAGTAATGGAGCCTGTGACGAGATTCGTAGCTGTCATAGAAACTATGTACGACCCTGGCTGGTCATAAATGTGATGGACTTGTGGGTTGTCCACAGGCTGCAGTGTCCGGGAGCCATCTCCGAGTGAGAACGTGAAGGTGACATTCATTCCGTTGATCATTTTCCCGGATATTGTCACCGGTTTCAGAACAGGCAGTGGCCCACTCTTCATAAGACTGAGTCCCAATATTCTTTCAGATGCAGAATAAATGCTGTTACGTAGTCGTCCTCCGCATCTGGGAGAAAATAAAAAGAGGATCATGTGTTTTTGAAAAATGATGACTCTACCAAATAAAATGTAAATGTAACTTGTTTACCCACAAAACACTTAAAACCTTTTAAGAAATCGTTTGAAGAGGTTCGTACACTCCACATTGAACTGTCGTTTTAAAAGACAAAGCCGGAAACTGCGAGGTATCTGGTGGGGGGGAAATGCCTTGCAGCGAGGACGAGAACAAACAACAACCTCAACGCACATATTAAGCCGCTCCGGAATTCGAACCTAGGCCACATAGGTGCGAGTCCTCAGCCTTGCCAACTCAGTTCCACATGGAAGGAAACAAGTCTTGTAGCATATTACCGAAAACTTCCAATCATCATCAAACTCGTAACTCCAAAGGAAGCTGCTTAGTTCTACGTACTTTAACAACGGAACAATGCGGCCGAAAAGACTTGTAGGAACCATCCTAATTTCAATCTGCGAACGTATCAACAAAACGAGGGGACATAAACGAATGGAAGAATTCCTCGAAGTCCCTGTATTTTCTTTATGGCGACCACGACAGAATGACCGGCCGCATTAAAGCTCTTGACCCTTTTTCCCTTCTCTTGTTAAAAACCAGTACACTAACACTTAAAACCAAGATGAAGTTTATTTGAGAATCAATGTCTCAGTCGTTTTTGCCGTAAGGATTAGTTTACTGATAATTGTTTTAGTTTCGTATTGACGGTTTTCACTGATCCAGGTCTTCTCAAGAATCCGGCGTCCTTCAGACCATTGATTTTTCCTTTCACAATCACAAAATCGTCAAAGACTGCATGGAAATCTGCGAAATATAAATGACCAACTAAATTTTTCTCACCTAAGTGCTTGATCGTTAATGGGCCAAGAGTCATGGCCTGGACATGTCATATTGCACTCAGAATCATTCACTTGGCCAGCAGTTGGTAGTGTGTTGGCGCACAGACAGACATTGCCCTCTTGTAGAGTAGCATACCGATATTTCCTGCCGCACTGCCTCAGACAGTGCAGAGGGCTAATATCCTCCATATCATAATCCCCTGGACTTGATACGAACACACGATTCTCCGCGGATATCTTATAACACCCAAGGTGCTCTGAAAAAATAATAGGAGTATCCAAAGTGAAAAGCTGTGGAGACAATCAGGGCAGCATGCGCAGGTGATAAAGGAGGAGATAAAAGAATGAACAAGGCGATGGACTGGCCACACTGTAAGGAGACCAGACAGACATGTGGCTAAGACAGCTTTTGAGACCCCACAGGGGAATCGTCAGAGAGGGAGACCCCTGCACACTTAAAGGCGCACAAGGATGTTAGAACTTGAAGAAAAAGGACTTACATGGCCAGAGGCAAAAGTGTCTGCTCAAAATAGAGTAAGATGGCGAGCATAAGTGGAGGACCTATGTTCCATCGGGAACGAAGAAGTCCGATAATGATTAAGAGGAATATCCTCTTCTTGTAGGTATTACATGAGGAGGTGGGCTCGATTCTCAGTTTTTAGGGACCCCCCTTGAAATCCCCTTATTTAAATACATATTCTCCACACTGTTCTCTATAAAAGTGTTTTGATGCCAGTGAAGAGAGTTTGGTGATCATTGCCTCTATTATCATGACGTTAAATGTTGATAAGGAAGTGATCAGGGATTATTTAGTATAGCTGTATCTGTTGGTCACGTGTGGTATTCAAGAGTTGATAGCAGATTTACGAAATGTATTTATTCTTAAAATTAAAAGAGCACAGCATCATCGATGGGGTGGGGCACTTTGGCTCGCACAAACGTGATTTTTTAATAAATTTTAAATGGAACTGAAAACTTGACAAGTTTTCAAGATCGAAAGTATGTTCAGGCCTACTTTGCACAAAAACTCTGAAGGATCGTTGAAAAGTGGATATTAAAAACTGTTCGGGAGTTTTTTTGTTTTAAACTGGTTCTTTTCTCATAAAGAATCAAAAGAGCGTGTATATTATCACCTATTATAAATGTTATGTTAGGGTCTAAAATAGAGGTGCATGTTGTCACAGTTGTTGAACACAGTAGTTTTTTTTTTTAGGTATTTTTAGGTTTCCCTTTTTCCCTAAACAGGGTCATGGATTCAAAACCGTCAGCGGAACCACAATGCCCAAACGTGGGTCATTTGCCCCCTCGAGATCATCCACAGCACGTATAAAGTTGATAAATCAAAGAAAATCCATTTTAAAATAAGCCTGGACAATGTTGTTAAAAAGCACAATGTAAAACCGCCTAAAATTCAGAATATGATTCGGTGTATTTTGTTTTAAAGGGGAACTCCATTTCACGCAACTTCATTAACAGAACGGTCTTGGTTTTTTAACAATTATCTCAGTTTGTACTCATAGGTATCTTTCAAATAACTACTTCATAATTGAACAAACCGCAAGAAGTACAATAAGATCCAGTCTGTCCCAAATTAGGCTATCGACTATTCTGGTATTAATTATTCAATATTTTTTCGGTTAGCAACCGAAGAATCTTAAATTTTTCACTTTCGAGTACCACTAGATCGGGAATATTTCTTGGCCAAAGCAAACGTTTTGGTGTCAGGACATCTCCTTGCTCTAACTAACATTTTGCATCCGTTTGTTTCGAAACTGCGTCAAAAGACAAGCGTACTTCTACTTTGAAAAATTTGCGCGACACAGAATTAATTTTTCCAAAGAGGTCTCTTTGACGGATTACCTTTGGGTTGTTTCTGTTTGCACTAAGTTTATGTCTAGTACTTAAAAGTGTTCAAAACTGCAAGTAAAAGTTGTGCAATTATATCATTATTTAATGTCATTACTTTACCGACAAAATTTACTAGTCTTATTAATTTCTACTTAGTAATGTTGTTTTTTTTTTTTTAAGTAAAGATGAACCGCCAAATTAGTTTCCAAATTTATTTTACAAGATAAAAGTGAACGTTGCTTTTTGCTATTCAAACTCTAGATTTCAAAATCAGCGTTGAACTTGAGGAGGTGGATTTTATCATATGTTTGGTTTTCCTGCGAAAAATGTAAAATATGATAGTTCAGTTTAAAAACAAATGGATAAATAGATTACCTTCTGGGCGAACTTGTTTTCTTGAAGATGAAACAGGAATCTAAGAAGGAAAAAGACTCAAGCTTCAAGCTATGAAAGCATTTCTCTTGTGCTGTCGACATAATAGCAGGGGCAATAAATACTGATTGGGGAAACTGGACAAGTGAATAGCAACGACATAAGTTTAAAACTCACACTTTTCTATGCAAACAAAATCAAGAAAGCACAATTACAAGTGACTACGAATTACGCCTTAAAATCACAGTTTTGCCCGTCAAAAAAGAAACCAAATGTTGTCAGCAAACTAGAAAGGCATTTTTAAATACAGCAAATTTTAACTTACAGCGAAATTCGCCAATATAAAACTTCCGAAAAAGATAAAAATCATGATTTTTTCAGCAGCAGCAATGCAATTTGGTGCCTTGTCGTAGATTCGTGCAAGAAGTGGAAGAGCAAATTCTTGCGAACTACTCGACCTTCTTTAACTTCGAGGTGTAATGGGAATATAGATGAAGAATCGCAGAATCAGCAGATCGGCCTGTTTTCATAGGGGAAAATCTAGAAACAGTTATACATATTTAATGACTATTAACAAATAACTAGCAAATAGGATTTTACCATTCCTCTAATTACTTTCGCTAAATCTCCAAATAAAAGAAATTCGAAATAAATGTTCTTGGATTTCCAGCAAAGCAAAGAAGTTTGAAGAGTCACTTGCTGAACATTTCAGAGCCATTCCTTCAAATCGATTTTTAGGAAGAATTGCAAAAATACTTTTTCCGTGTCATTATAATATTTAATGATCAGAAATCATTAATAATTTAAGTCAAAAAACCTTTTTTCACATTACTATTACAAAAAACATCAATGCTGCTTTGTGCAATATCTTTTAGCGATCGACAACACCACCGTCATGTTTAAAAAACATTCAATTCAAAGCAACACCAAAAAGATACTTCTCGATTTTTTCCCGCTTAATTAATAACTAAAGTGATAAAACTCAACTGAAACTGAATTTTTACCATGGATATAAAATATTTCCAAAGAGTACTTTTCACGTACTGCGACAAAAAGATAAGCCAATGAAAAATCAATTTTAAACAGTTTAGTTCAAATTTCTTTAAGTAAAGAGTTTGGTCTTAACTGATCCACAATAATTACTTGCGGATATTCCAGAACTATTTATTTTTCTGATACTAAAATAACCGCAACAAAAGGGGATTTACATAGAGCCACAGTTGAATTACGTCAAGTTAGAGAAACAAAAGAAAACAGCTGGCACTTAGACTTCCGGAGATGAGGGACGGGGATTGGGGGGGTACTGTGAGGATGGGGGAGGATTCCTGTCGGGGAAGTGGGACCGGGGGGGCAACACAGAACTGAGGGTCTAAATGGGCATGGGTCGTTGCTGAGAAAAGTCCAACATTCTAACTGATTACTGTGAATTGTAGCCTAAGTGTGGTCGTACCTCTCTTAAGGATGATGGGAAATTAATTTCCCACGGGGGAAGTAAGGTTATGTCCGGTTTAGACCTATTATCCCTATTTATCCCTACAGACCGGCCACAGTCTGATTCAGTCATTCGCTGAGCCATCTAAGCACAATTTGGGACTCATTTCAACTCGTGTGTTCCAATCAGCCCTAGAAAAATAAGTAAATATATTGGTCCTCATTAAGATAGCTATATTTGAGCCTAGTGTTGTGCTGTATTTTACTCAACAAAAGACCCCCAAATTCGGCGCCAAATCAAATGTCTAAAATTTACAGTTTAATGCAGGTAGGCTATGAATTAACTTACTTCTGAGAACTTCTCCTGGCACTGGCTGTTACTGAATAATCTGTTAAATACATATATTTTTTTAATATTCTACCCTAGACTTCGTTTGAATTCTAATCCTGTTTCAAAGAGGCAGGCAAAGCAATGTATACCAAGCACTTAGCAAAGTATTCCCATTCTTAAACAAGATGAGTTCAAGAATCTAAACACTGTAGAGTGTATGTACGTGTAGCTTATATGTATAACCTTAATCTCGCATTAGGATGTCGCTTTTTCTAAAAATCACTCGCTGATTTGGGATCACAAGGCATGATCATCAAAATCACAACAGCAGCAAGCATGATAAAAATCCGCAGTTTAATGAAGCGGATGACAGAAACATCAAATGAAGAGACACTGGATAATTACCACACCAAAACATAATAGCTAACCAATAACACCAAGAAACAATTTTTAAAAAAGTTCTTTTATATTTGACATCCCTGTGGAAGGGGTTTCACAAACGCCCTTTCACTTTTTCCTTCTGAGGTCATCTCAGATAACGCCCCGAAACAACGTTATGACTTACATTCGTTTAGGAAATTCCTTAGCAAACACGTCGTTTCAAAATTCATCGTTCTTATTCCATGGCATTCAATTGCTCAAATGTTCGTGTATTTGTTTGGAATTGAATTCTAAAGGACTGTATCTGAGTTTAAAAACGAATTAGAAAATCCTTGTCTTGTGTTCACGCAGTTTCACGTCATGGTCGTGCAAGGACGGCAAAGAAAAGTGCAAAAAAGAGTGAAGCTCGTGCAAAGTTGGTTTCATTATCAAAAGCTATGTTCACACTACACCGGACAGATTTTCGTGCTGACACGAAATGCTATCCAGTATAGTGTGAACTCCTATCCGATACGTGACTATCCGGTATGGTTTTCGTGTTGACACGAAATGCTATCCCGTATAGTGTGAACACCTATCCGATACGTGACTATCCGGTATGGTTTTCGTGCTGACACGAAATGCTATCCAGTATAGTGTGAACACCTATTCGATACGTGACTATCCGGTAAGGTTTTCGTGCTGACACGAAATGCTATTCGGTATAGTGTGAACACCTATCCGATATGTGACTATCCGGTATGGTTTTCGTGCTGACACGAAATGCTATCCGTTATAGTGTGAACACCTATCCGATACGTGACTATCCGGTATGGTTTTCGTGCTGACACGAAATGCTATCCGTTATAGTGTGAACACCTATCCGATACGTGACTATCCGGTATGGTTTTCGTGCTGACACAAAATGCTTTCCGGTATAGTGTGAACACCTATCCGATACGTGACTATCCGGTATGGTTTTCGTGCTGACACAAAATGCTTTCCGGTATAGTGTGAACACCTATCCGATATGTGACTATCCGGTATGGTTTTCGTGCTGACACAAAATGCTTTCCGGTATAGTGTGAACACCTATCCGATATGTGACTATCCGGTATGGTTTTCGTACTGGCGCAAAAGCTATGCGGCATAGTGCGAACAGAGCCCAAACCCATTGCTTTTTTGCCGTTCTCGTTGACGTCGTCGTTGCTAAGCTCTCTATTAAAGTCGACTGAGCGCTCTGGAAAAGGGCTATTGTTAGAAACGCACCATAGTTTTGTATAATTATGGCGATAACTTGGTTAGAAACCAGTTAAGCAAGGCTGGCATCGGTGACAGTAGTCTTGTATTTCCGAGTGTGTAGTAGTGGAGGTATGTCTTACTGAACAGAAGCATGATTGTCTGCTCTTTGGACGTGTTGACCTGCATTCATCTTAGCCCAGACAAGCCGGTCTGTAGCAAAACTCATACAAATTCCTTGTTTTCCGAGTTGCTTTTATGAGCTCCATGTAATTGCTTAGATTCGTTGGAGTTAAATTGTTCCCTTCTTTCAATCCAGGTTGGTTACTGCTCAGTAGTTTTTACTATTTTATATGGTCTTGTGTCCACGATACGTCCTTTTCTAAAGCAGCTTTCCAGCCATTTTACGCTGACAATCTTCACTCCAGTGTTCAACTCTGATTGAGAAGGAAACTGCAACAATTACAAACAGAAAAATAGTCAGCTCAAATAACTGATCAGAAACCTTAATTACCAGAATGTTATATTAGTCCTTAAGCAAAAATCTAAGCTAAGAATAAAACTGTTACGTTTTCCATACCATAGATAAGCTTGTTACCAGCCTGGGGTCCTATTTTAAATACTGAGCACAGGATAGACAAGTATAGTGAACTGCCTTCCGTTTTAAACAAAATTTTAGACTGCGTGCAATCCCTTTAGTCAAGGAAATTGGAGAGAGGCAGGAGCCTCTTTCTCTCCACCCCTCTTTCTTAACTGATGAAGATACACAGTAAATAGTCATTGAATTGAAAAAGAAAAGTCATTTAAAACTTACGTTATCTTCTTCGTACTCAGTACAAACCACATGTGTTACATCATCATTGGCAAACTGCGACACATCTCCGTTGTAGTTACACAATTGTTAAAGAAACTTTTACCCTGCCCGCTGAAACTCAAATACCGGAACGATCGACTCTTTAATCAATGTAGTCTAAAAGTGGTAGCGTAATTGTGTGTACGCACATAGTCACAAAAGCTGGTTCGAGCTGTCACATACGGGACTCCTAGTAACTTATTCAGTCTCTAGGCAGTATTCAATCCTGGACATCTGACGTATATTTGCACCCAGTGGGTGCAATGTTCTCACAGAAAGGGAAGGCACTCAATTCAGAAATCATGGGCCAGCTGCTAACAGCAGCCAAAAGTTAACATCTGACGGTTAGCCAGTCAAACTGGGCAGTGTCACGGCTGTCCAGTTCATTTTGTTGATAATGCGTCCATATTCACGATGGAACCTTAGAAATTAGTTGTGAATGACAAAATCACAGCCCAGTGTCAAACAAATTTGTCTCCGAGTCCCGAGCATTACATCAAACGTTACAAAGAAAAAAAGAACATTGAAAAACTGTTAGGCTAACAAGTATTAAAAAACCACAACTGCAATCTGTTTCAATCTCCTTCAAGTTTTTCCATCCGTAACTCCTTTTGTATTTTCAGTGTTATTTACACCTTCATTTAACATTTTGAGAGGTTATTTTTAGGTTTCACTTAATTTTGCTAATTAAATCTAGTACAGCTAACTGGAGTAGAATAACATGTTCTTTACTAGCCACTAGCTAGCTGGTTTTTCAAGCCAGTAGGGAATCCGGGGGATACTCAACAAAGTTTTATAAGGGGAGGCTGCGCCGCGCGGTCCAACCCCTCACCCTTTTATATACCATTTTTGTCAGAAAATTCAGTTTACCCCTTTCGTAAACCTTTCATTGACAATAGTACCCCTTTCACATATCTAGTTTAGAACTTTGCATCCCTTTTAACTGCTGTGAATGCACTTTCTTTTAAATAACATGAAGAAAACACAAAACTAGACCGATTTTCTCGACTTCGTCCACAGCCTTAAAATCCTTCTGCGGCCCTTCTAGGTCATAATATTCCCCACTCTTTCATGTACTTCAACTAGTGAAATCCCTTCCATTTCATATACCTGACGCCTGATAAAGGAACCCACCCCCACCCCACTAGGGTAGGTATTCAGGCTGCCTGTTTTTATTCAGCGACAGATTAAACGATACAGCTTGAGAAAGGCAACTTTACAGTTCCAAAAAAACATAATGTCCCGCGGTCGATTAAAAAAGGATATGCAATTAAATAGCGTGTCAACTTCTTCCTTTGATCTTCTTCGACCTCGTGAAAGAGAGCATTAACGCCGAACATGAAATCAGGAAGTGTAGGTCGGGTACTTGTCAGGTCATCGCCACTTCGATTGTCTTCGTTTGGCTTTTTATTCTTTTCACTGGACTTTCCACTTTTCACGCTAGCAGATTTTGTTTCCCCGTTGTTTGATGAAGGTGCTGGTGACGGACACTGCGTGGAGGAGGAGGATTGCCCCCTGGCAAAGTAGTATCTGAAATCCGGTTAAGAATTAAAGCTCTCGGTGGTGATCTGAAAAAATGTCTTCAGGTAATTCCCTTGTTTTGCAATGTGCATCACCTACTGCGTATAACATTGCGACATGAAAGACGGCGGTGATGTTCACCAATCGCCTGAAGAGAGGTAACAAAGGCCCTTTTTGTAGTCCAAATAGTTTTAATAACGATTGTGATAACACTTCCTGCCTAAAACTGTGTTGGTCTTGGGATTCGCCCTAGTCTCTTTGCGCAAAATGATCATTTGAAGTCGAAATTGTCCCTTTGTTGTCTTTTTGCGATGAAACGAGAGCGATGACCCCCATTTTTATAGCTGCTTTTTACTCGTTATTGCTACAAGAACAATATATTTAAAGGGCAAAAAAATCTGGATAAGGGAATAACCGTTACGTACTAACTTGTTGGTAAAACGTTAAAATTAGGTTACTGGTCCTTGGTTCTTTTAACTTTTTTTCGAAATTAAAATGTCCCTTCAACTGTCAGTCAGGAAACGAAGTAGTTATAACTCAACACAGCTCTCAAGGAAAGAAAAGAAACGTTAATGTGAGGCCCCGTTCACATGTATCCGGATATTTTTAAAAATGGTGATTTTTTTTCCGCGTTTCAGCCTTCCGTTTTCGGGCACCAAAAACGCGAGCTTTCGAAAACGGTTCCCGGAAAGGAGTTTGTTTGAAAACACCAGCTTATCGTTTTCCTGTGCGCGGACGAAAATGAAGGTTTTTGAATACGATGATGTCGTACATCATACAGCGCAAGCCATGTAAGGGACGCTATTGTATTTTCATCGTTTTAGCGTTTTCGTGTAGACCAGCAAAAACGCCGTAGAGTGTAGGATGAGATAAGGATACATAGATGTTTCAATTCCCTTGGAGGCCAGATACTTTCGCACCAGTCTCTCTGTGCCGTACCAGTTAAAGCTTGGGGTGTTGTAACCAATCCGCGGAAGATGAACCGTGGCTGAAGAGAAATATCCCTGTGTTAATTCTGACATGTAAGCGTAAAAAGCAACGCTATTAATACATGACATTTGGCGTTTGCTTTTTAAGCTTAAATGTTTTACTAAATCTTTCGTTATCTTAACTCTTATAGCCGAATGAAAAATGGTGAACAAATGCACGTACTTGTGTCGCTCATCAAGTTAATTTTGACCAGTTAGTAATAGACCTTTTCATCTATTTAAAACCACGTGATGCTACCCTACTGCCAGACAATTTTTTTCTCAAAAGTCGTCCTATCCACGTGTATAATGCCAGATAATTTATAGAAAAGAAAAAAGACATCCTCGATTGAGAACATCACATGGTCTGAATTGGGAAAACAAAACATACAAGCCGAAAGGGTTCTATATACAAGGTAAAGATATAATTAACTATTTTCAAATCCCCACAATAAATATGTTTTCAAATGCACCTGGGAATATGTAGTCCCTCAAGAAGCACTTGAAAGCAATAGCTTACGCAAAAATTGAGAGGCAAACTGAGTGTACTATAGGGGATTGGAAAATATACAATTCTTATGACTCATTTTAAGCTACATCAGAAGAATAATAAGAAAAAAAAAATATGGAAATACAGCTTAGGTTGCAAACGTGTGTAGGCCATTCCCGAGTTCCAAAAATTCTCACTTTCAAAACGAGGCTAAGTGCAAAACCTTTCTTGCGAAAATGAGTTTCATTTGCACGAGAATAAAAAAGGATTATCATATCAATAGCTTCGCACTTAGCCTCGCTTTGAAATTGAGGCTTGAGGTAACTCGGAAAGGGCCTATTTATTACCTTTCATTTTCTTTGCGGCAACAGCAACTCTCTGCAGTCCCTGACTCAGTGACGTCAGCAGGATCCCAGAGAGTCTGTTCTTCCGGTCACGTGACTGAGCTACGATCAAAGCCACCTGAGAAAAGAAGAGTAATTTGTATAGGTAATACCATGATTTTTAGTGATATTTGGCATAAATACCACGAGTGTTATTTGGAAATTCTTCTACGTAATTTCACGAGCCGTTAGGTGAGTGACATTTGAGACCATTTTGAAATATCACGAGTGGTATTTATGCCAAATATCACGTTCAAATCATGCTATTATTTGTTTATACTACTACCCACAAAGGGTTTGTAACTTTCCCATGTAGGTATTTCAAATTAAGCTGAAATACCACTGCTCTAAGCCAATCAAATTGCAGAAATTTCTCACGTAGTAGTATAAAAGAAATAAATTGGTTCCTATTTAATACCTGGCAAAACAACAAACTGTCCAGTTACATCATTAACCGGCGACGAAATTGTTGAGAATGTGGTCAAATAGGGTATATATTGGAGAGCAAAACAATCTGGACCCTTTCAATCAATCAATCAATCAATCAATCAATACCTTTATTTAAGTGTCAAACTAACATAGCAGTAGAGGAACCACTAAATGGGGACACTATAAATTAAACTAAGCAACTATTGTAGCTCCCTTTCCTTCAACGTTGGACTGTTTGTTGTGCGAAACAACATTTTTTAGAGAGGGTAAAGAGGCATAGCTTAATTTTCTCATTCTGAAGTGGATAGTGTCGTGAAAACGTGAGAGGTGTCCGTCAAAGAAAACCACTGTCGCAAATTGATGGTCATATGAGACGGTGGCTATCAATCACAATAACATGAGACTGACACCTTTTGAAAAGCAATCACATTACAAGCATGGTAGTCCCATAAAATCCTCCTCAAAGGACCTAGAGCGGATAAAATTAGCTTCCTTTTAGTTGGTACATTAAGATCATGGGTTTAAATTTGCACCTTGTTGACGGCTCGGTTGTGGTCTTTGCAGCTGAATATGACTACGAAGATTTTAACTTTTGAAATATTTCATCTGCAGTTGTTAGACATGGCAATCACTTATACTCTGTTTCACTCTTATCCTAAAGTTTCGATAAGAAGCAAATAGCTGAGAGGTAAAACGTACATAGTCTTGACCATCTTTTCTACTTTCTCGATCATCGACTGGAACAAGATGTGCATCTCCGAGCTTAAGATCTGAAAAAAAAAGGACGAAAAAGAAACTGTCATCGCTTTGAGTCCTCTCAGGGCTGTAGCAGCAAAGGGCAAGCGACGAAAAGAATAGCGGGGCATGAGCTCCGAGAATTTGATTGTTAGCACCTCTGTTACCATGTGTTTTATGCTAGTTGCTGCTTAAACTGTGCTTGAAACATAACAAAACCTACCTTTCATTCTACTGGCCAGCTCGTACTGAGTTTCTGGCTGTAAAGAGCGTCGAGAAAGAGCGGTGAATATACCGCCCTGTCCCCACCTCCCTGAGTCGTCTGAAAGGGACAAGTTTCTAAGTTAGAAGCTGAAAAGCTTTTCTGTATTGCCAATTAAGAATGTGACGTCACATACCTACACAATGTACAATGATCGCATCACGGCCGCGAGTGTTGATGGGATGTGTGACGTCGCCCCGTACATACTGAATGTCTTTTTGGTCATTTTCCACTTCTTCCTCGAACAAATCCTTACGGTCATTACCTTCCTCTTCCTCTTCTTCATCCAGAGCAGCGTTAAGGCTAATGTAATTATTGTCCTTCCAAAGTTTCTCCCTTCGAATAAATAGATAAACAAGTGACTAGAATTAAAAAAAAATAGTGAGATTTCGTCTTTTATCCTGTCTAAAACCTGTCGTTCAATAGAAAGGAGAAGTCGTTGTGTCACGTTGCCATGGTAGCAAATTTCTAGATCTCAACAAACCGTGGTTCGGCAAATATGACAGAAAAAAGCGAAGAAAATTGTCATATATGACTTTCCTGTGCAAGATTGCACTCCAGAAATAAACGGAAGCCCATTCTTTTCTTCCATCGTTTGACAATGCAAATGGCCGTCTCTGTCAAGAAAGATTGTTGAGATTTAGAAATTATGCTACCATGGTAACGTGACGTCACACTTCTTTCCATCTATATAAAAAAGGCCGTCAAGGCTTATAGGTTTGAACTTTTCTAAACTTCAACAAAATGAACTCTAAAAGCTCACAATCTCCTCTGTCTTTCTCTTTCTTTTCTCAGCTCTTCCTCTTCTTTCAGCTTCGCTCTCTTCACTGCATTTTCTTCCCTCTGAACGAGGAAAGAATTCGTGTTAAAATTCTAGAAACCAAAAGACATACCTAGCGAAATCGAAGGACAAGTAATACCGAAGACGATAGTTTGATTAATACCAGTTACCTTTCTTCTTCGCTCCTCCAGTTCTTCTTGGGTTAATACTTTTCGCTTTCTAGCAGTAAGATCGACGAACTGAGCTGCCGAGGCCTGAAGAGGACAAATAAAGTTAAAGGTCGCTAAGCAAAGAAGAGTTTTTGATGTATAACTGTCGAACCGATCAATAATTCATAAAAAAGAGAAAGAGAAAAAATTTCTACTTCGAAGGACGCCTGTATATCGGTTCCTAATTATCACAACAGTTGTGACATTTTGCTGTAAGTTATTAATAATTTGCTATACACTATTTTCACCCGATATCCAGGCATTTAAAGGGGAGCGAAAAATATAGGCTTCAGTTAATCTCTCCGAACCAGGTATAAGAGTCTGCATACAGGATGAAACACTCCACCTTTGTGTTTGAAATATTACTTACTCCACCGCTAGTTGCGGGATTGCAAAGGTACCGTTTAAACAAAGTGAAAGACGAAACAAGGTCGTGACTTATGTGTTAAAGAACATAAGGCAAGCACTGTGCATTGCCGCACACTCACCTTTCTTTCGCTGCGGAGTAGCCTTTCTTCTGATTGAACTTCACTTAGCATTTCTGCGCGATCGGAAAATGACATAGATTTACAAAGTGAAAACTGGTATAGTGAGTGAGAGTTAAGTCAAATTAATTCAACCTTTCCATCATGTACATGTATTTTACTAGCTGCTTGTCAGTAAAATAGAGCGGTAACAGAAAAGGCCGAACCGTAACACGTTCACTTTTCAATTTCAGTTTATTTCTCGGGAGCCAAGTGGCGCCAGATAACACCATTCACTGGATAGATCTCTAGCCACTAAATACTGGTTCAAACGATGGAAAACAGTAAACACTTCTATACCTTTAGAACAACCGGGATCCGATCAGAAAATGGCTTATCATGCAATAAGCGTTAGTATGCGTACCCTTTAAGTAGAATTTTTTAGGGATAGCTGAGCGAACGAAATACTCGAGCGCGCATGAAAATAGACCTTATTCACGATACTCGCCATCTTTACACGCACTTTGGGATTAATGGGATAAAAGCAATGCCACGTAGTATTTCAGGGGCAAACAAGCGATAAGATTTACCAATACGACTGAGCAATCCCGGCCGAGTTTGTTTATTCTCTCAAAATTAGACAACTATTTTAGTCATGCAAAATTTGGAGTTCGAGTTTCGACAAGATTTAGGTCTTAATTGCTTGCTGTGAGGACATCTACGGTCGCTACTGCATCCAAAATTCCTTCCACAAAAAATTTCCCTCTACCTTCTTTTAAATTAAACGTTCTATAAACAAATTTGACTGCGATTTCTCGTACTGACATATTTTTTCAGTTGTTTGTCCGCTGAGAAACCACGTGTCCTTCAGCGCATACAAAGATCGCGGGTATCGTGAATAAAGTCAAATGCCACGCTGAGATAAAGCATGTCACCTTCCTACAGGGTGGCGATTTTCACGCGCGCTCGCGTACTTCACTCGCTCTACAATCCCTTGTGGAAAATGAGCGAATGCTTGTAGTCTAGGGTACCCGATATACGCTTACAACACCGTCATCTAAAGCAGCGGACAATTGCTAGTCTACTCATTCAACGGAGACAAACTTGTGTGGAAACTCCTGAAATCACGTATGCGCCTCACGCTTGACCGCTGTATAGTAGTTATCGTTGTCACTCACCTGCCATGATGTTATCAAAAGCCTGTTGATCTTTGGTGCTTGCGTCTCTTGAGTAGTCATGACCCTCATACACGTACATACTGCTCACTGAATCAACAAAACAAGACAGTAATGAAAACATTCTTGCTACCCGTTATTGTCACAGCCTGATAGGTTCAAGAGTTGAGTTGAATGTACATTCAAGCTTTCGATACCCTCTAACTGTCTCTGTCGAAGAATTATATCTGAATTCATTCCACTTGACCAACACAGGGCAGTCACTGAGATTTCGAGTTGTTGGGTTTATGCAATTAGTAGGTGGGGATTTGAACAGCTACGAAGTTCTTATGGATCTTTTTTCTTTTTGTATTTGATGGAAGTAGCCGGTAGGTCTGCTAAACAGCCGTTTTTAGTGTCGTCACGCTAAAAACGGCTGTGTGGCAGACTAAGTAGCCAAGGGGTCTTACTCGGGAATCTCCAGCCCCGGCCCTTACTGTCTTCCCTGCAAACATAGCAATAGGTTTCGAAAGTTCGTGTTATAAAGGTACTCTTGAGAGGAAACTAACCTCACGAAAAACACAACAGCTCCTCACTTCTATCCTCCATGCATATTTTGTGGTACAATTTTATCTTCGATTTCTCTGATCATTTCCTTTGTTTAACTCATTATCTTACACAAGTCAAGCCCAAAACAAAGACAACGTACGGCCCAATAACCATACACATCACAGGCGATGATAAACTGAAGGAGCACAAGCTAATTAGGCTGCACACTGCTTTAACTTTTCAATATATGAAATTTGTTCACCATTTTCGTCTTCATCTGTCTCCATACACGAAGCGATGTCGTCATTATCATCATTGGCTTCTTCCAGAATCCATTCATTATTACAACTTCCTCCTAAGATCCTTACAGATGTTAAAAGAATACAAAGTTGTCGTTCAGACAATGAGCAAGAACTAAACAAAAAGCTTAAGGCCCATTCACACAACATCATATTTTAAAACTGAATATGAATTCAGCAACAAAGAATTGAAGGACTGACTATTATGTAAGATTCACGTGTGGGCTTTAAGTTGTGCTTTTTAGCATTTGCGTTGAATTTGTAGTCGACAGAAATAAGCATAGAGCCCTTACACGCATCAGTATTTACGAAGACAGACAATTTCCTCCACCCCCGGCCCCCATAAAAGATAAAACGAAACAACCACTAGACTAATTATACAATGAAATGGAAACGCACTTTTCTAAGTCTTTCTCTGTAACAGTGCTGTCGATAAAGAAAGACGATTCAATGTTAGTACATTGAAAAATATAATTTACATTAGAGATTTCTAAATTGTGATGATATTTATTAAGAGTATGAATGAAATATAATGGCAAATGAATTATTTTGTTTGCTCACCTGTTCTCGGACTCAAATAACTTGTCCAAGCCAAATTTAAGCAAGTCTGCTAGCTAGTGATTTCATATAAAAAAGAAAATCAGCGTTTTCATCCTTCATTTGTGTCATGATCCTTGAATCACTTCAGACGTCATGACTATTAAGTTATCGATCACTTTAGTTGATACATAACGAGCAAAGGTGAAGAGACCTTCCTTTCTTTTGCAAACATGGGGATAATTTCGTGAAAAGGGCCACAGATAGAAATACATTTAAAATAAACCAAGTTCTTTTGAAACGAAGGGCGTTAATTTAAGGTTCGCTGTAGAAAAACCTTGGTTCCCATCAAATCTACTTGTCAAAAAAAAACCAGGAAAGAAAAGAACTTAAAACAGGAAAACAGGAAAGAAGTTAGCGGGCCAATAAAACGGTACTGAAGGGAATTAAAGCGGCTTACACATCCACGTGATCTTTACCTGCATTGGAGTCTCAGCAATTTGATTGACAGCTGATACACTTCCTGAAAACTGCAAGAAATCGTCCAACAAAGTATTAGCTAGCAAGAACTCCTAACGCCATAGGTGCTAGGCCTGTATATCGGTGGGCATATTCATGACGGTGGCATATTGTTGTAATATTTCAAGGGAAAACAAACTACTACTATTAATTCTTCAAGTTGGTTAAAAAATATAAGTTTGCTTGAATAGCCGAAAGAACCTATGAGTATGTGGTACCCTGTTTATCAGTAAGGTTTTAAGAGAACTTCATTAAAGTAAAACGTCATACCAGCTCGTTTGGGTTCGCCAATGGAACAGTTACTGGGGCTGGGAAAACCTGCGCGATAAAATACTTGGAATCCGGAAATAAAATGCATAATTCTAGAGACACCTCATTGAGTTCCTGTTCACAAAATAATTATCAAGTTTTATACTTAAACCATACTTGAATTACTTTATCAGATGGTAGGAATAATTTTGACGGATGGGTACAATTTCAATTTTTAAAAGTACCTTGATGTTGTTGATTCAATTATTAGGGCCATTTATACGAGGAAAAATAAGACGCGTCTTACATAACTGTACCATTTATACGAGCATGTCTCATCTAATAAGACGCGTCTTAGCTAACCCGCGTCTTATTTTAGACGAAATGTGCCGTTTATACGAAAAGTTCGCGTCTTATTTAAGACGCGTCTTATTTTTCCTCGTATAAATGGCCCCATTGTATGTAAGCTTAGTTTATTCTACCACTCTAGGCTAATATTATTCAAATAGTGTTTTCAATTTTATTATAACTGAAGAAGTTACTAAACAAGACTACGCATTTGTTTCCAAACCAGCCAATTAAAAACGAAAACAAACAAAAAACATCCATGTAAGGATAACCTTACTGTTAAGGGAAAACGCCAACGAACCGCGTCCGTTCTATTCTATTATTTTTTTTGTGCGGGTATGAATCAAAATAGTTAATCCCGTAGTATCCTAACCTTTCCACCTTCTATCACTGTATTTGTCAGTTTTAACTTTGCATCTGCTCTCTTCAGCACAATTTCCTCCACTGTACTTCTACCAACGAGGCGAATGATTTTCACTGGTCTGATAAACAAGATAAATAGAACATTATCGTTGTATGTGAAGCTAAAGTGACCCGTAATTTCAAAGCTTCATATCAACCATATCATAAGAAAAAAATTAAAATTGTATTTATTCCTTCAGCGTTTTTACCAGCTAAATGTATCGGTCATTTAAGAGCACAGTCTGCCACACAGAAATTGCTGGTAAGCCTATGGCTACCACCGCTTCACCGAAGCTTACAGGAAGTTCAAATGTAACGTTGTTTTCCCAGGTTTTTCTACTTTATATCCCCTTGAGTGCCATCTATCTCGGTCAACACTTATTTCCATCTGCCAAACTGGCGTTGACAGATTAATGATTCGTACACAAGGTAAGGGTTAGGGTTAGAGTTGGGGTAGGGTTGTTGCTATATATATTCAAATCGAACCATTAATTGTCAGCAAATCCTCGGTGCTGTAGGGGTGAAAGCTCTGCACTGCAGAGCCCATGCTCCGAGATCGAATCCTACTCGTGCCATCCTGAATATTGTTTTTCCTTAAAAATTAAAGAGACTTAGACTTTTATGAACAGAAATTTCAAGAATGAACAGAGAAATTTCATGTAAGAAAAGTGAAATGTCTTGTGACAGCCACTGAGATGAAAATGTCAATTTGGCGGATGGAAACAAGTGACGACCATCTATTTCACTACCTTGTTTGACCAATACGATGAGCCCGAGCTGCCGCCTGCAGGTCATTCTGCGGGTTGAAGTCGCTATCTACAAATATGACGGTGTCTGCAGACATCAGGTTTAAACCCTGACCACCTACAGAAAGGAAAAAGGAAGAGCTGCGCTCAGGACTTCGTTCGCAGTTAAATAAATCTAAGGGACTGTAAGTATATGTACCAGTCTCCTTTATTAAGTAAACTGTCTGAAAGCAATGGTGCCTTAACACAACTCCATTACGATGTTTGTCAGTCTCAGGGTTACCAAAGCAGTACGTCGCGGGAACTATTTATACACGCTGTTTGATGGACAAGGGGAAGCATAATTTCTCGTCGCAAGAAATCACACGATTCAGCGCCAGGCCAAGAATCGGTCCACGTGACCTAATGAGGGTGAGTTAACCATTTCGCAACCACGCCTCTGTGGTCTAGACTACAGCGATTTGCAGTCTAGAATGCGAATATGCCAATCACCAGTTTTAGGGGAAATTAACTGCACGATTCACGAGGTTCCGTTGATACATGATGGCCATAAGAGCGCACTTTATGCTCAAGAACATACCTGCACGCGTACTCAAGAGAAATATAAAGGTTTCTTCTGTTTCATTGAAGTTCTGAATAGCTAGAAATCGCTCCTCTCCTCTGATTGAGCCATCTAATCGCTCATAAGAATATCCTGTAACAGGAAAAAACATAAGGGGCCAAAATGAAGTTCTACACTCCATGTGTGAAGCTCTTTTTAAGCAAACGGGAAAAAGGTCAAAGCCTGCTGTAGAAAACTAGTAGACTACGCGTAGTCTCGCATCGGTTCTCGAAGATAGCACACGTGAGCCAGCCTCTGTGATAGTACCACAGTACGATACTTGTAAAATTATAGTGTTTGTATGGGGTAAAATCGAATCGTACTGTAGTGCTATCACAGAGCCTTGGAAGATAGTAAGGGCGAGCGCGCAGCGTAGCGTCCTGGTTAGCATACTTAGAAGGTCGGGAAGTATGATACACGCATAAACAGGTTATTATTGTTGGAAATACGCACTTTAATTACCTCTGTAACCAAGATAATCCTGAATGATATCTAACATTCTCGTCATTTGAGAGAACATCAAAACTTTGTGTCCCCTGATGATGTAAAAAAAAGGAATGCATAGTTTCCTTCAGTTTCCTTCTTGTGACGAATTCCAAGAAGCACAGTAAAACAATTCTTTTTCCTGGATTTGTTACTTACCTTGTCTTGAGGAAAATCAGCAGTTGGTCAATAACTTGGAGCTTTCCTGAAGAAAAAATATCAATAGGCTTATGAACAGGCGATTTTTCACAAGCATTTTTACATTTTTCACTGTCACATTAGACACCTATTCCACTTTTCACTTTTCAGTAGTGTCACAACTCAGTCTTTAAAACCACTAATTTTATTGTCCCCCTTTCACAGACGCGTGTACGGCTGGACAAACATTAATTGAAATTAAAACTAAATTCTATATTAATGGCGGATAAACAAACAGCTTTTTCATTTCAGTCGCTTTAATGTGAGAAGTACATAACTGTTGAGGACTTTAAAATGAAGCGGTTAGCTTAAACTTGATTCAGTATAATACAAGAGAAAACTGAGATAGAGCAGTCAGAGAAAGTAAATAAACTATGTAAGTTCACAAATATTAATTACCACTAGCATCAACAAGATGTTCACCAAGTTGAAACGGCTCAGGTTCCACTCCTAAACAGCAAAATCAAAGCAAAGTTAGGAAGACTTGATTACTGTATTCTGGAATACAGACAAACAACAAATTTACCGTCAAACAGATATGGATGGTTGACACATTTTCTTAATTGGGTCAAAATATTCATCAGTCTGGTTTTACTGGTTCCTCCAGGAGAATTAAACGCGTCTAGAAAAAGGTTAAAACAGACATTAGAAAACAATCACCTTATAAACTCCAAACAGACTGTATCTCTCCTGCTTTAAAACTTAAAACTACACAGCCTTTGAAAGTGTCACTAAACTCACTGGAAGTGAACTAAACTACTTATAGAAGAAAAAAAGATCGCACAAAAAATTGTTCTAGGTGCCACATGTGAAGTAAAATCACCACGGAAAAACTTTTGTGCTTTTTTATTCTGGCATGAGTATGCCCTACACACGTAACGGCCTGAAATCGTGTTAAACCTTCTCCAGGAATTCCCCTACTTTGCGTGAGTAATACCTATAAAAACAATGTTTACTGAATGATATTATGCAAAACCTGATTTCAATAAGAAGTTATTCAAACGTTGATAAACCTTCTACAATTAACGGCCACTGTGAGTAAATGGAAAGATACAAATGAAAATTTCCAAACAAACTGTACGAAAAACACTTAAATTAGAAACGGAGAACCGACATTAAGAACACCATATTATTAACAATCATTACAAGTCATTTAGAGTGTCACAACTTTTCAGTTTAAGAATTTTAAGCGAGGTCAACCCTACCTAAATCTTTCATCAAGATGGCCTTGTAATATTTTTTCTGTAATTCTGACATGCCAGTGTAGAGAAGAACCTTTTTTAAAAAAAAAAGCACACAAATAATTGAAAGAAATTAGGTCAGGGGAACTACACATCGGGAAGCACAGTACCATTATCTCCGCAGTCATTGTTAAAATATGAAGAGTGACACTCCAGCGTTTAAAAGGAACGACAAAAAGTGTCTCAAGGAGACTGAACACAGATCACTGAGGGGGGGAGGGGGGTGAGGGGTAGGGCCATGAATTTGGCAGACTACAATAGCTTTTACCCTTTACTGATCGTACTACGTGAAAATTAACTTTGCAAGACATCAACACGACACCGAAAGAACCAAAAACAGAGCGGGGTTGAAATCAGTGTGTCTACTCAGTGTATATTTTTGCTGGTCAGGTCTTATATAGATCCTACATTTTGCGGCATATTCGTCTGTGGTCCTTTGCAGTTTGAATGTCAATTTTTTACCCTTTACTCCTACTGCCAATAAGGTGGCGTTTTCAAGCAAGAGCAGTTTAAAGAACAGAGATTGGCTTGGAAGACGTTTTTCCATTTATCGTCGTATTCACGAGATTAATGACACGCATGCATGACAAAGTACATTCAGATGACTTTGAACAGTGCGCAGAATCTAAATAAGTAGTGCTTTCAAGCAAGAATAGGAGTAAAACAAATTAAAAATGAAGGGAATTGTGAACGTAAGTATATTAATTAACACTATTACCTCACTCTTCTTTGGTAAATGTGCCATCACCTACAACAAATTATAAAAAATAACAGAAATCATAAAAACAGTAATAATTTATAGTTTTAAAAGCACAATTGGGGCCTGGCCAATGCCAGAATTTTGCATGCACGCACCAATTTACAAGTACAGTGTGGTCAGTATTAATGTTAAGACATAAATAAAAATATTTTACAGATTTCGTAGTTGCCAATGTCACTTATAAACAAAAAGGATTTAATATTATTTATTACTGTGAAATGATATCTGACCTCTGACTTGACACGCCTTAACAAAAATGGTGACAAAAGATTTTGCAACTCCATATTTTTTTCTGAAACAAATAACCAAAAAGATACAATAACTATTAGTGAAACAAACAGTAGCGATACAGTTATGATCCCATGATCAAACAGAAAACTTCGAAATACACTTTACTTGCATCATACTCAAATTTAGCAACCTTAATAACTTTCTTTAGAAGAACTTAAAGCAGTGGCGGATCCAAATCCTCAGATAAGGGAGGGGGGCAGTCATCCAGACCCTGAGATAGGCGGGGTCTCAAAAAAATTTTTTTAGGCACCTCAGGCCTCAATTTGGTCTAAAAATAAGGGGGGGCCCTCCCGTGGATCCGCCATTGTAAAGTAAATACCTGATATCAAAACTTGTTAGCCAGTGACCGTGGATATACATGTATTTCCAGCTTGAGGTTGGAGGGAAGGGGCACTTCCCTGTGAAAATGACGGGGGGTGCTCATCGTACCTTTCAGGGATGACCCCGTTAAGCCCCATTATTATTCAGAAAAGACTAAAGGCATACAGGAATTGATTGCTACCTGTGAAGCCGGATTCACCAAAATCCCGGTAGGGATGCAGGTTTCAGAAAAACCAATATTATAAGACTCCCATCTCTCACCTGTAGAATCATCAACATCTGTGAACCTTTCCTCAAATTCATCAATAGCATCAAGAGAAAAAATACCAGGGCTTACAAATGAGAGCAGCGAATATAGCTAAAAGTTGACATTAAAGGGAAGGTTAGTGATAAGCTTTGCCCTTTCTGTGACAGTTTGAGTCTTGCAGTGTGCAGACTTTCCCAAGAGGTGGACCAGAGACTTGAAATCATAGACAGCCAACACTAAATATTACCTCTAAAATTTTTTGAACAATTTTCTTTGGGGGGGGGGGGAACTAGACGTAAATGTAATTGACTGAAATTTTGCAAGACCATCCTCTTCCATGGCCTTATATAGAACAAACAGTATTTAATTTAGCGCTGTCCATGTCAGGCAGAACATGCACAGGAAAATAAAAATCAGCTGTGGTCACACTAAGAAAGTTGCTGGAAGTTGATTTTTGAGAAACCTAGTAAAAAATTCTTCAAAACTAAACCTTTTTAAACAAGTTTAATAGAGCTACAATGAAATTTTCATGAGTGGCCTGACATAAAATGTGTTAAGGAAAAACAGAACATGCCTGGGCGCTACAGTGCGAACATTAAGCTAAGTACAGCTTTAACTTTTTGAAAATGTAGTGCTAATGTTTGCATAGTACTGACAGCTAATTAAATACTGTACACTCTCTAAAGCATGAGGGGAAATGATTGACTGATTAATAGTATTAACCCAAACACGGTTAAGAAAAAGTATTGTTTTGCATAATTTGCATAACCTGAATAAAACATTTAAGACCCAAATTAAAATACACAGTCACAATGAAATTCACTGCTTTTGAAAAAAACAGTTAATTTTAATATGACTATTGGAAATAACATGTTTACTACAAGAACCTGTGTTGCCACAGCCATTATCTGTGGCTTTAAAGTAAAATCAAATCTGTTGTAATCCTCTAAGTGAAATTAGGTAGGTATGGTAAGAAGAGAACTGATAATTAAAGCCATAATTATTGTGATGCTGCGTCTAGACAAGAGATAAAAGAAAGATGAAATAGAAAAGAAAGAATTCATCTGTGATTGACATGTTACCTCTTTAAGATTATTTTGGATTGGTGTTCCTGTTAGCAGTACAACAAAGTCCTTGTCAAACTAAAAGACAATGAATAAATGGCTAAATAAATAAATACAGTACATAACAATGCAGGGTTACTTAGTGAATTATTCAAGCTATAAAAAAAATCATCAAGCTTGGATGAAATAAATTACTGTTCCTCTTTCCTCAGTAAAAACAAATTTTTTTAAAAAAAAAGTTTACACTTCACAAAATCAAGTTGCAGTACTGCATGCATGCAAAGGGAGAACAAACACATTCACATTCACTAGAACAGTCAACTTCTGTTATTGGGGACACTCTTGAGACGGAAAGTTAGAGTCCATATCAGCTAGAGTTTGTACATAGGAGCAAGAGTTTCAGTCATAATAAATTATGTCAGTTTTAAAGTCAGATGTTTCAAATTTACAGTGGATATTAGCTGGGGATTTAGTTGCTATCCATAGTGTCAGTGTATCTGTAACAGTGAGGTGTTGCAAGTTGAGATTTGACTGTACATACTACAATGTTACGTCACTTGTTTATATTGCAGAGAAAAAAAATCAGTAAGGTTCAAAATGAGACGAGGATGAATTCCTCCCTAAAGTTACCAGCATTGAACTACTAATAATTATTAACAAAACAATCACTATCAAAAACTAATGAAAAACTTCAACAGCAAAAACCCATGCCATGAGTAATAGGAACTGCTTTTTCCAAAGTTAGCCCCCACCTCCTCTCCCCCCAAAATTAAATTGCTACTGGTAAATTCAGTGGTATTCAGCCTATTCCATATTTTATAAATTAATCAGCATACTGGTGTGTTTACTTAGTATTTATTGGTAGATCACATACAAACACCTGGCTACTGAATAGGTAAATGACATCTTCAATATTATTCACTGTATTAACTCAAGTAAATATAAGGAACATTTGACTGACACAGAAAAATTAAAAATCACATCAGACCAACCTGGGATAGTTCTTGATAAAGAGCAGACCTGCAGTTTTTTAATCTATGAGCCTCATCTACTATCATCACTTTCCAGTGAAATCTGCAAACATGGTAGAAAAGGACTACATATGAATTATTAGCGAGCTTAAGCAAGGATGGCAGCAGTGGCAGCAAAAACGTCTTTTAAAAAGTGAATTCATGCTGTTATAAAATTCATGGGTATTATTTCATGGCATTCAATTTGTCAAATGTTTGTGAATTTTTCTGGAAATATTGAATTCTTAAGGACTGTATCTAAGTTCATGCAACAATGGCAAAGAAATGTACAAAACAGCATGAAGCTTATCCAAAGTTGCTGTTTTGCTTATCTAAACCTATTGCTTTTTCACTGTTCTCTTTGATGTCGTTGTTGTTGCTTAAGCTCCCTACACTGTATTTAATACCTGATGGTATAAACTACACCAAAACTACAATAACTGCAAGTTATACCACTGTACACGTTGTAGCTGGAATCCACCCTCAGGCTAAACCTGAATTTCCTTTGTCTATCATGACAAAAAAATAAGGGCTAGCTGGACACAAGGGAAATTCTATGGAGGTTATAATTACAGGCTTAACCTGAGAATGTATTTTACCCAGAAAATACATGTTCACAACCAAAAGACTATGTACTTGACAATATACTCACTTGGAAAGAAAATCTG